>JAPZDY010000011.1:19655893-19670910 GCA_029783645.1 Ctenochaetus hawaiiensis
GGAGGTGGGTTAATACACATCATCGTTACCAGCTCACTCAGATGCAACAATAACTCAATCTCAGAAGTCCATCCTCCGCCTCCTCCGCCTTCCATCCCTGATCCCGGCCCAGGTTTGGGACTCTCCCGGCCACCTGTCCCCTGACAGTCACTCTGCAGGGAGGGAGGGGGGACGCAAGGGAGGCTGCGGGGGGAACCTGGAGAGATACAAGCCTCCCTGGGAACGGGTGATAATGAGACTGACAGTGGGGAGAATGAATCAATTAGCACCCCCTCCACAGGCCTATTAGCACCGCACAGCGCCCAGCACGCAGCGGAGGAAAGTTTCCAGGCTTCACCTGCACACACACACCTCTGCAGGAACACACCGAGCACGTGCCAGGCGACTTGGTCAGGACGCCGGGTCATTTCTGCAGCCTTTACATGTTGCTGCTGCTGCTGTTGTCAGTCACCAGCAGACAAACACAACCATAAATAACCTCCATGCTTTCAGACTCAAGTCCAAAGCGTTTCCTGATGAAGGTGTGTGTGACCGCAGAGAGCACTGATGCTGATTGGGAAGATTTCTGATTGACTTTGTAATCGTATAAACAGTGAAGCACCTTGAGCTGTAACGGCTGAGCAGCAAATGGAGGTTTTATGACAACTCTGCACTGATAGTTAAATTACTATAATGCATTTCAGGTAATGACTCAAACTGAATATCACGGTGAACGCCTTAATCCCCACTGATCAGTGTTTAATACTGAGCTCCTGTACACAGGTGCACTTTATCAATACAGTGAGACTGAACCAGCCTCTGTAGACTCAGATACATTTACTGTTTCTCTTGTAAACTGAATGAACTCCACTGTGAAATAGTGAGCGTTTTTAAAATCAGAGAGTTTACATTAACAGTCTGTGGTGGCCGTGATGTTCGCTAAAAGTGTCCCCTTTGTTTTAGTTGTTGTTTCAGATTAAAATAGCTCAGTATCACTCAAGGAAAATGGAGAAACTGTGTGATCAGTCAGCTTTTAGTAACCCTCGTGTCATTTTAGTGACCGGGGAGCAAAAAAAAAGCAACAGATAATAAAAGCAGTGTGACTGCGGCTCTGCAGGGCTGACACTAATAAAACCAGTGTTAACCTTCGTCCTTGTTTGCGAGACAATGACATGTTGTTATTATGGGCTGCATGTTTTCTTGAGCCAGTGATAACGTCAGAGGACTGGGACCTTCGTTCAAGTTACGTTAGTCCAGCTCACTGTGTGTAAACTGGGACGACTTGCCACCCAAAAAACCATCTCTGAGGACCCCGGCGGACCGACAGTCCCAGCTGGCTGCAGGCAGATTTTATGGGAGAGTGGGAATGAACAGTGGATGCACCATTTCAACTGCAGCCACAACCACAGGAACAAGAACCTAGGAAGTAAACACTTCCTCTTTTAGAGGAGGCCTGTTCGTCTGCCACACTGAATCATTAGCAGCTGACTCTGGATTATTTGTGTGCAACCTCGCCACTTTGGACGCCATATTAAGACAGTCGGTGATATTTACTGTAACAGTCAGGCCTTATCAGACATAAAAACACACTAACAGGGGCGAGGTTGGTTAAACGAGGGTATCAGTGAACGTACAGATGTGCTAGACGATGCAAAAACAGCTGCGGGGGAGGCTGCGGTATTAAAATAAAATGTCACAAATGCTTTAAAAATATAATCGTGTACCTTGTGGGTTATTTTCTATATTTCACTTCAGACAAATCACACAGAGTACTTTCTGTCTTAGTCATGTATCCAGCCGCTGACATCACAACCTCAATGCAGTGGAGGTAATAAAGGGAAATGGTGCAACGTTTCAGCATTGAAAAATAAACCTCAAAAGCATCGAGTCTGTCCGAAAAACGTCTCAGTTACTCTCAGAAGATTTCATGTTTAAAACAAAGAAAACCTCAGTCAGCAACAACAGTAACCTCACACATCAACACTCGCTCACGGGGGCAAATGACCGGAGAGCCGAAGACAAAGAGGCTCCTGCTGTGGCGAAACAGTCTGAGTGACACAATGACTGCCGGCTCGCAGCGATAAAAAAGGATATTTTATCTGCAGGAGACCGACACTGAGGAGGAGGATCTGAGAACGATCCCTCACAACTACAGCATTTCACATACAACACAGGTAGACCACCTGCAGCATCCCCCGTTCATTCAGACGCTGAAGGAGAGACAGGTGAGGTTTCACCGGAGAACATGTCTCACCACTTCAAGCTGGTTTCATCATGAGCTGATCCATCACCAACAAGCACAAAAAAGATCTTTGCTAGTTTTTAAAAGAGCGACTCAACACTGAACCCACATTTTCTGCAGGTAAATTAGATTCACAGCTGATCTCCAATCAGCAGTCATTAATGTTCGATGCAACTGTGGCTCTTTCCTTTTACCTGGTGAGTAAATATTCAAATTCACACTGCTGATCGTCATACACACACTAGTGATGTGTGTGTGTGTGCACTGCTGGGTGGAGTTTCTGCGGGCTTTATGAAGATATAACCAGCATTTTTACTGTTTTTTTATGTTTTGATAGAAGGAACGATTAACTGAGTAAATAATTTGCATATTAAGTTGATTTTGAAAACAATATTAGCTGCCGCTCTGGTGGAGGAGGCCAGGAATAAATCTTCTGACAGTCGCTGTGAAGCAGGGAGTCGTGCTCCTGTTGTGCACTCGTGTCCTGAGCTAGCACCTGCTGTACGCTCCCTGCACAGCCAGACACACACCAAGTCCCAGAGAACATGCACCGCACCTTCCTTTTGGCTCCACTTACATAATTCTGCCTCGATTACATCTGCTTCAGCAGCTGTTGGCACAGTTAGATGAGAACAGGCTCACCTCGCCATCAAAACGATGAAATGCAACGATGAAACAAAAGCTAGCAGCTCTGCCTCCACCGTCGCTAGTTTAGTCTTCTACCACCTTCTATGTGACCTTTGTTAAACCGCCGACAGCTACGGCTGCGATGACGAAGCAGCACCCTGATGGTGGGAGACCCTGACCTAATTACATGTCTTCCTGAATGTCCTCAGCTGCATGTCAGTGCAAACCTAAAAAGCTTCATCTGGTTTCTCTGCTTGTTAAAACATCAGCACCGTGTTCCTTTATGCAACAGAATTTTGAGAAGGTAATCCAGAACTGCTGCAGATAAGTCATACTGGTATTGCAAGTGAAAATGTGTTAGCAATACTAAACTCCAGGTGAGATGCATGCACACACACACACGCACACACCACAGCTCTGAGGTTTCACATGAGTGACTCTCAGTGCTGCAGTAACACTTCTCGGTGCATGCAGAGTGAACATGTATGAAACAGGTTAACAGGTCGTTTCTTCCTTCCTTCCTGTTGATTAGGTTTGTTTTTAAGCCAAACAGGAGTTAATGAATGTTTCCTGAGCAGGAGGATCAGAACGTGTGGAGAGCTTTCGTTAGCTGCTGATCTCCACACTCACATGGTGACAACGTTGTGTTGGTGACTATTTGACACAACAGGAAGTCTGCAGATGTGTAAATATTTAACAATATTAACAGGATGCCACTGACCTTTCATCATTTGGCTCTGTGGGCATGTAATTGAACTGTGTTGATTAACATTACAAGCTGTTTAAACATAATTAGGATTTAACCTGATCTTTAATGAAAACTTTGCAGTGCATTGCACCATGTGGTGGGATAACGAGTGGCGTCGTGTCAGTCTCTTCTTCTCGTCAGTGTCTCTTAACAAAGCTCAGTTCAAAGCTGGTGACTCAAACATGACCTTAGCAGAGGAGAGGAACACTTATTTTAGCTCTCACATGCCTCCGGACATACAGTTACTCTCTTTACCTGGGAAACTAGTTAGACTTTGAAACCTGTTTTTCTGGCTGCGACTTGGCGTCAAACTGCAACAAGTGTTGGATTCAAGGGGGGGTGAATTAAGCTGCTTAAAACAAACTGAGCAATTTTCAGACAAACAGTCATCTGAATATAAAGGAAGGAATCTCTTTGTGTTTTGCTTTTCTCTGCTCTTTCAAACCACAAACTCGACGCTGCACTTCCTTCGGTCTGCGGCATCATGTCGGCCATGTTGGAGGTAAACAGTTGTTTGGATGAGAAATCATAAAGATTTCATTAAAAGACAATATTTAGTGAATCTTGACCTCTAAAACATGGCAGCTGCAAACACAGGAACAGATGCAAGGTTGCAACCGACAGCAGCCAATCAGGTGTCAACAACCGCTCGCCCAATCGACTCGAAAAATGAGCAGATGTTTTGCGGAGGACCTCAGACGGAGCAGTGTGGAGCGTGAAGCTGCACGCTGAAGCAACACGTTCAATAAACTTTGATTAAACAGAAAGCTGCTCAGTGACTGCAGCGGGGGCCGTTTCATTTCAACACAGTGTCACCACAGCGGGGCGGGGCTTCAGGGCTCAGATGGCTCAACAGGGGAGAGACACTAACCCCGCTCAGTTAAACTGCCCTGGAGAGAAAAACAAATGTACACACGGCAAAAAACAGACGCGGAAGCAGTGAAAGCAGCCAATGGGAGCGCAGACATGAGGCTCTTCTGCCGTCTCAGTGTGGCTGAAAACAGCAGGAGGAGTAACAATGTCACTCTCAGGATATAGCACCTTGGATGATTATAACACCAGATAACACATTGATTCTGGAGCCCAACTGCCAGATTATGCAGTTACAAAAATTATCACCAGCCGCCCCAGTCAGCATCTCGACAGGAATTTCAAAATAAGATGCGTCCCTGTGAACACCTCCACTGTGCAGCGGTCGGCTGGGACGTCTGCTCTGTTTACGTCACCTCTCCTGCGATAATGACTCTGCTCTCGAAGCGAAGAAGCAGATGAAGCAGATAAACATAAAAGGAAACTTGAAAGCTGCCATCACAACGCTGATCTTTAGTCCCATTTCCAACAAAGCATCATGCGGCTGATTGCAGGAAGAGCTAATAACCTCAATACTAGCACTGCTATCTGTTTCACAATCAGCAAACATCACTGCTGCAAATCGACAGAAACGACTCACTAAAGTACTGAAAAATCATCTGAAACTGTAGAAAATAGGCGTCAGTGGGAAGTGACAGAAACGATGACAAGTGTAACAGCGGCTTGGAAAACTGTAAATACGTGAGGAGTCTGAGTAGCAACGCTTCAAGTGCCTTGTCTTGGGGAGGTCAAAGTGGCCCACTGGTGCTTTTCCAATGACTCACCATCCGAGGGGAACATAAACAGCACCGAGAAAACCTCAGGAGTTCTCTGGAATATTAAAATGTTATGAGACTCAATATCAGACTAATTTTGTATTTAATTGTCCTAAAGAGGTCGCAGGGATGAGACAGAGCGATGAAAATCTGTTTTATTGAGGCTCAATTTTGTCTCTGTTAAAGATTCTGTCCTTTTAATTTTGAAGTAAACTTTAGAAAGCCTCAAACTTCATCTGAAAACCAGATTAACTGATACTCAGCCAATGTTGAGTGTCATAATTAGTGACAAAAGCTCTCGATTTCTGCAGAGTCACATCTCACAGTGAAGGCCGAAGGTATCTGCTATCATCTAAACCGAACTGTTAGCTTCCAGTTTCCTCTTTGGATGCTAACCTAGCTTTAGCATTACGATTACGGTGTTGTCATGTTGATGACAAAAGTAGCCGACAAGCTAGCAAGTATGAGGCTGAAAAACAACATGCGCAGTTTGCTAACTGTCAGTTAGCTAATTATCAATCCTATGACGCTGAGTTGTGTTTTAACCAACTGAATCACCTCTGTGTGTTTTTTCAGCTGCATAAAAAGACACGATGCATCTGCTAAATTTAAATATTTAAACACAAAAGAATGATGTCACTCTGGTGTCTGGCACGAAGACACCAGACGAGAAGTTTCACTTTGTAGTTTGGCTCCTTACAAAAGTGACACAACTGACCACAGCTGATCAGATAAAAGAGTGAGAGACCTGCTAACAGCACCGATTCCTTCCCATTATCTGACAGTAAAAACCGGGTGCAGGGAGGTTGAACTGACATTTTACACTCTGACACTGAGACTAGTCGCCTCCTGGATAACTTCATCATGGCTCATCTCTCGTATGGATTTCTCTATAACAGCCGGCCGTCCAATCGCCCTCCCCCACGCCTCTCATCTCAACTGCCTCCAATGTTGCTGTCAAAATCTCACCTCACTGCCAGAGGACATAGCCTTGGCCTGCCGAGAATGTGGCAGCACCGCGCTATCTCCAAAGTGCCACATTTAACTGCCCCCCCACAAGCATGTGGCGCAAAGCTTCAGACATGCTCGACTGCTACTGCGAAACCTGTGTCCACATTCGGGTTTGTCAGCCTGCGTCTCTGGACTTCGGCAAGTTCTGCTCTTCTCAGACAGCAGATCTGCTAACAGCATCGATGCATTTCCTTTTCCCCTCTCACTTCTCTCCTGTGCTCACCAACATCGCCGTCAGATCTTCTACAATCCATTCCAAAGTTAAACTCCTTCCCCCTGAAGCCATCACAAGCACTTGATGATGTGTGTGTTAGCAGAAAAAAACTTCATGCAACCATTTCATCCTGTTTCATGGTACACATTATTGTAATAATATTGACCTAGCTGACATGTTTGCAGTTATTCTTCGCTGCACTGCGAGTCTCGCCTCGCTGACTGATTTACTCGTCAGCAGTGTAAAAGTGCTTTTACAAGTCCATTAGCTGAGGCTTTTATCTCTGCAGCTACTGTATCATAGCAGGCAATAAATAATAAAGCACCTATTAGGCATAAAGTCACTAAGTGTGCAGTCATATGGATGTATAAACACCTCTGCCTGATACGATCTGAAGCTCCATGAACTGTGCATCCATCCCAGCTGATCACTCCAACAGGTGGTCCCACTTATGGCCTCCTGCCGTCGAGTTAATAAAGTGCTAATCAGGGAACTGGCCTCGTGTTGTCTTTGGTGTACCGTCCGCACCTCAGCGGCACATGTTCGCCAATCCTTGGATTAACTTCCAACATCAATGCAACCTGGATTCTCCACTGGACATCTAATGAGGAGGAGCGGCGAGCTCGATTAAATCGGCACACAGATTCACTGTGAAACGAGATCCTGATTAGATTCTCGAAGGCTTCGAACACGCAGCTTAAACTTAACACTAACAACTTTACACTGTGTGAAGAGGAGCCCGTTCGCCAGCACAGAGCCGCTGCAGGCCGATCGATGGTGTATTTACCATCACCTGAGTTTCAATTCCATTTTTTTCCCACAGAAACCTGAACAGCAGACTCTCATAAGGATTTATAGATTTAATAAAAGTAGCTTGTTGAGTGGTAACTAGTAATCCATTCAAGTAATGGTCTTAATTTGTATATTTGGGTACAGCACGAAGGCTTGTTGGTTGTAAAAATCATTATGTTGATGAATTGGTTAGTTTTCAAGTGTTTCTTGGTTTGTAACAATGAGGCTGCGGACATGCAACATTTTTCTAATTTAATCTTAAAAGGACTGTTTCTATTCACAAGTACTGAGTGTGTATCAAAGCCTGGTCTGCCTCTGTGCCATTGAGCTGCACTGCGGTCCAAAAACCGTTAAAGTCACACTGATGAGGCGCAGCGCCTTGCTGGCCGACATGTCCCGTGTTTTCATGGACGATAATTTCAGCATCACAAAAGTTGGCATGAACAAGCTTTGTTTAGTTACAACAGAGCTGCTAATTATCTCAGCTGCTTTCATTTGTCTCTCCGATGATGCTGATTCATGTTGCATGCAAATCTGCAGCATCTGCTGCCGTGAATAACAAACATGCAGCCACGGTTGATAATATGCACATATTCTTGAACTAAAACAATAATTGTGTCATTTTATTCCTCAGATTAATGTATTGAAGGCATTTGTGGGCCTTTTGTTGAAGCCAGATGGTTGGGAGCTCTGCTTCAGGCGTCCTCTGTGTTTAGTTTGATCTAATTTGGCCTCCAGAAAAGCCTGTAAGTTGCACAGAATTATTGTGATTAATCTTTTTATTTAGGTTTGGTTTGTTTTGTTTGCTGAATCCAGAGCTGCCTGATGGGAGCGTTCGGTGTCAGCTCATTTAAATAATTTACTTCTTGTTTACTCTATTAAATGTAAAATTAAAACACCAAATGCTTCGACAGCTTGAGTCAACTGTCTAAAGCTTTCACTGAGGAAAAACTGTGTTTCTGATTTCGGAAGCTTGTTATTAACTGATAAATTATCGGTTGTTTACACAGCACACGATCGATGAAGGAAGTTACTGTAAATGTTCAATCATCTGCCAGCACATGAAAAAGAGCCTTTAGTTGTTGGTACGAGTTTCCCCTCACATCAGCTCAGATACTGTATCTGAAACTTGACCAGAGCCGGTTCATCGTGTCCGACCCGTCTGTGGTCGACGGCTTCTGTCTCACTGCAGTGACGACAAACTCGTCTGATTCATCTGACAAATTTCTTCGTCACTGGGGGAAATATTTTTTACAACAAGCGCCTCGGCTGTAGAGTCTACACACTGATCCAATACCAGGTAATTTATTTATAAGAATCAGGACTCTGCTGTTTCCCAGAGGCGTCCCTTCCACCTGTACGAACATTAACAGGTTTATTAGTGTGCGAGTAGCCAATAATCAAGAGTGACAACTGCAAATAACTTGTTATGGACCATTTGTATTTACTACGGGGCGAAAACATGCAACACCGACTCAGCTACGTGTCAACAGTAACACAATTCTGACAATAACTTAAACAAGTCAGAATATTCATGGTGGTTTTGAAAAGCTAAAAGTTTCTGCAAGCTGATTTAGTTACCATACTGACACAAACCGAAACCGAAGACTGGGAGGACGGAAGCCCACATTTTCCACCTTAAAAACATGTCAATGTTAGCAATCATGTGAAAATAGTGTAACTTTAGCAAATGGGTTAAACAATGCAAAAAAACAGACACAGTTGTTCGATTATCTCGTAGGGAAAGACAGCACTGAGAAATACTTTGGATGGTTGAAAGTCAAATATGTTTTCACTATAAAAAAGTCAAGATTTGGAGTGAGTACTACAGTACAGTCGACACTAAAGCCATTTTTAATGAAAGAGGCTTCATTTCAAACCCTCTGGTCCTTTTAAGTCATTCATTAAAGGTAGATTTCTTTTCTTAAACCTGTCAAGAAAGCACAGCACCTCTAGTTTTTATGAGAGATGGACTGCTGATGAATGAGGTACGAGAGGTAATAAAGAATTTTAAACTCTAATTTATGAGTTGCAACTGATCTATGCAAGCAAAATCCATTATGTGTTACAGAATACCCTTTAATTAAATCATTTCAGTTAAAACAAAAACAACAACAGACTTTATATCTATTACTGTGAGTAACAACCGGTCCGGATCATTGCTTCTGCTCGCCTGCCAAGATAAATCAGCCAGTGAATGAACAGCTAACCTCCAAAATACTCTGGGTTTAAAACATATTAGTTGTTAAAACCACATCAACATTTTAAAATAACTATGCAGAGCCACCGAGTCGCACGTGTGAGGGATGTCAATAATAGTTCCCAGTTTGTGAGATGTAAATGTGAGGTATGAGGTGTTTAACTGCAAACATGATGAACATAAATTCAATCTGACAGCGGCGCAAACTGCCAGCTAAGATCTGTTTCACAAAAAGCTGCTCTTCACACACCGTCTGAATAAAAACCCATAATGCACTGTTAAATTTACAAACCTTGGTATGACGTGCAACTATCTCAGTAACCAAATGTTAACCACATCCTCTTCAACCAAGTCTACATGCTACACGGGTGAACCCCTCCTGAAGAGACGACGCGTTCAAGCCCCTGACAACTGCAGGGACAAAAGGATGTGCAACTATGTGAGATGTTGGGTGTGTGTGTTTTATTTGAATCAGATATTAGCTGTAGTCTCGCTCATGCTGGATTCCTGCAGACAACATGGATGAGCGAGGTTTTTTGCAAATGCATCAAAGGACTCACAGCAGTGAACACCAGAAAACACTCAGCTGCCTCAAAATAATGTGTGGAACAAGCTACATAAAACACATCTATGATCTGACAGTCACTCAAACAGGCCTGGGACTGTTTGACAGGACACATGACATCATTAACACCTAGTAATGTTAAGAGAATTGGCAAAAATCACTGAAAATATTCTGCATATTTATGCATCACAACCTGCTACTGTAGCGCTCAGTGAGCTGCACAAGGTTTGCTGAGAGGCTAACACTGGGATTACTACTTGTTAAGTTACAGGTGTAAAATAGCATGCAAATTAAATCGTTGCATGGTTTTTTTTTGAGATATCATGAAGCCATTGAGGTGCAGCATGTTTGCAGACATCTCATGTGGAAAGCTTCACAGTCATATTTCACTGAGCATCTACAGTAAGTCACAGGTTTGAGAGGAAGCACGCCTTCGTCTCCCTAAATGGCTGCACGGCATGCACAAAAAGATTCATCCATTTGACAGGCAAACAAACACGAGCCCCGGCCCGCTGCACGGTATCAAAGCTCTTTGTAAATGTGGTTACCTGGGCTCGGGCAGGATGATTTTCTTACTCGCCCGGGCCGCTGGAGTAGATTTGCTCTTCTCCATCGCCATCAAATAACTGACATCGGCGAGTACTGCTTCGAGGTCCGCCATCTTTCGACCCAGGGACGACCAAATCAATAAAACAACCGGGCTGGGGATGGGTTTTGTCTCAGGGAATTAAAAAAACAATGTCCTCCACCAGATATGACCAACATCAAGCGCCAAGGTGCGTGACAGGGCCGGCTGAGCGAGCTGCGGGGCTGACCATCGACTGTCTCCGGCTGTAGTCTGTAGTCTGACTTCGCCTCAAACTACCGTCATTGTGACAGAAAAAAGGAAATTCAGGAGGGAAGACATCGGGTGGCAGGTTACTCGAGAAATGTACTGTCACCAAGGCCGCTGGATCACCGTCCTCCTGGTCCCATTTAGTGCAAAAAAGAGCCGTTTGGGAGGAAAAAGGGTGGAAAATAATGCAAAGATTGATGAGATCTGCTTCCACTTCCTCGCTTTATGGTGATGTGACAGAAAGGTAGATGCACCAGATGCTGGATCTGGAGACAGCTGTCAAATCCTACAGGTCTCTGGGGACTTTCCCGGTCCTCTTGATGGAAATGTGTCCAGAAGGCTGGTTTGTCTCCATGTGTCTCAGGGTTTTCTCCTGAAAATGTAAACACTGTGCTGTCGAAAAAATGTTCTAATTTTAGTGGAGAGAGAGGCTGCACAGTGAGGCTGAGACCGGATCCTCCTGCGCCCTGACAGCAACACAAAAACAAGAAGAAAGAAAAAGCAGCTTCACCGAAATAAAATACAGACACGTGTAGTTGGTTTTCTTCGTCTTAAAGAATTAGTGAGGGCGAAAAAAGGAGAGACTGAGGCGGGAGGGAGGACGCAGGCTGGCGGGTTGAGATGCGGATCATCGGGGTGCTGGTTCGTCGTCCTTGATGTCTCAGCTGATGGTCAGGTCTCTCACACGCGTTTTGGCACAAGGAGACCGACAGAAGAGCAGGTCAGAGACGAGCCAGGACTCATGGTCTGCGCTCACAGACAGAAACAGAAAGGTCCACACACCGCCGCTGTTTGTGTCGCCGTCGCTGCTGGCTGGCTTCCTGTGAAACGCCGAGGCTCGGCTGCTCCCTAACGGCTCATCAATCACCGAAAATGTCGTCCGAAAAGATGTGGTTAAACACCTCGAGAGGTTTAGCACCGAGTCCAATCCGATCAGCAGGGCGTAAACGACTAATCACAAGCCAAATCCCCCGCGTACGGGAGCTAACTCGTCCTGTCCTGCTGGTAATATCGATGTTAGGGTTCGTCTGCTAGTTAGCCACCGCGCTAGCTAGCAACATGAAACCTGCTAGCCAGCGGGCTAAGTGTCAGAGAAGGAGGAGAGGGATTTATCAGTCTGTGCATCCAGTCTGGGTTATTTCAGCTCGGCAGATGCATAAAAATGCCCCTGTTGACTAACAGCAACACTGGCTCGATTTCAGACGCTGATTTACTGAGTAACGTTAAGCTAACGGCTGCGGGTGAACGGGCTGCTCGTATCGGGGAAGTCTGTGCGGCGCTTCCGACGAGTCTTCCACAGTCCGACGGCCTCAAAAACGGAGATTAAACCGCACGAAATAATCCATAGCCTGCCGATGAGCTACCCCGAGCTGTGGGGGGGACCCTCCTCGCCTGGAGACCAGCACAGAGGTTCTGCCTGTGGGCTGATGGTGACGCTGGTGTTGGAGGAGGAGGCGGAGGGGGAGGGAGCGCGGGGATGGAAAGAGGCTGGCCGACTGTAGTTTGCTTGTTTAACGATAACTTTTCCTCTTCGCCGTAAACTGTGGTTTATCTGATAACAGGCAGCAGCCCTGACCGCCCCCGGGCACCGTGAAACACCAAACCGACACTGTGCTGGTGAGCCTCGCTCGTAAATCGACCACTGAGGTCGATATCTCCAATAAAAGCGAGGGGAGCCGAGCGGGTTGTCGCGCTGCGCCCGCCCCGAGCGCCTCCTGCCTGCCTGCCGGGCAGCCTGTCCGCCTGTCCGCGCCGGGGAGCCCGAACTCGGCTAGTTACGAGCTAAGTGGCTAAACCAGGTGTCCGTGCGCCGCCTTCCGCCCGTGTGCCAGCCGATAGAGTCCGCTCCTTTCGATCAAGCTGCCCGTGTCCCAGCTCCAGTGAAGCACATGTTTAGTTTGAGGCCAGCTTCGGTGTATTTTCAGTGTTTTTTGCGCTAACACGGTGGCGCTACTCGCTTTGTGGTTCAACTTCCTCCCACTGCGGCGGGCAGAGGCTCGCAAAACCCGGAGCGGATCACCGGAGCCGGACCGCGCCACCGCTGCGTGTTTTCAGAGGAAAAAATACTCTTTATTATTACGGCTGCTTCCACCAAACACTGTCTTTATTTTTTATTTCTTTACCAGAAATAAAAAAGGGCAGATTTAGCCACATTATGGTTCAGTTTGATTTTATTCAGGGATTTCCCTTTTACAGATGTGGACCTTCTTGTCAGCGGTGATTTACGACGTTTACCGAGAATAACATCGACCACTCGGCATACAGGATATTTCCCAGAGGGGGGTCCTTGAAAAAGAAAGAGCGACACGCGGAGGCCCATCTGAATTCATGGAGCGAAGAGCTCCAGTGTCTCTGCAGCTCATTTAGCATATTCAATGATCCCTCATTCTGTCAGTGTTAAATAGGTTGTTTTCCACAATGAATGTGAATGGTCACGAAGCAGCAGCAGCCTCGGACAATCTAACACACACACAGAGATTCTCCAGTGAGATGGATGTGATGCTTTTGTGGACACGCAGCACCTCCTGCTGGCCAGCGGTGGTAATGCTCCCAACACACTGATATCACAGGAGAAAAACACCATAAACCACATTTTTATACCTTTAATATGCAGAAAAAGCACGTGAGACCAGTGATGGAGGGAATTTAGATCCTTTACTAAAGTAATAAATTGATCTAAAATCATAATCTGCAACCTTATAAACACCTGATGAGCCACTTTAATAATTTCAGTCATTTCAAAGCGAAATTAAATCTGACTTTTAAATATGAGTTAAAATTTGTCCCCAGTGAATTTTCAGTCACTTATCAAATGTGTTTTTTGCAAATATTTATCACATTTGCTTCATATTTAGGCCGTTAGTCACGTTGACAACCAGGCTGCTGTTGAAAAAGCTATAAACTCAGCTCTCATTTCCTTCTTTTTATTTCATCTCAAACTTTATTGCCACAACACTGACACCACCTCTCCTCTTTTCACCATCATGTGAGCCTCGTGTGGGTGTGATTTTAATTCAGAAGAACCTGAGTTTATGTGTGGATTTGTGTTAGCTTGAAGCAGATACAGTGTTGGAAGTCAGTAGGGTTTAAGAAAGACAGTTTATTCAGCACTGGGGCAGCAAAAAGGGGTCAAAGGTGAAGGGTCACATGGGAGAAAAGGGGCTGGAGTAGGTTGTTACTGCTGAATACGGCGGATGGACTGGATCTGAGGGGTCTGGCAGTGGGAGCCAAACTCCCTGAAGTGTTTGAACTCCCCACAGTGACGATCACACTCCATGATATACTGGTATCCACGATAACCAGGATACTGGTAGCAAACAAATCTGTTGAGAAATCACAGGGAGAGAGAAAAAAAAAGAGAGAGAAGGAAGTAGTGATGAAATGTTGCAAAAGATTGTTGTTGTGAAAGTCTAACCAGGATTATTTTTGAACCGCTGAGGGGAAGCTGGAAAACAAAAAACATAAAAAAAAAGGAGGTGGAGGAGAAGAGAAGCTGGTGAAGAAGCTGTGGACACTCACGCTCCAGACTGGATCCTGAGAGAGCCGACTTCATTGTTGCACCAGCCCATGGCCTGGAGGGAGGGATAATCGTCACTAAGCTCACCCTTACGGCCCAGGAAGTTCTCACGCTCAAAGATAGTCATACGACACTCTCTGTGGTTCTGGAGGGAGGACAGAAAAAAATGAACATGAGTCAGATCTGCACTGATTATCTGAGGAACATGAGTGAAAAAAGGTGAGAAATGTGGACTTACAGCACAGGCGATAGGTCTGAAGGAGGTCAGCCTCTCAATGTGATAAGCATTGCTGCCTCCGAAAGCATCGCACTGGGGGTACTCGCCCCTCTCCAGGACGAACTGCTGCCCCTGGTAGGAGGCGTGCTCGTAACCCACCCAGCTGAGGAAACAGGACCATCTGAGTTAACCACGACTCGTCTTCTGATGCAGAACCAGTTCAACTCAACATCACTCAGTTTCTGCTCCTTCCATGTGTGTGTTTCTGTGTGTTTCTGTGAGTTTCTGTGTGTTTCTGTGTGTTTCTGTGTGTTTCTGTGAGTTTCTGTGTGTTTCTGTGTGTTTCTGTGAGTTTCTGTGTGTGTTTCTGTGTGTGTTTCTGTGTGTTTCTGTGAGTTTCTGTGTGTTTCTGTGTGTTTCTGTGTGTTTCTGTGAGTTTCTGTGT
>JAPZDY010000011.1:19671010-19681354 GCA_029783645.1 Ctenochaetus hawaiiensis
GTTTCTGTGTGTTTCTGTGTGTTTCTGTGTGTGCACTCACGCTCCGCTCTCCACCCTGAGGGAACGCACAGTCTCGAAGCCGAACTCCATCACATTGCAGCACTCGGAGGTGAACTCATGGCGACGGCCCTGGAAGCACTCTTCATCGAAGACAATGATCTGACGGGGAGACGCAGCATGTGAACGCCTCATAAACACACTCAAACATGTTATTTCATGCAGGACATCAGCTCAGTTTAAAGATATTAAAATGTTTTTAAAAGTTGGGAGAAACTGTTATTTTTGTACCCTGACAAACCATTTTAGCATCTCATCAGTGATAAAGAAGATTAAAGGCATAATAAGAAAGTAAAATTTAGCTTTTACACTATAAATAAAAAGAAGATTAACCAGTGAAAAGATGAAACTGATAAACAGTGATTTAGTGTGTTAATCTGTGTTTCCGTCTGCAGACTCACCTTCCAGTGGCCGGAGAACTTGGTGCAATGGTGAGTCATCTTGTCTAAAAGGGAATAAACACAACACGGTTAAAAGGGACATTCGGTACACAGATTACAACGACAAGAAGTTTGGACACATGGTCTGAGATTTTAGCTGAATCTGCATTAAATTCTCATAGTGTAAAAAATTAAATCATCAAAGTTCGGTTGCAAAACAACAAAGAACAGAAATTCACAGAAACTGGCTGTAAAAATGGGATCAAATAATGACTTTAAATCCAAAAAACAGGCAACAGGAGAGCCACTAAACCTCTCATCACAACCCGACTGCATTGTTTTTCCATGCAAACAGCGGAGCGGCCTGCTGCACCGCCTGTTCAATGGCCCATAAAACAGCAACAGTGTGTGTTTTAGCCACATAATAGCCGGGACGCTGGAATCAGGCTGAGTGAAGAAGTCCTGCGCTGAAAACACCACAGTCTATTTATAGTTCCTGCACAAAAATGAAGAGGCTCAGAGAAGCCAGACTTCTTTCTCCCACCCATTCTGTCTCTTTATCGTATTTTCTGCCCATTTCCTCCCTGCTGCTGCTGCTGCTGCTGCTGCTGCCATCACCACTGTTTATCTGTGACGGCCTGTGGGCCCTGGAGCCCTGCCGGCTCCTGTGTTGGGGGGTTTATGTGGGTGTGGGTTTGGGGGGCTGCGGCGCCCTGGCGGTGGCGGCCCGCCCTGCCTGTGCTGGACGGTGAGGGACAGGGACTCACCTTGCTTTGATGCCCTTGGGTTGTCCTGCCGTGAGAGTGAGAAGAGCCACGCGCCCCCACCCTTTTAAAGCCTCCCCTGGCAAGAGGCCATGCTGAAAGCCCCGGCTCAGCAGCAGGGAGGGGCTCTTCTTTGTCCCCCCCTGACAAAAGCGTGGTTAATCTGTGGAGGGGCAGAAGTGCAGACACCACATTATCACCCCGGGCAGTGAACATGGAGGCCGATAAATAAGAGAGAAGATCCAGTGAGAGTCCCTGAGAAAATACTGAGGGCCAAGGACGAGACGGGGGGGCAGGGGGTGGAGGGCGGAGGGGGGGGGGTTGTAGCTGAAAGCTGCTTTTTTTACTGTAACTGCAATGAAAGTTTATTTTACTGTGAATCATTCTGTTCACATGATTGTTTTTCTCAATAAAATGTTAGAAAAATGTGGAAAAAAGGTTCGTTAGAATTTCCCAGAGTTCAGTCTGATTCATTCATGTTTAAGTGATCGACGGTCCAAAGCCAAAAGATACTCAGTTTACTGTCACACATGACGAGGAAAACATCCAGCCTCACATTCAGGAATCAGGAATGAAAGATTTCTTCGAGGAATAATTTAATTATGTCATGACAATAAAAGCAGATTTCAAACTAAACTAATGGTTTTAGTTCTGTTTTCCAACAGCTCGGGTTCCTGTGTGTTTCAGAGTCTCAGATTCATGAGCTCAGACTCCAAACTCAGATGTGTCAGTGATGGAAACTTGATTTCATGAGCAGATAACGTTTGTTTATGAGACAACATGCAAACAGAAACAACATCCAGGAAGTTCTTCATCTGCACGACGCTGCGTTCACACTCCCTCCGACGACTCTGTGATGACGCTTCACAGCAGAAAATATTACCAGATTTCAGCACAATAAAAGATGTTTTTTCAGGTTCAAGCAAAGACTTTTGTTAGTTTGAATAATTATTTCTGTTCCTTAAAGTGTTTAATGATTTTACTGCATTCAGTTTTCAAATTAAAGACACAAAATCAACGTTTGAGCAGGTCTGACAGAGAGGCTGTGTTGTATAAGACAATGTTATCTTCTGCTGCAAGCCAGCAAGAGTGTGTGTGTGTGTGTGTGTGTGTGTGTGTGTGTGGCTGCTTACATAATCAACCACTTGTAAACAGCAGAGCCGAGGCACCGAACGGGCAGCACGACTCTGTAAACAACAGCTTTGTTTCCTGTGAGCTCAAAGAAATTCAAATGTGTTCCAGGTAGAATTTATGACTTAATGTGAAGTAATGTAATAATAGTCACCTCCGTCAGCAGCGTGTCGTTTCCTTCAAAATAATAAATAAAAGCTGCTTTCAAGAGACCAAAACAAATTTCTGCATCAAGAAAAACACTAAAATGTTCATTATATTGACTTATTATGAATCTGTGTCGTATCAGAAACAACCAAGATCAATTCCAAGGTTCAATAACCGGCCTGGTCGTCTGTCACAGTCAAACCTGGACCGACAGGACAGCAGGGAGGTCAAGGAGGCAGCAGGATCAATAGGTTTCCTCCTGAAGCACAAATTCAAACAGAAATTCCTGATAAATGTCTGATTGATGTGATCAGAAGAGGAAAATAAACTGATACTGAAAACATGGAAAAGCTGCAGAGGCTTCGTGAACTGGACTGATTTTTTAGATTTCTTCCATTTGCGGAGAATAAATGTGCAGATTCTGCGTCTGTGTGACTCGACGAAAGGCTGCGGGATCAATGGCTTCTAGGATCAATAGTTATTTTCCTCTTGAACGTGTGCAGAGATTTGTTTTTAAAAGCTGCTCGATCGTTTGAAAAATTACACACTGATGCTGAAACCTGAGTTTTCATTATCGCACCACAATAATTCTTAGTTTTCAGAAATGCAAACATGATTTTTTTTAACTGTCAGAAAATCAATCAAACATCATTTTGAACAAACTGAACGAATCTCACACACACACACACACACACACACAGTCCGGTGTGTGTTCCTCAGAGCTTCACTGTTCTCCAGAAACTATTTAAAACAGTTCAAAGATTCACAGACAGGAAGTCTAAAAATAAGATCTATTTATAGATGAAATTTACGGACAATGACCGCAAGTTTGAATATTTTCAGTCTCGTTCTTTCACAAAAAAAAAAATGCTAGATGTTCAAACTAAACCATCTGTTTGAGAACTTTTCTTGATTCTAATCCTCCAAATTTTTGGTAAAAATGATTAAATCTGCAACTATTCGATCTGATCGACATGAAAAGACAACAAATCGATCCAGAGGAGGTTTTAAAACAGAGACGCCACCAAAAAGAGGCCGTGGATGTGATGCAGAGCCTGAGGATGCGACAGGAACAGCAGGATTAGATCACACCTAATCTGCAAATATCAAACTCAGTTTAATCCTCCTGCATGGTGGAAATAATCACAGCTGAGGTGATATAATCCGTCTATAATCCGGCTGTAATCCGAGAATTATCATCATCATTGACAACAACCTTTATTTCACCTCCGAAGACGAACGCAGAATCGACACACTGATGTTTTCATTGATTTAAATTCCAAAATCAGACAGCAAATCAGTTTATGAATCCGGATTTAAAGGGAAAGTTTTAAAGTAAAATCTGTCTTTAACCAGTTTGACACCGTCAGTCTCACTCGGGCTGGTTGATCAGTGTCATGAGGCGACTTGAGTTGTTGCTAAAGTTAGCAGATGTCACTGTGTGCAGGTGTGTTTACTGCCTGTTTTCTGGATGTTTTCATGTATTTGTGCTTCCTGAAGTCCAAGAAGTGACTCAGTTCAGACGTAAGTTTGATTTCAAGCAGCCGCTCTTTGTTTTCAGAGAATATGTCGTATTTTTGTAGATGTTAGAGAGAAGGGATTACCTCTTTGTGCCCTCTGGACCTTTGCATTCCTCTCCTCTACATGCAACCAGCTTACGGGCCGAGCACCCGAACACATGTGAAAAACGCCTCGCTCAGTGGTTTCCTTTCATAGTAAAATGCTTACAGGCAGGCCGGGGGGGCCAGCCGCGTTTCCAGGCGATGCGATGACCCGGTGGCTTTGGCTCTGGCCAACTGTGATGACGAGAGGCTTTCTATTGTGCTGTGAGCCTCTACGTTTGGCCTTTGCCAGAGTATAAAAGCTCGGGTCGAGTGCTGAAGGGACCAGCACGAGCCAGCCTCCCTCACACGGCACTGCAAGCTATACTATCGCAGGTAAGGACACACAGACACACACACCAGAACATCCACCATAGTGCAGGGGGATCCAGAGCCAGGGCCCACTCCCTGCCTGCCCACCACGCCCAGGCAAACCGCCCTCCGCCTGGGGGGGACAAGGCCCAAACTGAAGGCCAGGGCCCAAATGAGCCTCCCACATAAACAGCAGACTTGTGCTTTCGTCCAAATCCCACAAACATTCCTACCTCCGACCCCTGTGACAGTGTCAACACCTCGGCCGGGCCACATTCCCGTCTCCTTCCCTGTCACTTCCATTTACACCTCTATTTCTGTTCGTCCCCTTGTCTTCCTCCATCTCTCACCCAGACTCTCCTGAAGCCCCTCACCATGTCTCAGACCGCCAAGTCCGCCTCCAGCCAGGGCACCGATGCCAAGGACAAGGGAGCCCCAGCCCCCGCTGCCTCAAGCAAGGCCACCAAGACCGGCGAGCCTGGCATGGGATCCTACAGAGTGAGTCACTGCAGCCAAACGCATCTGCACGACCTGCTTCTCCACACAATCTGTGCCTTTACTGTCATCCGAAGGGCCCGTTCACCCAGATCACAAAGACTGCACATCCTCCCGTCGATCCACGCAGACAGTTTCTGTCCTGTTTGCTCTGGTTTTTAAAAAAAACTGATGGATTTGTTGGTTAAAGTTGGTTAAAGGACTTTGTTTCTGCTGCAGAGTTGAACAAACTCTGATGCTTTGAGGAACAAAAGTAGCATTTGTCCTCCCTGTGCTGGGGTCATGGAAAGTCTCTGTGGTTTGAGGGAACTGACCCTTTAATGGAGCCTTTCATCAGATTAATGCTTCATGTGGCTTCGATTAGTTTCCTCTCATTCAGTGAATTAATGAAACTATTTAAGAAGATTCTGGACGGTGATGCAAGAAGCGTTCAAATGTGAAAATACTGGTTTCACTGGAAAAGATTTAGTTTAAGCAAATTTTAAATCTTCATTCAACATTCACAACATTACTAACTTATTTTATCTCTTGTTTTATTGTGAACATGAACTTTTTCTGCAAAGTGAGCAGGAACCACAGCTGTGAAATAAACACAGAGGGGTGAAAAGCAGATGTTTTACTCTGACATGTGGTTGAGTTTTGGTGTAAGTTGGTGTCCTGAAGGCTCATATTTTGGCTCCTGGATCCTCTGAGAGAAGAACATGTGGCTCATCGGTGACATGAAGAAGCTGCTGGAGGACGTCTGGAGGACCTGCTGCTTGTTGCTCTGCAGGCTGGTGTGACTTGTGCCTTGTCTCCTCTGTGCAGATCATGCTGTTCGACCAGGAGAACTTCCAGGGCAGGATGATCGAGGTCCAGAATGAGTGTATGAACGTGTGTGACCGTGGCATGGACAGAGTGCGTAGTATCATTGTGGAGTGCGGCCCGTAAGTGGACTCACACACCCGGTTTGAGCTGCTGCAGCCTGATGATCAAATGTCCACATTCTGTTTGTTATCTGTCGTCCTTCCTCTCACTCTCCTCTTCCGTCCTCTCCCCCCCTTGTGCCCCCCCTGCGCCCGGCGGACCCCCTCCTCCAGCTTTGTTGCCTTTGAGCAGACTAACTTCCGTGGGGAGATGTTCATCCTGGAGAAGGGAGAGTATCCTCGCTGGGATACCTGGAGCAACTCCTACCGCAGCGACTGCCTCATGTCCCTCAGGCCCATCCGCATGGTGCGTTCAAAGACCAACACGACACCACGACACCTGATCCTGCAGGTGGAGGCGTGCACACACTGCTGCCTTTAGCTGGGAGGAAAAAACCCTCAGTGGAAGGAAGAATAACTTTACAAACCAAACAAATGTCAGAAAGTTTGTCCAACAATCTGCTGTAAAAGGAAGAAAAGCAGCAAATCCTCACATTTGAGAAGCTGAACCGGCAACTGTTTTAGTAATTTAACTAAAAAAAAAGATTGAAATGATAAATCAGTTACTCAACAAGTAGTTTCAGCTCTAAACTTTGCTTCTCTCAGATTCAGAAATGTCTGGTTTGATCGGAGCAAAGGTTTGGTCTCCCTAAAGGAACAGGATTTATTATCAGGACGCATGCTAGCATCCTGTTAGCTGAGAGATTCAGTCTTCACTCTTAGATCCTTTAAATGAGCTGAAGTTTGGGACAGAGAGAGTTTGACCTGATGAAACAGATTAAAAGTCATCACTAAAGTCATTTTATCAGCTGGACGCCACTAAAGTCTGCACCAGACTTCCTGATAATCCGTCCAACAGATGCAGACGGGCGACACGGCCGCCCTCAGATCCACATAACACAAAAACAAGAGTAAAAGCTCATTTACACAAAGTTGATGTCACATTGAGACTCTTGACTTCCTCCCTACAGGACAGCATGGAGCACAAGATCTGCCTGTACGAGCTCTCTGACTTCAAGGGCAACAAGATGGAGATCCAGGAGGACGACGTGCCCACCCTCTGGGCGCATGGCTTCTGTGACAGAGTGGGCAGCGTGAGGGTGCCAGGAGGAGCGTGAGTACACACACCACACATCTGAGGAGCTTCACTCCTTCAGGTCTTCTTCACATGAATGAACCCAGCCGAGGATCCAGGCTCGTGTTTCTGAGCTGCGTGACGATTCAAAGAGCCCCGAGAGCAAAAGCTATTTCTTCGTATTCCATATATATAAATGAAGTGGAGGCTCTGTATTGCAAAATATTGTTTTGGACGTAGCTTCAGAAGGAGCCACGGGCCGGCAGAGCGAGACGACAATGTGGTGGTTCATAAAAAGTAGGACGACATGTCATCACAAGGCCCCGGAGCTGAATGTGTGGTGTTTTGTTTGTCGACAAACGTGTATTTTTAGACAGAAGTTTTTCTTCACATTTCCAAGTTTTTCCACAGTGAAAATACACATCAGCTCATGTGGAGCGTTCCACCTCTAGAACTTCCTTAATAGGCGCCGTAATTTCTTAAATGAACCATCGAATCTCTTCACTGATCTCTAAGATCTCCAAAAAGGGGAACTGAGTCCTCCTCAGTGGCAACTAGAACCCCTTTAAGAACCACTAGAACCTCCTAAATGTCCACTAAACCTCCTGGACTTCTAGAAGAACCCAAAGGAACAGTAGAGCCTCTTTAAATCCACCTATAACCTCACCTGTGATCCTTAGAAACCCCTCAGTGTCCAGTTAAGCTCCTGGACTTTTCAGACCTCTTTAGAGACTTTGGAGAACCTCCTAAAGCACCACAGGTCTCCAGACTATTAGAAATCCTAATTTGAGGAGCATAAGCACAGTAAAGTCAATATAAACTGTGAGATTCAGACAGTGAAATGGTCTCCGTGTGTCTCTCAGGTGGGTGGGATACCAGTACCCCGGATACAGAGGCTACCAGTACCTGTTTGAGTGCGGTGACTACAGACACTACAACGACTTCTGCGCCTTCCAGCCCCAGATCCAGTCCATGCGTCGTATCAGGGACATGCAGTTCCACCAGAGAGGATGCTTCACCTTCACCTCCGCCAGCAAGTGAACGAACACCTGCTGACTGTCTGGTGCTGCCGGTGTAGCCACGCAGCACTCTCAGCTTTTTATTTCTCCAAACGGCCCCCTTTACTCCAATCCTTTCCTTTATCTCCACCATCATCGCTCCATCCCGAAGGAAAGACAGAATGAGAGCAAATACACGGGACAACCTTAACTGACTTTTTATGGTGCTAAAAAATAAACATGTTGTGAAAAACCTGAAACCTTCCTGGCTGGATTACCTTTATTTTCACTACTGAAACTCACTTTAGAATCTCTGTCATATTCCTGTAGGGGTTAATGGTGTGTGGGTGGTTTGTTACTTATTAACTTATAAAACAAAAAAACTTTTGGTCTTTGCCGTTTTCTCATGAGTTTGACAACAGTGGAAAAAAATTCACTCTAAAGTAAAATCTCCTGTATTTGATAACTGAATCTATGGGACATTATAAGATTATTCAAATTATTAATAATAGAGCAGCTTGTTACTGTTGAAGGCACTTTGAACTACTTAATATGCTGATAAATCTGCTTTCATCATCAACATTTATATAAAACAATAACCATTAACCCCAATAAAAGGGTGGAGGTGGAGTAAAGGCCTCATATTAATATCCTCAATTAAAACTACAACTCCTTCAAGAAAAAAACATATTATTCAAATCAGAAGGTGAGAAAATAAGCTTTAATATTTGCGTTGTTGAATCTGACAGTAAAATTCTGTGATGACTCTGAAGAAGGACAACAGGCAAATGAAAAACACTGATTAAATAAAACCGTTTCTCCATAACGAACTGAACTTCGTGCTTCAACCGTGTAATCTTCATAATTCCGACAGCACGTGAAGGCAGCAGAACGCTTCATAACAACTGAGTGGAAACACTTCAGGGGCAGATTGTAGCTACAACAAGCCGACAGGAGCGAACCATGGCTGCGCTGTTCAAAGCGAGGAAAGGTGGGTACAACAACAGAAAAATATAATATGCATATATAAACATTTTTGCCCATTTAAGACAGTTTTAGCCTTGACTTCATCAGCTGCGTTTGCAAACAGTCCTGACCTGGAAATACCTCAGAGCAAGAGTAGAACCGAGTTAGCTTAGCTTGCTACGTAACCACTGCAAACCTCAGAGAAACTCACCAACCGGTGTCATATCGTCTCTTTTCACACTATAACTGACAGAAAAAAATTTAAATGTTCTCCAAGTTTGGCTCAAAACGCATGTAAGTGGTATAAGAGACGGTGTTTAGCTAACAGAGGTAAACTGACAGTTAGCTTAGCGGCTAAATAAGGTTACAGGTTAACGTTAGCCGGCTAGCTGCCATCAGTCAGTTAAACATAAACCGAGTTTTTATCCGCGCGGACACGTAGTTTAACGTGTTTGTAAATAATTTATCAGATATTCTAGTTTCTCTGAGGGTTTTATTTTAAGTTTTAGACTGTAACGAAGGTGACTGATGGTAAAGTTAACCTTTCACCCACATACCGTAACTAACTATTAAGCCTGTGTTGCCTTCAAGGGCAGAGGAAAGCTCATACACTTTAGAGCACAGTGAAGTGGACGTAACGACAGTAATGAGAGTAATGCAAATAAATGTGCAGTTAAACATGGATTTTATTAATTTTGACCAATAGTTCAGATTCTGTAGTTACTGATATTAATGCAGATTATTTTCAGATACAAAACAAAGAAAAAAGTAATTGTTTATGTTCATATTTTCCACACTTCTGTGTAAAGCAGCCTCAGGTCTCTTGAAAGGAGCTTTATAAATCCAAGGTATTATTCTTATGAAAACTCTTACTGTCAAAATCCTCTTGCTATTATCATACAGTTATATGTAAGTGAATTACTTCTCTGACTTTCCTTTGTGTTGTGATCAATTGTGCATATTGTCGTTCAAGTCACAGTATTGGTGTAAATCAGCTGTGTTTCACCACTTTCTGTGCACTTCTTATATTCACTGTTCTGACAGCCCCATGAAACCTGACCCCATCACAACAAATCAAATCTAACAGTGAACTTTATGAATCATTACACCCATAATAACAGCATGTGTCACTTCTGGCTCGCTGCGGGCGTCTGTGGGGCTGCAGCTGGGTCTCAAAGATCAGGGCGGTTCATCCGAGGATCCCGTCACCTGGAAAACATACTGGATCTGATCACAGCGGACAAATATGATGCGCTCTGTCAGCAGAGAGAGGACGTGATGGATCTCACAGCCCTTTTCTTTTGAGAAAAAACTATTCATTACATGAATTACATGAATTTTACAACTCAAAAAGAGTAAATAATCACTCCCTCCAGGAATTCGAGATGTTGCGATCGCAACAATTCACACAAATTCAACCAATCTCTGTGAATTCAGCGCGACCTTGCAATTTTGTCCAATCACCGCCACTTTTCCGCAATTTTGGCCAGCCTCCCGTGAGTTCCACCAATCA
>JAPZDY010000011.1:19740037-19752324 GCA_029783645.1 Ctenochaetus hawaiiensis
GAAGGGAAGCACGGCAGTGTGAGGTACTGGGTGAAAGCTGAGCTGCACCGTCCATGGCTGCTGCCCGTCAAAGTGAAGAAAGAGTTCATTGTGTTCGAGCACATCGACATCAACACGCCGCTGCTGCTGGTAGGCCGACCGCTCACACACACACACACACACACACACACACACACACACACACACACACACACACACACACACACTCCCTCTGCTTTCATTCGCTCTGTGGAGGATGAGGGTTGAAAAAAGCTCTCATGTCTTTACTGCACAGCCAGCAGCCTGTTAGCTTAGCTTAGCATAAAGAATGGAAACGGGGGGAAACAGCTAGCCTAGCTTTACATTTCACAAAGAATGAGATAATAAAACTTGTTTTACTCAGGTTATAAAGTGAGTGTTGGTTCTAGGGAGCAACGTGAGTCACTGAAAGCAAACAAACATATACAGATATATATATGCACACGGACATGAGAGTTTTCAGAGTGTGTAACAGATGCTCCTGTGTGTGTGTGTGTGTGTGTGTGTGCAGGCTCCTCAGGCTGGAACGAAGGAGAAAACTCTGTGCTGTTGGTTCTGTGCATCAGGGCCGATCTCCCTCAGTGCCAAGATCGAGCGAAAGGGCTACACACCAGGTGAGCCGCACCTCCTCCTCACTCCTCCAACTCCTCTTCTTCTTCTTCTTCTTTGCTTTTTCACTCATGTCACTTCTCTCTCAGTCTGACGGACTGATCTGTTCTTCAATCTCTCCAAGGCGAGTCGATCCAAATCTTCGCCGAGGCAGAGAACTGTTCGTCCCGCGTCGTGGTGCCCAAAGCGGCTCTGTACCAAACCCAGACCTTCTTCGCCAAAGGCAAAGGCAAGCAGATCCAGCAGCTGGTGTCCAACCTGAGAGGAGACCCTCTGCCGCAGGGGAAGAGCCAGAGCTGGGAGGGCAAGCTGCTCAAGATCCCCCCGGTGTCCCCCTCCATCCTGGACTGTCCCATCATCAGAGTGGAGTACGCCCTCGTGGTGAGTCCGCAGGAAAACCAGAACTTCTCACATCCTCTTTGCAAACACACAGAAACACGACGTACATGAACGCAACATGTATGCAAAGTACAAACTGTGCAAAATGTTCCCGTAAGGTTGAACGATAAAACTTCACACTTGTAATATCAAACTTAACACTAATAATCACATCAATAACTTGTCAGTAACATTAAATCTGCTTCAAACCAGCAAGTAAAAACTCAAAATACTACTTTTAAAACTACTAGTGACACAGCATTTACACTAAAACTCACTAAAAGCACCCAAACTGCACTATAAACCTGTTAATAATACACTAAAGTTGAATTTTCAGTAAAAATATACAACAAAAATAGTAACATCTTGCTCATAACTTGGTAACCTTGTAGAAACACTGAAGACATGAAGGTCCATCACTGAACAGAAAAAATCTCCCTCACGCACAGTTTTTCATCTGTTAGTTTTTTGTTTATGGTAATATTATTTTAAAAACTGGTTAAAATCAAACAGAGATGACTCAGGAAGTTGTTGTTAAAGAACAAAGTGTTCTTTTGGAACAGACAGGTTGAACAAAGCTCGACATCGTGGGACAAATTTGTCCCCCGAGGGCCTGAATTTTACTGACATGAACAAGTTCGACCTGCTTCAAATGACACAAAACGTTTGCTAACATTCTTTCTTCTTCTTCTCTCCTCTCTGCTGGTGTGCAGGTGTACGTGGACGTTCCCGGCGGGTTGAATCTGTCTCTGTCGCTGCCGCTGGTGATCGGGACCATCCCTCTGCACGCCTGCTCCAGCAGAACCTCCAGCATCAGCAGCAGCTGCAGCCCTCTGAGCTGGATGGGCCTGCAGGAGAGGCTTGAAGGTAACAGTGAACACGTGCATGCACGCTCTCTTTCCTCACGTCGGCTCGGCACACGGCGATGCTCACGCTCGTCTGTTTGTTCACTGTGTCGCAGCACCGCCGAGTTACAGCGATCTGGCAATATCAGAGTCTGAGAGGCGTGACTGTCTGCGGGGCTGTGATAGGTCCGACGGGCAGGGAGACGGGCAAGGATCTCTGCAGACATACATCACCGAGTTCAGATATCTGCCCCCACCACTCTACTCTGAGGTACAGCTCACACACACACACACACACACACAGAGTTTTAATCTCACAGTGACCACATCAAAGACTCATCAGATTAAAACTTCCTTCGAGAGGCCACACCAGTGAAAACCATTAACGGAGAAAACTTAACACTGCAAAACTAAACTAAACTTATTTAAAAGGAATCAGACTAAGATGCAATAAAAAATATTTATCACAGATTCTAAAAGAGTTCACAAACTGTCCAGTAAATATGCAACAGAAGCTGTTTTCTATCTAAAATAAACAATAAATTTAAAATCAAACTCGCTGATCAATACTTTTGTTTTCCACGTGACTTTTATTTCATCATCAGTTTTTTTTATACACATTAAACAAGTTACAACCATTGCGTTGTACTGCTGCTGCAGCTAGGCTAGCTGTTTCCCTATGCTAAGCTAAGCTAAGCTCATCCCTGTTTGTAACCTGTGATGGAGGAGCATTCAGCAGTTTAGTGTTTTTGTTTGACCTTCACTCTCTCTGGTTGCATACAAACGCTCCATCAGCAGCCTGTAAACATGCAGCTCTGTCTGTGCCCCCCCCCTCAGGTCGACCCTTATCCCGACCCCGTGGAGGTGTGCGGGGCCGCCGAGGTCAGGAGACCCGACACGTGTCCGTCCCGCTGAGGAGAGCTCACGAGCTCCGAGGATTTCTGCACAAACAGGACACCGTCAGCCTCAGCTTCCCACCAGATTATGTATCATGATAAATGGGGCGAGACCCCCCGCTGACCCCGGAGAGTCAGCTGGGAGAGTATTTGGTGACCATTGACATATGGACCAGGGATTTCAAGCCATGCTGGATCCTCCATATCCTGTGCTCAAGAGGAGGCGAATCAGAAAGTTCCCTCTGACACCACTGTGTGACGCTGACGGGGCAGAAAACAAAGATGGCCGCCGGTGGTCAGACGACGCCTCCTCCTGCCTCACAGTGAATTTTGCACATACCGTACTTACTGTTCTTCTATCGGTGGCTTTCATATGCTGCAGATTGCCGCGGGCCTATATGCTACAGTAGACTCTGTCCACAGATGTAAACCATGTTGTACTCTTTAACCTAAATGGCACATTTAAGCCAGGACAAAAGCTATTGTCAGTAAAAATGATAGTTTGAGCTCGTGACCGTCGCTGTCACTCACCAGGCTGCAGGCGGGAACTTCCTGTCTGCTTCTGTGAACAAAACGACAAAGAAAACACAGAAAAATAAGACGAATGATGATTAACATGAACGACCACCTCGAGCACTGACGCTCATAATGTGTGTGAATGTGTGTGTGTGTACGAGAGAGACCGTGTGTGTGTGTGTGTTGGTTCAAATGACCAGGTATAAACCCAAACAGGGTCGAGAGAAAAAGCACAACTCTGACCAACCCAGATAAAGTACCACAAGTCGCCTGTTGGTTTCTGCTCTGAACTGAAGCTTCTCTTGCTGTAGATTTTTCTAAACATGGATGTTAAGAAGCTTTGTGCTTTGCAAAATAATGACAAAGTGTAAAAGATTAATGTTTACAGATGAATATATCAAATTGAGAATGTTGTTCAAACATGACTTCTTCCACCTAAAACTTCAAAGTGCAATATATTTTTGTATTTGTGATTTTTTTGCACTAGTTTTTCATATACTCTGTTGCGGTTTATTCCATTTCCGTGCATTATATATATATATATATATATATTATTATTATCATGATCTTACTGCTGTCATGATCAACTTTTGATAAAATAAAAGTTTTATTTTATAAAATAATTCAACTCTTGAAGTGTTTCTTATTATTCTTATCTGATGACTGCAGATTTTCTTGAGAATCTTCACATTTTTTAAGTTTTCTTTAGTATTTAAGTTATCACCAATGAAACTGGAACTCCATATATTTAATTTGTGCCACTTGTGCAACAAAATGTAAGTAATAAGTAGCATAAAGAAACAGAGCAACAACAGTGGAGCTGTTTGAATCCAAAGAAACATTATACTTGATTGCGTCAGCTTTGAAAATCGCTGCTGCACACACGATGTTCTGCTGCAGCTGCTTCATCCTTCACACACGGAAATGTTTGGACTGTTTCTGATTTATGCCTTCCAGACTCTCAGATACAGCAAACCAGATGTAAGACAGAGCTCACACGAGCTGCTCGCAAGAGGCTGATTAACTAGAGGACAATAAATGATTAGAGGTCAGTCTTTAAGAATGTGGCTCTGATATAAATAAGAGTAGTTATTGCGTCTTTAAAAATGCCGTTTCTTTCTGTTTTTAAATTCTTTTTAGTCTTTCTTGCAAACTGAAACATAATTAAAATGTCTTTATTTTTTCTCCAGAAAGAAATTTAGAACAAAAAATTTTCAAAACATCTCAAATACTTTGCCGAATTCAACCCAACAAGGAGGGTTAAATTGTGTTGTATGTGACACAAATTGATCTGATTTATCTTTAACTGTATGTGCCTTTTGCACTGTGTGAAGTAATGTGGGTCGACATTGTTTTTTTCTCTCCTGTTGCATTATCACTTTATCATTTACTAATACTAAATTACTCTATTTACAATTTTTTCTTTTCTTATTTTTCCTGGTGTTTATGTATTGATTATTTGTGAGCAACATTAAAAAAATGTGGACCTGCTCATGTTTCCATCACACATAACATCATGTGCACCTGAGTTCTGGTTAAAATGTAAAAAGAAAACTGTTAGCTTCTGAAAATTATGAAGAGAGCATCAAAATAAAATCCTTGCACCGAACAGTCATTAAGCGGCCATCTTGGAAACGCCCCCAGACTGACAAGACCGGGCTGCGGTCCATTTGAACGGTGAGAAATCTGATCAGTGGAGCAGAAAACTGCTCGTTAAGAATCGGCAGTTAAACTTGTTGAAAACGCTTTAAAAGTTTGGCGACTTTGCTCCAAAATAGGCTCATAACGCATGAGCCGTGCCTTCGCAAACTAACTTCATTTACGGCTCAATCCAGAGAGCCAACGCGATTGGCTGAGCGTGTTCCTGTTTGGGCGTTTTCAAGAAGATGATTGGCTCTGGCTCTTTTTTCTGAGAAGGGCGGGAAACGTGTCAACCAACCGACGTCTCTGGAGTTTCTACTGACTTTCTAATTAAATGCTTTAATTAATTTGACTAAATTGCACTCAAATGAACGATGACACCATTATTGGTTAAGTTCGGCGTTACTGTGAAAGTTGGAGCAACTTTAATCATTAATTTAATGTTTGCCGTAAGAGGAAGCTAAGTGACGTAAACCAAACAGGTGCGTGCTCCTCAAGCTAATCAATGCTGAAGTGATCGATGTTTCTGCGTTTCATCGCTCATGAACGTGTAGCCTCGGTGTGTGCGGCCTTCCTGCGGTTTCTGACATCTTTCTGATCAAACTGTTTGATGACTGATGGACGCAACGAAAAGGCCGAGAGGACTTGGCATCATATATTCAGCAGAAACGGTCGAACAGAGATCCAGGTGCAGATTGTTGAGGACCTCACGGTGCGATGACGTAAACAGGTGAGTAACTTACATCTTTAACGTTACAGTAACGTTGTTTTATGCGCAATGTAGTGCGTAAAAACGGCATCTCTCATTGCTCTAATGTGCGTGTTTGTGGTTATAACCATCATGTTGTTGGAACATCTCCGTGTTTCTGCTGTTGTGTTGTTTTATTTTGCTGTTTGAGTGACACTTTGTTCTTTTTCGTTTCTAATGATAAACAGAATCTTTCCAGTAATTAAATATTTTTAATCAGTTTATGATTTTTTTTAAACGTCCCCCAGTTAAAATGATATAATTTCAGCACATCTCCTTTAAACTTGGTGTGGCTAAACAACTTGCTTTCAATCATTTGACTAAACTTTTCATTTACGGGTCACAATAAAAAGTAGTTTTTATTACAATGTGATCATCAAGTGTAACTGAGCAGATACGAGTCCTGTTTCTCTCACTGTGGCAAGAAATGATTGATAAATTTTATTCAGAAGACGGGATGTTAATGTTGTAGACAATAGGGCCGCTGACTGGGAGGGTCAGTATGATTATCTGGTTGGACTTTTTCATGTCATAAATCATCTCGATAGAACAAGTGAAACCATGTGGTCTCCTTACAGAGTTTCTTCAGACTCGGCTTGTGACTTGCTTGACTTAATTTGCCTTATTTGACCTGCAGCAGGGACTCGACCTGCTTGTTTCTCACACAGTGACTTGGTTTTGCTTGAGAGTTGAGAAGTAGTGCTTCAGATGTGTGATTTAAGGTTCTGGGTTCTTCTTCAGGAACTCGTCCTTCTGCCTCGAGTCGGTTCACGTTCAGCAGAGCTGCTCAGCACTTCTAATATGAAACTACATTGTTCATGAGGGCCTGCGTCTCTGTTGGCTCTGAGTTTTACCTTGACTCGATATTACACAACACTCACATACCAAGACACACACACACACACACACACACACACACACACACACACAGAGGCAAGGAACAAAAACTTCCCGCACACACAAATGATGGGAGGTCACATGAATGTTGTTTTGGCTTCCACCATACAGGCTGTTCGCTGATAAACAGAAACTGGTTCAGACCGGACGAAGACAGACAGGCACAGACAGAAGAGTGAACGTGCACAGACAGACACACAGACAGACAGACAGACAGACAGACAGACAGATAGAAGACGGGTTCATGTTGCCTTGAAAGACAAAACTGTGTTGTTGTTGTTGTTTCTGAGGAGCAGAGCTGCAGTTTGTCTCGCTCTGACAGACTGACACCTGATCCTCAGGTGTCAGACCTTAAACCTGCAAATGTCAACTCCCGTAGTTCAGAACCATTTTTGAGGTATTTGTACATGTGGTATTTTTTCCATTTTGTACTTTCACTGCAGCACATCTCAGATGCAGAAGTTGAACTCTTTACACGGAGATTGTTATCTGCGATGGAGGCTGTTTTAACATGAAAATAAACAAATCCCATGATCCCACACTCCTCCATCAAACTACATCCTTTGTTTTATCATTCAGATAGAGAGACCTCTAGTGGTCGAAACTATATTGAAGTTTTCAGTACTGGATTGTGGTATTTCTACTTTTGCCCAAGTAACTGTACTTCTTCTGCCACTGCTGCACATGGAAGTCAAGTGTTTGCCTTGTATGCTGCACATGCATCATACACACACACACACACACACACACACTCACGTGACAGGTACGTGACAGGCGTTTGGGCTGAGAGCCAGTTCACAACGTGTCCTTGACGACTTCTGAACACCGCTTCGGTTTAGTGGCTGCGCTCGGTGTAATCAGCTGTTTCCAAACCATTTAATTAAATTAAATCCACCTGTGTGTGAAAAACGTAAACACACACCTTCAGTTGCTGTGCACAGTTGCATTGCATGTAACTACACACAGAAGTGGCCGTCGAAACTATTAAACCTTCGGCCTTTATTTTGGCATCCTGATCATCTGCAGACGGCCGGCCGGCGGTCTGTGGACATTACCCAGACTGCCAAAAATAAACACGAGCTGTCTGCAATCATATCAGAGCCGAGAGACACAATTTATGAGAGGTTTGTACTTTCAAACATGTTCCTCTGCACAATGATCACAATCGCAGGCAGCGACGGAAACAAGGCTAAAGGATCCTGTTACGTTTTCATGGTGAGATGAAAATGTGTCTTTACAGGAGTCTTGAAAAGAGGAGAAGCTCTTGTTTTACAAATCTGTAAAATAAACACTAAATAAAATTATACTCCATAAGACTAGACCTCATAAAAATACTCCAAAAATCTAGTTTTAACCTTCTCAACGCGTCCATGTTGTGTTTTTATACTCAACAAGATGTATTATGAGTTAAATAAACGAGAATCGCCACATCAGAACATTTCAACCTCGGAGCTTCAGTGAAGCGTCGAGTCTCACAAACAGACTGAGACAGAGTTTAATGTGCACAGAGGAGGGCAGAGACACATTTACACTCAACCAAAGTAAGTTATTTTCATATTAATATTGAAATATTCAGCATAAATATTTATCTTTAATTTTAGAGATTTTATACATTTTCTTTTAGCACCGACAGGAAGTGAACAGCAGTCTGAAACAGCACGTTAGAGTCACGGTTTGTCGATCATCCATCCAGTCTGACCTCCACACAGACACTGTGACTTTGTATCTGTGGCTGCTAGGGGGCGCTGTGACGTGAACACAAACATGCAGTCGGACTACATGTTGTTTTGTGTTGTTTTCCTGAGACAGTCCTGTTTTAGGTCTATGAGGTTATGCTTTGAGCTAAATGCTAACATCAGTGTGCTATAATGTTGATGTTTAGCAATTTAATATATTTACTTCTTAATTAATTTTTATATTTGTATAAGAAAAGCATACACAGGGTCACCAAAGTCAGTAGGAGTCAAAATTCCATCCATTTTGCAGGATGAATGTGAGTTGTGCTGCTCGGTTCAAAATGATTCATGTTTTTTCTTTTTTGACCGTCTTTGTAGAAAACATGCTTTAAAAACTGAAGAAAAACTGAGGCCTGGTTGTTGCTGATTAGAGGAACTTTCTGGAAATCAGAAGCTGGATGAGAAACTTGTGGTTCTATCTTACAAATCCAGATGTTTTCACCTGGGAATGATGCTGCTTCTCCAGCAGGGGGCAGACGTGCAGCACACAGTGAGTAAAAACTGGAGGAAATAAGTTTTCTCTTAATTAAAAAACTAATAATTTTGTTTTAGACTCTTTGTCACACTGAACAAGAACTTTGAAGATGTCGCCTTGAACTTTAAGCTTTAAATTCTCATCGTATGTTTTAGAAATTCTTCAGACCAAACAATTAATCAGTTTATCAAGAAAATCAGTGGCAGGTTTATTCATCATGGATGTGACATTTACTTGCAGCCCTGTGATGTTTGTTTTGTAAATCTGAGGCAGTGCTGACTGAGAGGACACTGCAGGAGAACATACAGGGGTGCCATGGTCTGTGGCGCCCCCTGGTGTCAGTCTGTAGCCATAACAGGCTCGGATGTATGAAAACTGAGGTTGTAGTTTGGTTCAAAGTTCATGGTGTTTACTCGTCTTCTTCTGACTCAGGCTTTAAACCTGTCAATCATTCCTCATGTATGAATAAAAAACAAGTGTAAAAGCTTTAAAAGTACAAGAAGAAACCTGAAGAAGCCGAGATGAAAAACCACACAGAGACGTTTTTAACAGAGCTCGTATATTTTTGAATATTTTTCTGCAAAATACAATACTAGCACATTTCTGAGTGAGGGATTGCTGTACACGATCTCTGACTGCGACAAAAGAGGTGCACTTTGTTTTTTCTTGTGAGAAACATTTTCTCCAAGTGGCGACAAAGGCCAGCTTATGCCGCTAACAATCTCTTGTAAAGAGGGGGAACACGGCCCAAAGTGTACATTTCCAGTACGAGGACATTCAACTGATGTCTCCAAATACAAATAAAATCATTCTCATCGGGGCATTTGAGGAACAAGAAGATGACCGATTCGACAAAGTTCAGGCAGATACTAACTACAGAATCAAAGCAAAAACACAAATAAAGGGTTATTTCACACTTTGGTTAGTTGACACTCCGCCTGCAGCCTGAGGACGAGCTCCCGGCTCTCCTGTCCGTCACTGACGAGTCGAGCGAGCTGCAGGTTTCTGAGCTGGAAGCCGAGCGACTCGTTCACATCACGGTCGCCGTAAAAAGAAAAAGAGTGCAGGAGAAAACACGTGTGGGCTCTGCCCTTAAACTAGAACAGCTACAGGCGTCTGGATTAGTCCAATTTAGTGAGTTTACAGCAGAAGGGGCACAAACAGACACAGAGGACTGAAGGTCTGAGCTCCAAATATACAGTTTTTAAACCAAAATATTCAAATGTGAACGACCCTCAGCCGACTCTGCCTCTAAAATAAAAACACTGGATGTCAGTCAGCTTCAGCTACTCTGCAGTTACTCTGAGGAACAAGGCACAAGTTACTCAAAATGTTCACAATGCCCTGTGGAGTTACAGCACAGATATACAGCGGTGGAAAGTAACTAAGTACATTTACTCAAGTCCTGTGCTTAAGTTCAGCTGTGAGGTAACTGTACTTGAATCTGGTCTTTGTAATTCTTTCTCCACACCAAAACATCTTGGTACATTTTAACTTGACTACATTCATCAGACAGGTTCAGTTACTTTCAGGATTTAACATCAAAAACATATTTTAAGCTTCTAAAACAGAACGTTTTGGTAAAGATTAAACCAGTTTGTCTTCTTTTAAAAAATCAGTTTGTAGTTTGAAGCTTCATCCAAGCGGCTGTGCTCTCGTCTCTTAGTTTTAGTCTGAACAGGCGGATCACAGCTCACTGCCTTTTTACTGCAGTAACTAATCTGAGTAAATGATTTGAGTACTTCGTCCACCGCTGTAAATACTGTGTATTTTAATAATCAGCTCTAAGTATCGACACGCGTGTTGCGCCGGAGTTGAAATCAGCAGATTGTGATTTAACGTCGAGTCTAAAAACTGAACTTTGAAGTCGAGTTTTTCGTTTTTTTAATTCAACTTCCAGCCAACTTGAACTCTCCCTGAATGTTTGTTAGAAAACGTCCTGCACCTCTCTGCTTGTTTTATTACTGTTAATCTCATTAAATAGAGCTGCAGACATCCAAGAATATCAATTTTACACAATAAGAATTCAAAAACGTAACACTATAAACTTTGTGCAGCAAAGCATCACTGTCCTGTCGGATATGGCTTGTAGAAGTGCAGCCTCACTCTGCTGAATCCTGCAGGTCTGCCGGCCATGCAGCCTCAGTCAGTGCATGAAAAGGCCATGAGGGAGGTTTGTTTTCCACTCGAGTCTGAATGAGACTTTTCTCTGTTGTCTGATATGTAAAACCACAAATAATTTGTTTGTTTCCAAGGAAAATAGTGCAGGTTGTTTTGTACGGAAGCAAATGAAGGCCAGAATAATCTGAACTTTTTAAAATCAAATTGTGAAACGTAACACTAGTGAATACTTGAATACAGCTGCACTGAAATATTCTCATTTAAAAGTCATCTATGTGAACGAATGTGGCTCGATTTTCTCCAGTTTTCTCTCCGTCTCCCAGTGTGTAAAAACAAAAACTACTTTTTTTTTTTTTACAGGTTTACAAACTCAGAAAAGTGTCCGAAGCTTTCAGACGCTCATCTGACCTTCATCATCTTCCATGTGAGTGACCAAACACACCCAGACAGGCACAGAAACTCTACTCTTCTTTTTAAATTTAGTGTTTAATGTGATGCTGATATGAGCCTCTTATTCTCTGTAAACTTTAGAGTTTGTGAGTATTTAACACAAAATGAAAAGAAATCAAAGCAATCAGTTTTTTAGTTTAAAAAGCCAGTTTCTTGTCTCTTCTGAGGCTTCAGTTTGTATTCAGTTCATATTGAAGTGTTTGTGTCTGTAAACATGTATGTGAATGTCGCTCATCACATTTTTTATGAATCGTGTTTGTTTCAGAGTGTAAATCAACACACTGTAATTACGTTTAAAAGTACTCAGTTAGTTTTCAGTTACTCAGTAACTCCTCTCAGCCTTTTTTAGCCTCTAGTTTTTCTGTATCTGGACTGCGTTTCACTGAAAATCACATTTAATCTAAAACAGCTCTGAAAATGACTCACTAACTCTGAAAGCGTCTTCACATCAAGTGAAAATTATCCGAAGCTTCTTCTCTATGCAACCTGTTGCACAAACCTTTCAAACCACTCGAACTAAAAACCTCCTGAGTTTCCTTCTGTCTCCTCCTCACACTCCTCCTCCTCCTCCTCCTTCTTTACTTCCTCTCTCTCTCTACCCGTTTTCTTCTGCCACTCTTTGCCTTCCGTACAATCATACTTAAATGTGCTATATGTTTAAATGTGCGCTAATATGTTGAACCTGCAACACGGCATGCACGGAGCTCCCAGCATGCCTCCTGCTCTCTACACCTCAGTAAACTCACCAGTAGCTTCAGAGTACCAGACTTCTTCACTTCGACCTTTTTTTTTTTTGTTAGTTTGCATACATGTGCACACACACACACCAATGTGCATGTAGTTATTTGTTATTTACTGATTCCCCCCCCCCGTCCCCCGTCCCCCGAACACACACACAAAACAAGCGGTACATGTACACCGACGGACTCTCCGGCTGCTTCGGTTCGTGTTCGTCTC
>JAPZDY010000011.1:19781159-19791651 GCA_029783645.1 Ctenochaetus hawaiiensis
CTGCTATGATTGGTGGAACTCACGGGAGGCTGGCCAAAGTTGTGGAAAAGTGGCGGTGATTGGACAAAATTGCAAGGAGCCACGGAGATTGGTTGAATTTGCGTTAATTGTTGCGATCGCAACTTCGCAAATTCCTAAAGGGACTGATTTCTGCTGTAAAGTTTGACTTTTTACTATGAGGCCCTTTGAGGATTGACTCACTTTTGCCTCAAGTGGCCAATCAGGGAACTGCAGTAACAATCACTTCGTTAAGGCCTCAGTTTTCAGCCTCAAAGTTGCCTTTTAGATATTTATTTAAGACACCAGTTTTGAATGATGCTGTTTGAGGCTCTCAGATGTTTCAAAATGTAATCAGTTTTAATTTTGTTTCTCATTTTTTTCATTTCTTTAGTTTGTGTTTTGTATTCGTGGATGCTTAACGTTCTTTAAAAAGAGGATCTTTATTGGACACAGAGCGAACGACAACCTGCACAGCTTCAAGTCTCAGCTCAGTAACTGATGCTTGCATGTGCAGCCTGTGTGTGTGTGTGTGTGTGTGTGTGTGTGTGTGTGTGTGTGCATCCATGCCTGCTGCCTGCGTAGGCAGATGGTGTGGGAGCTGCATGAAGGTGTTGCAGGAACACAAACAGACAGAGACAGAACAAGAATCTGAAGAGAAGCAGATGTTTGCAGAGAAACAGAACAAGAAAATGTCGTTTCCGGAAGTCTTTGAACGTCTCTCTTTTCCTGTACTCAAGTACAACTCTGAAGTACTTGTACTTTGATCGGTCTTATCATTTCATGTCTCTTCATTTTCCATCACTGAGGCTTTTTTCACTCCACTACATTCATCTGACAGTTACAAGTTACTTTACAAAGTCAAGATTTCTGAGCAGTAAACATATGAAGAGCTCATGACGCCGTGTTAGAACTGAAACCATCCAGAAGTTTATCCTCCGGGGGGGGCTGGGGGGCCGGGAGGGGCCGGACCGGGCACAGATAGAGTTACTGTGAAAGCCATGAGCGAGTGTAAACTAATCCATCCTCAGCCAGCTGCCGGGCATAGTCCTCGATCCTCAGCTCGTCCTGAGGCGTTTTCCTGCTCATGTCTGCGTCCGCCGCCTCTGAGCAGGAAGTCCAGACTTCAGCGCCGCGTCGCCGTTTCTGTCAGAACTTTCTGTCAGAAACGACCCAAAACTCTTCTGTTGTTCACTGAGAAACACACGGCTCAGTTTTATTCTGTAAAAGGGTTTTGTACTTTACTTGTTTCTGTTTGAAGTAACTTTATACTTCCACTTCCTCTTTGAGGCAAATCTTCTTCTGTTTCTACATTTGTTACAACTTTAGTTACTAGTTACTTTTTTGAGATTACATTTTTTACAGTTCGTCAGATTGTTGTGTTTTTTTATTAAAAACTGGCAGTTTTTCTGTGTTTAATGTTCGTATAAAAACTCTGAACATTGACGAGCTGCTTAAGATGCCAAACATTTCGTGACGTAGCTGCACCGCGCAGGTCGAGGTCGTTCTTACGGGAGAGGTCAAAGGTCACGCCCTCAGCTGACACACACACACACACACTGCGAGTCGTCACAAACACCAACATCTGCAGCGTGTTTGTGAGTTCGTCCTCATCGTCTCTGATGATCCTGGTTGTTTCTCTGTGAGAGGATGATGGCGGCGGATGAACGTGTGAGTTTGAGGCCGACGTAACGAACCAGGCGGTAAACAGCCCCCCCTCACCCCCCCCTGTCTCAGGCGGGGTCGGAGGGTAAGTGTTGTCACATGGTCGGCATAGTTCTCCTAATGACTGACAGGTGGACTGAAGAGCTGAACTCTGACTCTGGTTACCGACGAGACGGATTAAAGGACTCGGCGTTCAAACACAGACGGTGACAAAAAACTGATCTCAGAACAGTTTCCTCACTCTGTTCTCACCGACTTCAACTTTTACCGCCAGTTTTTGTTCTGACGAAACACTCGAGTTGAGTGAAAGTGATCAGTTTGCAGGAGGGACGACCTCATTTTTGACTTTATATTAAACAACACAGTTTCCAGTTCAGAATGAATGAAACTGCTTGTTTTAATGTAACTAAGTTCATTTACTCTATTACTGTATTTAAGTACAATTTTAAGGTCTCTGTTACTGGAGTTATTCCAATTTTAAGTTTATTTATACTTCTACTCTAATCTTAGAGGCAAATATTGTAATTTTTCTCCGCTTCATTGATTTAATAATGATTTAAAGTTACTTTGCAGTTTAAGATTGATGATAAAAAATAAAGTTAACAAATTAAATATGTTTTTTAAAAATGGTTGAAAAGGTTTGATGATAATACTTTTGTAGTGTAATTTTTAGAGTATTTGTACACTGTGGTGTCGGTGCTTTTACTTGAGTAGAAGATCTGAGTTCCATCTTCCATCACTGACGGCAACAATAACAAAGAAATGATGTTTAAAACTTCGAGATCTTCGTTCTCTGTTTCTCATGACTGAAATCGACCTTCAGGTTCAATATTAAAAAAGAAACAGTTGTGATGTAGTTTTACTTTTTTTTCTACTTTCACTCATTACTTGCAGTGTAACTGAGTAAATGATCCGTTCAGATGTTTGTTGCTGGTGTCTTTCTGTCTGCTGGCAGTGAAAACACGCTGCATGTTCGTTAACAGAAGCTGCTTTGTTCTTCAGCCTTCACTGTGTCGATTTCTGCAGCCGATCAAACACAAACAGCAACAGTGACGCTGAGAGTTTACAGTTTTCTGACAAATAAAGATCTTAACGCTTCATTTTATGCTTCTTTTTGCAGCTTTATGCCAAAATATAACGAGCTTTAGATTAACAGGAACAACTCGACTGTAAATACGAAGCTGTTTTAAATTTGAGCTGAAACAATGTTCAAGTTGTTTCCACAGATTTTAACTCGATTACAAACAGACTTTTTGTTCTCAGATTCTTTTTGCTGCTTTGCTGATGGAAGAACCTTCTTTTTCTCTAAATGAAAGAGTTTTGTCTCGACCTGCTCGGTAACAAAACTGTCACAAGAGGAATCAGATGTGTTTTTCAGTGCATTTTATTGTTCAGTAACTCAGAGTTTCTGACAAAGTTGTGGTGAAATGAGCACAAACGTTAAGCCTCTCTGTGTTTCTCTCTTTAAATTCATTCATGAAATGTTCTTTCTTTCTTTGGAAGAAGAACGAGTGGAGAGATCACAGTTTAAACGAATCCTCCATTCAAAACTGTCGTTTGGATAAAAGTACAAACACACTCAAAGTACAGAAAGTAAAAGTGCTGACCAGGCAGAACGGCACAATTTACAAAAAATTATATAAAAGTAATGTAGTGACATAAAAGTGGAGCTAATTTAATGACTTGATATGATGCAAAATAAAGTTTTATTTCATTTAAACCTGAAATAATAAATCAGAATTCATGTGTTGATTATGTTTCATGATATTTAAAATCTGCAAAGTAAGTACATCAGTAACATAAAAGTAGTGGAGTAAAAAAGTACAAAACTTGCTCCTGAAATGTAAGAGAGTAGAAGTATAAAGTAGCAGAAAACAATAATACTCGAGTAACTCTGTTTTAGTTACTTTTCACTGCTGGTTCGTTTCTGTTGAACTTATCAGAGTTTAACAGTCAGAACCATCAAAGTCAGACGTCCTGCGGAGGAAAACATCACAAAATGAGCCCATCATGCTAAGCTAACGTGTGCTATTAGCTCGACCACGGCGAGGTCGGCCACACTGAGCTATTTTTGAAACGCTCATCAACACAGATGATTACCCACAATACAAAAGAGTGTGTGTGTGTGTGTGTGTGTGTGTTTTTGTGTGTGTGTGTGTGTATAGGAAAAACCACAGGGGGGCGACTCTGAGGTTGTAACTGGGGAGGAACCGGGTTGGGTTATTTCTGGAGCTCGTGTCGCTCCGGTCCAGGGACCGACAGCTGAGCATGTGCCAGTACAAGGGCAAGTCATGATGTCTGCGCCCGCGGTAACGACCAGATGCAGGTCCTGATAATCAACATCGCCGCTGACCTTCAGCACAAACACACACACACACACACACACACTGCAACACAATCCCTGCACTGTGTGTGTGTGTGTGTGTGCATCACTTTCATTTTATGTCCCACAGAAACTTCAGACCTCTAATACACAGAAGAAAACCACCGCGTCCTCCACTCTGTCATTGTGTGATTGGCTCAAGCTCTTACCAGAGTAAATTGGGTTGGAAAACCGCAGGCCTCTTCATCATCTGAGCAGCAGATGGCGGCTCAGACGGTCGAAAAGTAAAGCAAGCGATGTCTTCATCTAACCAGAGAGACCAGAGAGTTTATCTGAATCAACACTGAAGGTCTGCGGGGAAACAAATAACAGGGAGCTCATGAGAGATCAGACTGAAAGGGTTTGTGGTCGGCTTCTCGTTTCTGTCAGTCATTATTCCAACACTTATCATCAACATCATCATCGTCGCATGAGATTTCAGTGTCGTTCTAATGCATTCTGTTTGCGTTTGGCTCACTTGTGGTTTTAAACGTCCACCGTTCAAGCATAAAAGTTTCATAAAAGTTTAAATCGTTTGTTTTTGTTGATGTGAAACCACAAAAAAACGGTTTTAATCAGACAAACAGTTTCTCTTCACTCTGCAGATTATGAAGTTTATGAATGTGTGTCTCCTAAAAGATCAAAACATATGCGGAGATCCTGAATCTGATCAGCTGCTCAGTGTCACTGCAAACTTTCAGGCTTTAGGGAGAGTCATGAGTGAGTGACTCCCTCTGGTGGACAGCTGTGGTACAGCAGCAAGGACGTTTAAAAGAACAACATGCTGCAGTTTTTTAACCACATTTAGCAAACTGTGCATAAAAAACCTGGATGAAAACTCCTTTGTTATTGTATTTTTAACACACACTGTTTTTTATATTGACTTCTGTGGGTTTTTTCAGCTGATGCTGAGTATCTTTGGGATTTCGAATCAGGGAAGGATGGAAGTAATGTTGATAAACGAGTAATCATTAATCAAGTGTTAAACAAGACTTTGCTGGTAAATTGATTTATTTTGTACAAAATAAATATCACATTTAAACATTCACGTTAGAAACACTACAAAAAAAGGCAAAAACACTCAAATACAATATGAAACGTGAGCTCACAAACATCTAATAAGGAATATAAAGGCCGACAGAATCAAAGAGTCACTTCAGGAATGAAAAATAAAATCTGTCCTTGTTTCTCGACAGTTCAGGAGACGAACATCAGATCCTCAATTTAAGGAGTAACACTACAAACATCACACTCATCTGCATCTGAAATGTTTCTGAAACACTTCTGAGGTGAATTTACAGCACGTTTAATAAAGACAGACACATATCAAAGTCCACAGCACTGGGAGCAAATGTGAACAACAGAGCTGCATGATGAACAGCTTCATCCTCAGGAGAGACTGACCGACTCCAACAACACGACTGATGTTGAACTTCCAGACAATCTGACCCTTAAATGGGATCAATCAAGTAAAAACAAGGCTGACGGAAACTTCAAGGTCTCTTCAGACCCTGCAGACACACGTTTCGCTCACACGTTCACCCTCATACGTTCACCCTCATGCACACAGTGGTGTTCAGTCACTCAGCTTCTCACAGTATGAAAAACTAATCCGACCCAAAGTCGCCATCAGGAGTCTCCAGTCATGATGGAGAGGAACTCCTCCTGGTTTACTGGAAAGGAAACAAGTTCAGTCAGAGAGGAAGTTTTGAAAAATCTGAGGATTCATTTTCAGGTTAATCTATGAAAATAATTCCATGAGGAAGTTCAGGAAGTTCATGTTTACTCTTCCAGTATTCATCCATGTGCTGTACTTCAGAACAGTTTTGAGTTACCTTAATTAACCTAATTATTTACCTCCTTACATTGATTTGAAAGTTTTAGATACTTGTATCTCCACTCACTTTCACCGTCTCCGTCTGTGTCAAACTCGTCGATCATGCTGCGCAGCTCCTCGTCACTGATGTTCTCTCCGAGTTCTCGAGCTACTCGTCTCAAGTTCCTCAGGCTGATTTTTCCTGATTCGTCATCATCAAACAGCTTGAAGGCCTTCATGATCTCCTCCTTCGGGTCTCGCTCCAGGATGCGATCGGTCACTGCAGAAAGACGTCAGCATGTAAAGGGTTTTCTGAAGAGCTTCAGTCAGTGAACGACCATGATTCATCTCTCTCCGTCTGTCGCTGCCGGCACTTACCAACTTCATTGAAATCCTCGAATGTTATTTTGCCATTTCCCTCTCTGTCGTAGTCCTTGAGAATCTTCAAAACATCTACTTTCTTCACCTCAAAGCCGAGTGCACGCATCGCCACCTGTTGGGAATTCAGTATAATTAAATGAAATCTGATGGATGTCAAACACAAGTGCAGAAAACTGGATACTTAATGATCATTGGAGGGATAAAAAGGAAAAAATGTTCAGTTTAAGCACCACAACCCAAATATGATCAGATCCACAATGGGACCCAAAACCAGACTATTGGTAAGAACACAAGTAGGTGAGCCGGTCAGTCAGTCTCTTACAGGGAACATTACACCTTTGTTTATTCATGAGTTTGGTCCTCATGTTGCTCATTTGTCAGTAAAATGAATAAATATTAAGTTCACTACATTTAACAACATCTGACTGCAGCTGGCTGTCCTTCCTGCTCACCTTCAGCTCGTGGTAGTCAATCTCTTTATCTTTGTCAGTATCAAACAACTCAAAGGCTTCTTTGATTTCATGTTTCTGATCCTCGGTCAGCTCTCTCCTCTTCTTGCGCTTGCTTTTGTCTGCCACCAGTTCGGGTCTGGAAAGAAAGTGTAACAACAGATCATATGTGACACATTCAGGACTTTCTAAATATATAGTGCCAGTGCAAACATTTCATTATATCACATCCTTATAGCAGCTGACACCAAAACTTAAACCAACCTAAGATTTTATCCTCTAGTGTCACAGAATCTGGTCACACCACATTATTAGTTAGGCACTAGTTTTGCTAATCTGAAATAAACACTGGCCATTTACTGAAGCTAAAACACTAACCTGGTCATAGAAGCTGATAAACCACAAAATATGATCAAACACCTGTTCAACTTTTACTCAACTGGACCCGTTAACTAGCGAGATTTAACCGCAACAACGAGAATTTAATTAACTGGTAACACTTTGTGGCAACTAAACGCAAAGCATGAAATATCTTAGACTTATGTTTTAATTAATTCACGGAATATTCCGTAATATTACAGTCTTTCCTACATTACTGTACTTAACGCATGAACAGTACGTGTGCCTTAGATATGTTTAAGTGCTGACCATTTACTTTTGACCAGACTTGAGCTGAAGGAAACGAGTAGTTAAGCCACCGACAAGTCAGCTTGTTAATAAGTTTTTCCTCCCTTCAACAGTAAAGTGTAACGTTAGCAGCGATGCTCAATAAAAACATGCTAACGCTAACACGGCTAACATGGACGGGCTAGCTTTGGCTGTGCGGCTAAACGTTACACGTCTGCTACATTAACATTAGCTCTACAGAAAACATTAAGAGCACAGAGTGATTTACCTTACAGACAGACTCATTGTGAAACGATTTTATGACCAAAAACAAAACACCGTCCTGCGTTTCTGTTGTTGCTAAACACACAGAGATCACGGCAACACAACACAACGAATCCGTTTGTCCGCGCTCACACAGAAGAATCCCATTGGCTGTTGGTCACCAAGCAGCAGTGAGGCGTTCTCTGATTGGTTAATGTCACAGCCGTTTAATTTGCCGGTCCTTCTCTTCTTCTTCTTCTTCGTTTCTTCTTCTTCTTTTCTTCTTCTTTAACAGCAGCTGGTGGCTTTAGTTTAGCATCGCTGCCTTCTTGTGGAGTGAATAATCTCCTACGGTTTTCGGGTTAAAACGATTTAAGGTGGAAATTATTGGCCTCTGTTTGTCTTTTACATCATGTTCAGATATTATTACGTGCCTGTAGTTAACTTCTTTTCTACATGCACTTATATTTTTGTAGATATATAGATAAAACATCTAAAAAAAAAATAAAATAAAGATTTTAAACCTAATTTTGCCTGTAATACATGATGTTGCTGACCAGACATACCGTTTGTTATTCTCAGTGACAAATCTGTTGAATATCATGTTTAGGATGGATTAAACATGAGGCTTGGTAAGAGGGGGTGATCAGCTGATTGAACTCAGACTGTAAAACCTGGCCCATGTGCTTCCTTCTGTCTCTCCTCATGCTGCATTACCGCTGTGTATATGTGACACACTGACATGTTTATTCACACAGAATCTTTTCTTTGAGTCCAAAACTTTAGAGTCACTGACATCTGCTGGCTAAAGTTGAGTATTGCCACTTCTGTGATGAAACTAAGGAAATGACAGCAGACAGGAGCAGACTGACCTCTGGATCCAGCTCTTGTTACCCAGACAGGTGACGTCTGGTCAGGCCGCAGGGAGATAAAACACACAGAACAGAAATGTAATAGATTATTCAGTCAGAACTCATCCTGACAAATCCAGGAGGTTTCATTTGTATCAAACACAACTGTCAAACAAATTACTACAAACAACTTGTGAACTTTTGAATGTTTTCTTCAATCCACAGTGTTGGAACGTGTTTTCTTCCAAATATCTCCTGCTCAGATAACAGCTGACTCTTTAAAGGTTTCTTCCCTCATCGACCCTGAACATCCTTTTGTTTCCTTTTTGTTGTTATGAGTTTTCTCACCAACAGTCCTGTGTGAAGGTGCCGCCGAGTCTCTGCTTATATCAGCCCGAGTCTCCTGTCGCACATGTGTGTGTTGAGATAGAAGCCGAGAGAAAAGTTTGTGTCTCATCACAGGAAGGAGTCAGCCGTGTCATCCATCAGGTCTTTCCTGCTGTGACATCAGTGTTTCCTCCTTCACACTTCCTCTGCCTTCAACCAGAAGAGATATGAGATCAATAAACTGAAAAAAGTCACAGCACGGCACTGACATGATGGTCTGACGTGAATCCTCATTTTTTCCCTCTTTGTTCTCCATTTTTTAACTAAAAAAAAGGTCAACTCTGCTTGTTTAAAACTTGACATGGAGCTGTAAAAGAAAATCTCTCTCAGGTGTATGAAAGCTGGATTTTGAGGAACAGCTGGATGTGACTGATTTTACATAAATTAGACAAGATGAGATACAATACGATGAAGGTGAATGGAATTAAGCAGAAAAATGTCCTCATCACTGACTTTGGTCTCTTCATGTGGACCATTTTTCTGCAGGTTGTTAAAGTCCTAAATGTTTTATAAATAAATCTGATAGTTGTTGAGATCTGGATCATGCAGTGGCCCAGCCAAAGTGGGTGAAACTTTCTTTAAGCCCCTTCAACGTCGTGTACTTTCGTCCATCAACGAGTCAAACATGAGCTCCTGGTTATTAAGCGAGCAGGTGAGGACTCTCTGCCGCTGTCCCGTGTTTGACCCGTCCCGTTTGTCGGACAGAGGTGGTGTTTTATTCGTCCTCTCCCTCCTGATGGAGTCACCTTGAACTTGGTCCTTGTTGCTGAGGTGAACCTGAGGAGGGGGCTTAATGACCCCGGCGAGTGTTTACCTTCTCCAGGATCAGCGGGCTGCACAGAGGCGGCTTTCTGAGGAAGCCACATGTGAGCGCGCCGCCCGGGGCTCGTGTGTGTCGGGGTTGGTGGGGGGGCAGGGTGGAGGACGGCACAGACCTGGACTCAGAAAGCAGCTTCTGTTGTGACTCGGACAGAGTTTGATTCAGTCTTTGCAGGAGCTCAGACCACTTAGAGGAAGTTTATTGAAGTTCCAGATCAGATCTGTTCTGCGTTTACGTGGATTATTGAGTTAAATTCATGTGACTGCTGATGATTTGACACAAGTCTGGATTTTTCACATCTTCAACAGCAGAAAACAAGTTTAATAGACGTGTTTTTTAAGCTTAAACCTGCAAAAGTTTGAATTAGGTTGATGTCTTTTTGTCTTAGTCCTGATTTTATTTTAAGTGCATCTGTTTTTATCACAAACTGGTGATCAACCGTCATAAAAACACAAAAACATCAGTAACTTAACAAACCTGGCTACGTTTTAGGACTTGTTGCTATGACAACAGGTCCAGAAAGTTTCAGCAGCTTTGAAGAAAAATCCGAGTTTGAGTGAAATAATGTAAAATAGATTCATTCAACAAAACCAGACTGTGAGATGTTTATTTATCTCAGGATTTATTTGTAAACATGTGATGAAAACATGAACCCGAGCTGTAAACAAAAACAAAAACAAACATCCTCGTTCCTGCTGAGCTTTTATTCCGAATGAATCGTGAATGAAACTCACTGCAGGTCACTTCAGGAGTCAGGGAGGGGCTGCAGCATGTTAAAGTCTCAGTGTTCGGTGTGTGTGTGTGTGTGTGTGTGTGCGTGTGTGTGTTCGTGTCATTAAACTGAACTCCACCCTGAACCAGCACAAAGACCTCCTGTCCGCCCGCCACGCACAC
>JAPZDY010000011.1:19807703-19822283 GCA_029783645.1 Ctenochaetus hawaiiensis
TCACTACCCCCTCTCTCTGTGTCTCCCTTCTTCAACTCTATCCTGTCAAATAAAGGCCATAAAAGCCCAAAAAAAAATCTTAAAAAAAAAAAAAAATAAGTAAATGATCATATGATGCCGTCTGGCGACACAGTTAACATTAAAGAAAATATTTTATTTTTAAAATTAAAATGAAAAATTCTGTCAAAAGTTCTGTGACAGAAAGAGACATTTAGTTTTAGCTTGATTGGGTTTAATAATGGCAGCTCTGGGTTTCCATAAAACAGACACGTAAAGTGGAAGTGAAAAGGTGAATCCCTCTGTTTGGGATGAGTGTGCAGAGGCTGAGCTGCAGAGTGTGTGTGTGTGTGTGTGTGTGTGTGGTGGGGGGGGGTGACGCTGCACTGTGGCACAGTCTCACTCTGAAGTTGTGGGCTGTGTGTGTGAGTGTGTGTGTGTGTGTGTCACCGGGACATGCTGCTGCCTCGCTCTGCTGGATGACAGGTAACACTCGCTGCAGGGAGTGTTTTCCACACACTCACATGTGTGTTTGTTGTGCTCGTGTTGTGTGTAGTCCTCTGTGGTGTGAACCTTCATGGTCCGGCGTTTCTGCATCGAGGACGATCAGGTGATGTTCGTGTCATGTTGACTTCTTTAAAGGATAGCAGCTGATAAGTTTGGAGCGTTTGGGCTTTTTGTTGGTGTGTTTGCCTGCAGATGACGGGATGCAGACTGTTCTGCACTCTCAGAGTGTTTCAGAGCCTTTGGGAGGAGAACAGCACTGCAGATAGAAACCCTGAATCACACTGTGGTGTGGACGGAGCTGCATGCAGAACATGAATCTCATGAGAATAACTTCCTTTTCTCTACATGTTGCACCACGTTCAAACGCTCTCCTCAGCATCGTGTGACTGTGCATGCTCTAATGTGACCCCCCCTCCTCCATCATGTGTCTCTGCAGTGATCAGACCCCCCAGTTCGGCGAGTGAAGATGATTCCTGTCCTGATCTGCGCTCTGGTCTCGCTGAGCGCCGCAGAAACCAGTTTGAACGCTCTGTATCCTGAACTGGAGCACTCGAGGACCATCTATGTTACAGGTGAGCTCTGATACGTGTGTGTGTGTGTGTGTGTGTGTGTGTGTGTGAAGCAGGGACGGTGTCACACACAGTTTTGCAGAATCCAGACGGACCTTCTCGGTGTCCTTCTCTGAGTTTCGTTCCTGACACTCTCTCTGCAGTGTCGTCCGTTTCCTCCGGTTATCAGTTCGTTCTGCCGCGGTGGCTCCGTGATAAAGCTGCTCTGTGAGGATTATTGGCTCACAGAGATAAAGCTTATCTCATCAGCGTCTGCAGATGAAAACTTTGTTTGAACGTGTCAAGATTTCAAACATTTTAAATGAAAACAGCTGAGGAGCTGAGAACTATTTATAATTAAGCAAAATAAATCTAAGAAGTCGAGATCTTTACAGCTTAAATCTGGCTTTTATCAGTTTCCTCCTAACTAGTTTTAGCTGGCTGAGCATTAAATTGATTGATGTTAATCAACATGTCGGTGAACCTGGTCCTCATTTACGAAATGAACTATCACACTTGGTTGTGACGTCTCTTTGCATGTTGTTTAAATTATTCAAACATGTCACATCGTTTTGCTGTGTCTTGTTTTTCTTCATGACCTGACTTTCGTTTTGGTTTAAAGTGAACCGTTCAAAGAGATCAGCGACGTGTTTGAGTTAAATTGTATATGCAATCTGTTTTTTTTCTTCTGGTTATTCTAAAAATGGAAACGTGCACATTTACATGTGAAGCTAATGAGAGAAAAAAATAACAGGAAGCGTTCATGTTAAAACTCAACAGTTTGTCATTTGAGCAGAAGGTTATTTGTTCAATCTGTCGTCTCAATCAGAGAAAATTTGTTCTCCAAACTGTCAGAAACGATCAGTAAAATAAAAACAGGAATGGTTCGGTTGATAGAGACGATGCACAAAGACACAATTTAATTTGTACAAAAGATATATTTAAATTAGTCAGATGGAGAAAATCTTAAGATGAGGAGACTTTTTGTAAAATGTTTGTTTATTGTAGGATGTGTTTTTATTGAACTGAAGCAAATTAACTTTGAGCAAACTAATTACTTGTTGGCATTTAACAAACTAATAATCAACTATTAAAGAACTAATAACTTGACTAATATCGAGCTAATAAACAATAACCACACTGTATTTTAAAGCATCTTTCAGCTTTGGAGATGAAACACAAGGACGGAAAAACAGACAGTTGAAGGTTTTGAGTGTAAACGTTGGAGCAAAACTGCAAAAGAGACAAGCAGCAGTTTAATCACAGCAGGTTTCAGAAAATGTGAACTGACCCTTAAACGTCTCACGGCATCGAACACAGAACCAACCAGCTCTCAGCTGTTTGCTCTGCTGACTCGATAAACGTTCGTGCTGATGCAGCAGACGGAGTAAATCGTTGATCGTTGGACGTCTGTGAGGTGACGAGGCAGCTGATCTGAAAAACCCCGTCAGTGACGAAGCTGAAGGTCACAGCAGATGAACCACACACTCGTTTAAAGGCTCTGGTGTTCACAGATAAAGTGTGTGTACTCTTATTATCACTTAAACACACACTTGAACAGGCAGACAGGTGACAGGGCTTCATTTCACGGCTCCGGTGGAGATTATTGTTATTGATTCGTGTCACCTTGGGGAGGCTGCAAAGGTCCGGACTCCAGAGACTCCGGAGAGTCCGGAGACTCCGGAGCTCACAGCTACTCGAGTTAAAGGGACAGTTTCACATTTTCAGATGCAGATTTATTAGCTTTACTTTGAGAGTGAGGTTATAAAATAGGCATTAATCTCATGTCTGTGCCCTAAGCTGAGCAATATATGACGATGTTATATTAACGAGACAAAACACAGCTGTTCATGATCGAATCCTCTGGTTTTTGGATGTATTTGTGTCGCTGTGTTGCAGAAAACGGCCCTCGACTCTCGGTGACGGCAGAACAGTCCAAAGTGGTGTCGAGGCGAGGGGGCAACGTCACTTTACCATGCACGATCCAAAGGGACCAATCACTGGCACCGAATCGCAAGATGAGGATCAAATGGACCAAACTGACCTCAGACTACCTGAAAGAGGTCAACATTTTAATTATAAATGATGGATTTTCTGTGTTTCAGAGGTTTTGTTCAGTACTGTTACCGACTCTAAACATCAATATGTAATTAAATCAAAGGAATGCTCCGCTGGTTTGTGGATCAATCTTAAATTTGACTTGTATTTATGTGTTGAAGTATGCAGATGTCAACTAGTTGTAGCGCTGACAGAGCAAAGTTTGAACATTAATGCACATTAATCCACTCTCACTCCTCTCTTGTGGAGTATTTCACCACGAGAGGTGATTTTTAGTGTTTAATAATGCGTCTTCATCTTGTTTGTGTTTGTGTGTTAGCAAACACCTGAAGACGGCCATGTACGAACATCTGCATCTTCTTGCTGGCTGCAGACGTTTATATGCAAAAGTGTAATAAATGAATAAATGTAATGGTTTCATGTTTTAGCTCAGGGCCAATAGACGTAGCAATAGATCAGTATAAAGAAGAGAAGAAGAGTACCAGAACAACTTGGTGTCACTCAAACTGTAAACAAACCACAAACATCTTGAACATCAGACTCATCCTTCTCCGTCTTGCTGTAGGTGGACGTTTTTGTCGCCATGGATTATCACAAAAGGAGTTATGGCAGTTTCCACGGACGCGTTCACCTGCAAGGCTCCTCCCCCATGGACGCTTCGCTGGTCATCACAGAGCTCACCCTGGAGGATTATGGGAAATATAAATGTGAAGTTATTGATGGGCTGGAGGATGGAACAGTGGTGGTGTCCCTCGACCTGGAAGGTAATATAAACTGTAAAGAATGAAGGTTTATTGTGTGAAAGTAAAGTCTGTTAAATGTCACTGTGCTGTAACAGGCTGCAGTCGCGCTAAATTTAGCATCATGAGCAGCGACTGCTTGGGGGAAAGTCAGGAGCGAGTGTAAGTGGGGTGTACACCAGTGTCAGAGCGGCTTCATTATTCCTGAGAGTGGCCAGTAATATCAGCCATTACTGCCTGAAGCCAGAGGCAGGCGGGCGGGGAAACAGCTGAGCTTATACAGCGATACTCAGTGAAATAACACCACTGAACTCAAATCTCAGAGGATAGATCCAAGTTTTAATGCCTGACTGCAGGTTATTGATCATATCTGTTTCCCATCTCCCCGTGTAGGTATTGTCTTCCCCTACTTCCCCCGTCTGGGTCGCTACAACCTCAACTTCTACGATGCTGAGCGGGCGTGTCGAGACCAGGATGCCATCGTGGCGTCCTTTGATCAGCTGCATGACGCGTGGCGAGGAAAGATGGACTGGTGTAACGCCGGCTGGCTGAGTGACGGCACCGTCCAGTACCCCATCAACATACCCAGAGAACCCTGCGGAGGCAAGAACACGGTGCCGGGCGTCCGCAACTACGGCCTGAGAGACAAGGAGAAGAACCACTATGACGTGTTCTGCTTTACCTCCCATTACAAAGGTGAAGGACGTCTCAACTTTTTTGTATGTGTTTACCTTTATTTAACCAGGTTGACCCTAAAGACAGTTGCAAACACATTATAACGTCCTTGTACTTGTGTGCCTGTGTCTTCTTGCCTGCTCAGGTCGGTTCTACTACCTGATTCATCCCTCTAAGTTGACCTACGACGAGGCGGTCAGTGCGTGTCAGAAGGATGGTGCTCAAATTGCCAAGGTCGGCCAGATGTATGCTGCCTGGAAGCTGCTGGGTTACGACCGCTGTGACGCCGGCTGGTTGGCTGACGGAAGTGTCCGTTATCCCATCTCCAACCCCCGCCGGCGCTGCAGTCCCACAGAGGCCGCTGTGAGGTTCGTCGGCTTCCCCGACAAAAAGCACAAGCTGTACGGAGTTTACTGCTTCAAGGGCCACAACTGAGCTGCAAACACACACACACACAGACAGCCTGCACACACACATCAGCATGCACACACACATTCATACACTAGTGAACACACCAGAGGAGCGAAAAAAGAGACAGAAGGTTTTCGTACGAAGAAACACATTCAAACTGTGATGCTTTATTTCATGGAAACTTGAGACATTACCGTCAGACACGAGTCACGTTGTTGCTTTGTAATCTGGGACCTGATACTCCGCCGGGGACAGTTTACACATATTTAAGGTTCTTATAATTTAATCAATGCCTTTGCAAAGGGGTGGGTGGGTTGCAGTGGGTGGTGAGGGGTGGAGAATGTCACAGCTACAGCCATACTGTCATTCAAGAACGGACGAACCCACGTCACATACGAAGAGCGACGTGTCTGGACAGGGAACAGCCTCACAGAAAACTCTGGGCACGTAAACTTGTTCTGTTCAAGACCTGGAACAACAACAGAGCCATGAAACACATCTGAAACCAGACGAAAAGAAAAGCTTAAACCCTGTGATACTCGTCACAACTTAATCGATCTTTGACGTCCACTCAAGGCCACATCCACACCACTATGTTTTCGTTTTGAAACATGTCACGTCTGCTACGTTAACGCCCGACGTCACTGTCAGGCTTCTTAGTATTGATGGAGAATATTTCTGAAATGGTGCTAAAAACGCTCTTCTGGACGGATCTCATTTAAGCTTAAACGCTGTTTGAAGCAAAAACATAAGACTGTGGATGAGCCCGAACAAGGTGCTACGACTGGTACTTTGTACTTCATCACGGTGTCCAGTTTTATGTTTTTATACAAATGTGTTGGACCAAACATCAGTCTCATCACCAAAATGATCATCCAACTGTTAGCATTGTTTATGTTTTATAAGTATGTAGAATGTTTATGTATCTTAAATGTATTTCTGCTTCTGACTATTTTTTGATATACTGTAGAAATATTTACATTCTTATTTTTTGTCTTTCTGGCCAAACTATCCGAGTCTTTTTGGTTTACATGAAACATTAGTGCAACAACAGTGGAAAAACACTAAAAACCTTCAATGCTAAATCAAAAAAAGGATTAGAATTTTGCACTGAACATGTAGAAGACGCCTAAAGGAGGAGACGAGGCAAACAGTAGTACAGCAATAGAAAATGCCTGGCATGAATAAAAACAGTCCTGTGCTGCAGAGAAGTGAAGCTTTTTGGCTGTTTGGCTTGATCTTAGACTTCAGAGCATGAATTAGCTTCTACTAGCAGCTGTCAAAAAGATCTACCACACTATTAGCGCCTTGATAAACTGCTATTTTTGATACAAATACTGTAGTTTCTTAAAGTGAATGAGCAGAGCAAAGATGAACCCCATCAGTGACCTCGGCCCCGAACTCCACGTATCCGAATAGCACGGTTCCCCGCAGAGAAAAAAAGTCTACTTTTAAAGGTATTTTTGGGATTTCACAGATGTTTGCTTGAATAAAATCTTCTCCTGGGTCCAAACAACATTCAAATCAAATATTTCCTCAAACTTTTCTGTTTCTTCTACTCTTCTGCTGCGCTTGCTGTGCTAACTACGACAGCTTGTAGGCTACGCAATTTGTAGAAATTAGGAATAAAAAATTTAGCTTTGATCAGATTTTATTTCTTCAACAAAGACCACCACAAAAAATCTTGTTGATGACAAGAAACAAGACGAACTGAATGAAAAAGTAAATTCTAAAGAGATTCTAATATTCCTCAAAGAACATAAAAGATCAAAGTTTTCATGCAGTTTTGCTGCTAAAAACACATTGCAGTGAATTATTACCTAGCATAATTTGCACGACTTTGGTGGCTAAACGGTCTGTCTTTGTTTTTCCTTAAACTTCCAGTGTGCTAACTGTAGTGATGTTAGCTGTTAGTTAGCCAGCAGACCTGTTTTCTGTGTTTGTGTTCAGTTTAGCTTCTGAACAACCTCAAACACAACAGAAACTCTGCTAATTTCCCTTCAGTCTCCCGTCTTTTCTTCTTGTCACTGTTTGTTTGTGGAGCAGATTTAAAAAACACCAGATTCATGCAAAATTTTTTGGTCAAGCAGGAATATTTCCAGTAATACAGACATCTTTCAGTGACTTTGTTCGAGAAGAAATCAGTTAATAAAATGTCCGGACAAAAACCAAAATCTGTGAGATGACGAAAAGGCCTTTTAAGGTGAACATGTAAGAAATGACATGTTGCTTCCCCCTGTAAGGGTTGAATGGGGTTTACTTACCGTACGGAGTGCTGAGGTCATGGATGGGCCCGAGCCAGACCCTGAGCGAGCACAGTTTCCTGGCAGTGACCGGCTCCCTGATTGCTATCTCAGCTCTGCAGCGACTCACCGGTCACTGATCGGACCCAGCGGGGCTGCAGCCAACCTGCAACAGCCTGCTGAATGAGACAGAAATACAATACCTTCAAAATACCACAAGTTCCTGCATGGAGGCGATAAGGAGTTCTTCCATGTAAGGGTATCAGAGGGTAGACTCGCCGTAGACGGTCCCGGACGCTAGTTTAGGTCATCCACTCGGGCCTGGTGCAGAGTTAGCTTTACTTGGCTCCACCTTTGACAAGCCACTGAACAATCAGACACTTATCACTGAAGAAATGCTGGACAGACTCATTGTAAAAGCTTTCTGTACTGATTAGACACTGTAGGAAACAAAATGAGGATTTTACAGAACAACAGCTGTGAAGTAGACACTTGTTAAGGAGTTTCTGTAGTGTGCCAAAACGAAGGGATTTCTGCTTTTTAATTTGTATTATTATTATTTTTTGTCAACAATTTGCAAACAATGTTAAGTGTCAGTTTGTTAAAGGAATAGTTTGACATTTTAGAGAGAGAGAATCTACAACTTATTGTGTTTGAAGCTGTTTGTGAAGCCTACGGATCAGAGAACCAAGGTGTGATAGATTAATTTGTAAAACACAGAGAGACTGTTTTCGTTTGCATATCTGTCCATTAAATATAAGGTTAAAGCCAGCAGCTGGTTAGCTTAGCTTAGCTTAGCACAAACACTGGAAGAGGGGAAACAGCTAGCCTAAAAAATATCTACACACAAGCAGCTAACACAGATGACTCACTACACATGATTGCGCATGTTGATTAATAAACTAAAGAGGTGATTTCTGAACAAAAACCAGGCTGTTTCCTCCTGCTTCCAGGATATTATGCTAACATGAGATTTATGCTAACCAACGCTAATAACATGATGGATCAAGCTGCATATGAGAGAAAGATTTTCTCAAACTCTCCAAAATGTAAAACTATTCCTTAAAGGATTTATGGAAACCCCAAAATGTGTTAAATTTGTTTTTTTGTATAATCTGAGCGACTGTGCTTGTCAGGAGCCTTGTTAACCGCAGCATACGAGGAAACCTTTGGGACCCGAAGACAAAAAGGACAATAAAACAGTACATAAACCTCGACTCTGCCTCCGTCTCTTTACACAGGCCTCATTGAGTTTGACTGATTTCCCAAATACATCATGAAAAACCTCTGAGCAGCAGCTGGAAGAGCAAACAGCCGCTGTCGGAGCTGATGTGGGCCGTCGGTTGACGGTTGGCGAGGAGCCCCAGGTGTCGTTCCTGGGCGATGCAGTAATGTGTTTTTACATGTTTCCTCAGGGAGGGGCGCTGTTTGCATAATGTTTGCTCCCACAGAAACACGGAGGCCATTCATGGTGCTGCTCTCAGGTGATTCTGTAACTGAACTGCAGCACGTTGCCAAAGAACACGACTGTTTTAGGAACCGAGTGACGGCATGTTGGTGACGTGTTGGATGTTTGTGTTGATTCTTGTTCTCGCGCTCGTTTCCAGGAAAATTTACATCACCGAAAGGTGGAATAACTCAGGTGTTTGCTTTAACACACAACATGACTTCGATGTTACAAAATAGGAGCTCAGTGTCTTTTTCCTTTTTTTAAATTGTTTTTGTTTTTTTCATAATTTTTTCTGTTTAAAATTCAGGTGGCGCCACCTGCTGACCGATCTGTTGATATTACCTGTTTTTTTTTTATCTTCAGCTGTTAAAAACACGTCGATGGGCTACACTGTTGTGCTGGCTGACATGTTCCTTCATTACCAGGAAAACACACACTCTGTAGTTTATGTAGACACGCACACACACACACACATACACACACATACAAATACTTACCAAAGCATCAAATGTGGATTAATCCGCCGTGACAGTAATCCCAAACAAATGCATTTTTTGCTCCTGTTTGTTTGATAAAAACGAGTTTGGAAATGACTAAACTTTTTTTAAGCTTGAAACTAAATATTTGTGAGTTTTTTTCTAAAGATTTACGTGTTTCGTAGGAACTGACGGACTCGTCGCTGAGAGCCACGGACAGGAAGTCAGAAGGTGTCGATGGACGAACAAACACTTTCATTGTTTTGGTGTTTTTGTGGAAAAATATAGAGCAAACAGCCTTATGAAATAAATCACACAAAGAACACAGGTTGTGTTATAATAGTTCCTATTATTGCACACACACACACAGCTGACATCGACATGGAAACCAGGATGATGAACATTTTACAGTAACTCAAACAGAGAAACAACGATTACATAAAAAAAAGCTCATGTGCCTCAGATACAGTGAATCTCCATGAATCACATGGAGGAGAAGAACATAAAAAATGCATATAAAACGACAAACAGTATATAAAAAGGAAGAAGAAGAAGAAGAAGAGGAGGAGAGGGTCGGATGCACTCAGGCAGGATCTCATGAAAACCCTGAGGAGCATGTAGAAGATGTCTCTCTGCACTTTTTTTCACATTCCATTCTTGGTTTGACTAGAAACAGATTCCAGATCTGTAGGAGGAGGCAACATCTACTGCACCTTCGGCTGAGAACACCTCAATCACCCGACTCAGTGTGTAAAACCACCAGGAGCATTTTGGTGATGAACTTGTGGGTTGAATTTGAACGACAGACGATGAAAAGCATCGACGCCGCTCAGCTTCGTGTGGCGAACACGTCTGACGGCAACACGTGCGACGTGATTGGATGAATCCGTAAACAGCAACAGGAAGTCATCATCAACAGAATCACTTCAGTCCCAACGACCTTTATTTAACGTCACAGTCCATTCATAGTTTTAAAGTATACAATAAGTTAAAATCATATGGCTTCATATAGTATCTATATTATATATCCTATGATTAATGGCCACAGCACACACACACACACACACACACCTCACATTCATAATAATCTGCTCTTCAGCTGTGTGTGTGTGTGTGTGTGCCGCTCTTTAAATCTCCCTTTAAAAAACTTCTCTCAGCTAAAACAGTTTGTACAAAAATCTACAGGAGAATCAGCCGCGGCCGCAACAAACAGCGAGGAACCCGAACGGGACTGACGAGAATAATTTAAAGTGATTATTTAAAATCTGAGAAACATCTGGAGGAACATCTGTTCAAATAAACCCCAAACATCTCAGTGCACGATGTGTTTTGGTGTGTGACTGTCGGTTGCTGCTCAGTTTGTTGGTGTTTGCGCGAAGTTAAAAGCCTCCAGTGGAGTTCCAGATCACTTCTGTCACATTTTTCACTGATGTAAACAAGATGATAAATAAAACTCATTTATGACAAAAACACTGATGAAACCTCTTGACACTTCTGTTAAATAAAAAACAGACAAAACTTTTTTTTGCTTCGATAAAAATATTTTCAATTTCATAATTTTTTTGTTTTTGTTTTCATGACTTGATGAAAGTGTCAGCAGATTTCCTCAGTTTTTGCGATTATAAATCTGGTTGTTGTCTTGATTTCATCATTGAAAAATACTGTTGACAAAAAATATAACTAGAATTATTTGTTGCTGAAATGTACACTGATGAAATCTCTGGTTACACTGTGCAGGAATCCTTGTTTTGGTGTCTGTTTGTTGTGATTCCTGCAGAAAAACCTCTGAGAACATGGAAGCAGATGATGTGAAACACAGAACTGAATTGTTTTTGTGGGTAAAATACAAAGAAACGTTACGATGGAGAGACTGCGAACAATCAAACAGGAGATGTAATTAAGATAAATGTAAAGACTGACATGACAGCCGTGTCACAGCGCCCCCCTGAGGCGATCTGCTGGAACAACTACAGAACTCTCAGTCAGTACCAGTGACTTACAAACCAAACTTGTTTAAAAATGCTGGAAGTCCCCTTTAAAAGGCCTAAAAGGACAGAAAACAGCTTTTGGAGTTTTGGTGAGAAACGATGAATGTAAATGTGACTTTGTTTGTTTGAAAGAAACCCAGAGGAAACCTTTAACGTGAGACTTTGACTCAGAGCAGCGTTGAAATGACTCACTGATGTGGAGTGTTTGCAGTCCCACATCAGTGAGTCATTCAGGCACCAGTTTCCTGTTTGGAGCTTTGAGACTTGATATGATCAGTGAGCTAATTTTACAAACAAGACCAAACTGTCAGTGGTGGGATGGTTCAGATCCTGGAGTGTTTCTGGGCTTCGTGATCCTCCTGATCGATCGATCGATGCCTCCGATCAGACGCATCTGGCCCGTTGTGTTCGGCTGCCTCCGCTGAGCTGAATCCCAGAACCACGAACCGGATCAGTGTCTCATCGGGTCCTGGTGGTGCGTTTGGACCTGCTGGTGCCTCTTCTCCCTCTGCAGCTGGACGGGCTTCCAGAGGCTCTGGAAGGTGTTGTAGCTCTGTTGTTGCTCTTGGTTTTGATTGTGTTTCTGATGGCTCCTGCTGTGATGGATGTGCTGGTGGTTCTGTGGCTCGTTGTTCTGGCTCTTGCGGCGCCGGAGGGAAGACGACTTGTGGTAGGTCGCAGCTGAGAGAAGAAAAGGAAAAAATATTGTGAGGAAATTTGTTCAGCCTCGTTTTTCTGAACCGAATCTCCTCAAACATGAGCACTCACGGCTTGTGCAGGTGACTTTGGGGGTGTCCCACCGGCCGTCGGCTCGGCAGCGTATGGTGGGGGTGTGTCTCTGGATGAAGCCCGGTTTGCAGTGATAGCGGAGCAGAGAGCTGATCTCATATCGAGGCTTCAGGGCCCCGAACACACGAGCATCCTTCACCACGGGGGGCTGCCCACATGAGACTGCAGGTGGGAAACAGATTTCACTGTGATGATCGAATGTCATGAATTTTCTGGCCACTTGGAGGCAGCGCAACGAGCTGTGATGTGTTTTTAAAACTGCAGAATCACCCTTTGTCCAATCAGGAGCAGCAGAGTCAGTTACAAACACACAATGACGGTTCATTATCTTATAAAGTCGATAAAGCATCACAATCATCCCACTGGAGTCGAGTTTGTGTCACCTGATGAATAAAACGATGCTGAATTCAAGTTTTTTTAAGCTCCACATGTTCAGACTTCCTGTTTAAACTGGACTCTAAACTCCAGCAGAGAAACTTCAAGTGATCTGACATTTGTTGTTTTTCTCCAGAAAAAGTTGCTTCAGATCAAAACACGACATGAAACAGATGTTTTTTAATGACTCAGCTGTGTGTGTGTGTGTGTGTGTGTGTGTGTGTGTGTGTGTGTGAACGTGTGTGTACCTGTTCCCTTTTTGCAGGTGAAGGTCAGGTGGTAGTTGCAGGGCACGTCGTTCCACTGCCCCCCCTCGTGCCAGATCATCACCACGCAGTCCTCTCCGGACTGGAAGAAGCTGTCTGGCTGGTTCGGCCTCCAGTAGTCGTATTGCTGCCAGAAAACACATTTTCACAGTCAGACTTTATTGTGAAACACCAACTAACGATCGAGTAAACAGGAACGTTCGACTGGAGGAAACTCCAGATCGTTTATCAGAACGGAAACTATTTGATTATTGAGAAACTCCAGATTTCCACCATCATCCTGTGTCTGTTAACGCCTCTTAACCCTGAACTCGACCTTTTCTCACGAACGATGGAAAATGATTCAACACACACGACTGGATGTGTTTCAGAGTAAAAACAGAGGGTGGCGCTGCTGAGTCAACGAGGTCAAACACACCTGCAGCGTTCTGATCCACGATAATCTGCTTTAGTTTGTTTTAAAACCAACAACATGGTCGAGCTCGGTGTTTTGGAGCAGCTGCTGAGGGCGTGTGCCTCAGTCTGCAGTGATAACACATTACAGCAGCAGAGTGGCCCCGGGATCAGGTTTCAGGCTCCCATCGGGCCCCGTTTTCACCGCGTGACCCGGGTCACGTGATTGTTCCCAGCGGACGCACGACGTGTGCGAGGAAAGTGTCATCATGACGAAGAAACGCAGAGCTGCATCGGTGCCAGCACACAGGAAGTGATGTCAGTCCTGTTTCTGCTTTAAGTCAACTGAACAGGGAGCGGGGGCCCTCAGGGGCCTCGAGGGGGTTTTCAGGGGTCCCAAACAAAACGGGGAACAACTTATTTATACAGAAACTTGAACCAGAAGGAATCTGCTGCCCTCCTGTCGCTGCATGCTGCTGTTTGGTTGCATCGTCACATGATTTCATTTGTTTCATGAAACAAACCAGAGTTTTAGTTTCCCCTGCAGCAGAAAGATAACGAGTGCAGACGGATTTTTCTTCAGCACCGACACACAAGGATTTAACATCTGAGACCAGAAGAAACACATGAATCAACAAACATCTTCACCTGAAGAGCAGCAGAGTTAGCGAGGCTAAAAATGAACACATGAACACACAGCAAACTGCAGAGCTTCACTCTTTTTCTACAGACACGTTTCTTTCATCCACAGACGGACACAGAGTTCTTCTCACCATCGGTTTGCCGTCGGTCCATCTGAAGTCTCTCTCAAACATCTTGTCGTTCAGGCCGAGCCACTGGTAGTCATTTCCCAGACCTGCAGAAGAGAAACACATCAGAGAGAAACTTTGAGTCTGTGATGATGATGATGATGATGATGCTCGTTCAGCTGAATGCCGACAGAAAACAGAACACACACTCCACCTCTGAGACGAGTGTGTGGTCTGAATGTGTGTGTGAACAAACACGAGAGCGTTCGGGCGGAGCTGCTGTCCTGAATGAACTCAGAGACAGCCAGCCTCGTTTCCATCTCACTGATGCTCCGTTTCATTTACTGAAGCTGGAAACCAGAGCTGAGAGTGACGTCACACCCAAAGACCGCGTCGCTTTAAATCACAGCTGGAAAACACTGAAAACACTGATTCACAGAGTTCGCTCCTCCAGGCAGCTTCGCTGTCGTTAGCAAAACCAGCTGATGCAGATCAGATTAAAAAACACAAACACAAAGCTAAATTAGCATCAGATGAAGCTGGTGGTTGATGTTTCTTTTGCTCTCCACTCAGTCTGCTGACTTCCATGCAACCAAAGCCTGCTCAATCATGATTGGTCGAAAATAAACTTAACACAAACTCAAATGCAAAATGCCCCCAACACCAAATCAAACAGGTTACAGATTAATAAGAAGGCAGTTATGTGAAACGCTGCAGATGTTTGATGCATGTGCAGATGTTTGATGCATGTGCAGAGTTGCATGCTTACGGTTGACAAACATTTGCTCCTCCTGCGACAGGATGCTGGCCAGGTGGGCGCCGTGCAGCCGACACTCCTGCTCTGCAGCGTCCCAGGTCCGGCGGTGTGTGAAGTATCTGTAGCAGTGAGACTGAAACTTCTGCCAACCGAAGCCG
>JAPZDY010000011.1:19863557-19877346 GCA_029783645.1 Ctenochaetus hawaiiensis
AACACGAGGAGAACATGAGGAGAACATGAGGAGAACACGAGGAGAACACGAAGAGAACATGAGGAGAACACGAGGAGAACATGAGGAGAACATGAGGAGAACACAAGGAGAACACGAGGAGAACATGAGGAGAACATGAGGAGAACATGAGGAGAACATGAGAACAAGTCCATACACAACTGCGATCTGTGTGTGAGGCGTCACTGCAAACTGCTGCACCACTGGTCTTATAAAATACGAGATAAAATAGTGAAAGTCCGAAAAGACATGAAACTTGGTCTCATATCACATTTGAAGTGACCTGAAATGTTTCGACGTATCAAACTGTTCGCTCACAGAGAGATGGAGATGTCGGTTTGAAGAAAAAATGACCCTGAACTTTTCGATCTTCACTGAGATGATTTTGTTGTTATAACTTTAAACTGATGACGCAGGACTCAGGACATGAAATGCTGCCAAAGTTCTGCCCTCAAAGCGTCACCATCCTCCATATTTAAAGCTGAATGCTAACGTCTGCATGCTAACACACTCGTGCTAACTGACGTGCTAAAAAGTGGATGTTGCAATCCGAACAGCAGTGGGAGGAAAGACGACTGGATCCAGGAGACACCAGAGAATGAGCCCTCTGTGATTCTGTTATGAGGCACACACACACACACACACACACACATACACACACGCACGCACACACGCACGCACGCACACACGCACACATACTTGGGTGAATTGTGTAATCAGAGAGCTGGCAGCTCGCAGCTTTCTGGCTGCAGTTTCGCTTCACTTCCATGAGAACGCATCAGGCTTTCTGGGGAAACGCGAGGGGGTCTTCTGACGGTTGCCTCCAGGAGTCCCCCCCCCACACACCCCCCTCCATTTTAATTTATTTTATTTTCCACTTTCACCAAACCCGGGAGTCTTTGGATGGAAAACAATGACTTCTTATAAGCTCCTGGTGAACAGAACCAGAATAAACAAGTAAAACAATTAAAGGATTTGCAGAATTCTTCCTTTAATTCCAGTCGAAAGTCCTGCAAACCTTCAACACGAAAGCATGCTACCACAATAAATCTGTACACAACAGATTCTCTAACTGCATCAGAAGCCATGACGGGGTTCTACAGAAGCCTGATTCTTGATCCGGAAATCCACATCACAGGTCCGATGAGCGTTGACAGATCGAGTGTTTTCTTGTGAGCTGAGGTCCAAGTTTTGTCTGCTGGTCGCTTCTGCAAAGAGCCAAGAAGTTCCAAGAAACCTTTTGCATCTCTGGTGATGTAAGACCTTTTTACACACTCTCCAGGGGAGCACACACACACACCATGTCCTGCAAAACAAAAAAAGGCTTCTTTCTCTTCATTGAAGGAAATGTGGAGTGAGCAGCTGGAAGAACTCGGTCTGTTTGAACTTCATGAGTCTCACACTGTGGCATCGTGTTCGCAGGTCGCTTCTTTAATGAACTCAGGGTTTCTTGTCCTGATCGATCGCTCCCATAAAACTCAGTCCTGCATCAGGATCAGCTGTTTAAACTGCAAACAAACCGACCAAATTATCACATGAATCCCTCAGGTCCAGTTTTTTTATCCTGTGGCTTCGAAACATCACTTAAAGAGAAAAAGCTGTTTGCTGTTTTCACTGCGATCAGGTCTTCAGGCAGAACATGAAAACCATGTTTATGCCGTTTTGGGGAAAATGAAAGAAAAAAAAGAGTATTTGTTTAGAAATTGATAAGTAACATAAATAAATAAGAAAACAGGAAAAAAACATCCACAAATGTCACTGTGGAGAGAAACTCACACTAACGTGCAGCTGGAGCGAACAGACGTTTGTATGAAGAACTCATGGATCTACATGTTTGATGCACGTCTTAAATGAAAATTAAAACACAGCATATTATGAAAAATCACCTCTACCAGTTTAAATAAAGTAAAAAAAGATCCAAACTCATTAGAAACTTTCTCAAAATAACATATTGTAAAAAAAGTAAGAAACTTAAATCAAGATTTCTGTAACTTCATGAGGTCAAGACAAAACATTTAGAAAGTTTCTCGTCAAAGTGACTTAAAGGATCAAATTTCTTTGTTGAGCTTCAGGTTAATAAGCACACGAGGACCCGGCAAGTTGTTTCTTTAACTTTTAATTATTAGCTTTCAATTTTTTTACAATAGAAGTTGATATTTTCTGCATCGTGGAGGTTTGATTTTAAAAACAAAAGTCTGATCATCAGTGTTGGTGCTTCCAGAGAAGACCCAGTTTTCACCTCCATCTCTGCATCCACCTCACCATCACATCAGCATCTCTGACACGAATGACTGAACGTGAGGATCATTTGGTTTTTTCATGTCGCCGCTGCAGCTGGAACGCAGGTTCATCCAGCAGCTGCTCACATTAACTAAGTGTTGATTGTTGATTTCATGAATCAAAACCTGCAGTTTGTCAGGTTCTTTCAGATGTTTACAGCTGAATGTGTGTTTGTTCCTTCTCTTTGGACGACAACATCTCTCCATCAGAAACAGCCGGACGACCTTCACTTGAGAGGAAACGCTGTGATCCTGCAGCAGAGCAGCTCAGCTTTGCACAACACTGCCCCCCAGTGGTCCAGTCTTAACATTACCATATTGTGATCAATGCAGCTGCGGTTAATATTTGTCTGATTTTTCAGATGTACAAGAGCAAAACTTTATTAAAAGGATTGTTTTCGGGTACAAACACACACACACACACACACGTGTCTGAATGTGTCTGATGACCAACGTCGCTGCACGTGAACGTTCAGTCTGTTTCTTTGAGTCCGGAGGTGAAGCTGCTCAGGTGAAACTCCTGAACAGAGTCTGAGAGAAGAAGCAGCAGATCAGAACGTCACCACTTTGGTCTGTTTGGGTTTGACTTTCTTCACAGGAACATGAAACTCCTCGTGGTCGGCACTCATGTTGTTGGACAACCAGGCGACGGTCATCGAGTTCGCTGGAGGGACAGAAATGAGGGATGAGACACAGAAGTATTCACATCCTTCATCTGACTGAAAGCAGAACTCTGAAAATGAATCTTTCACAAAAGGAAGAGCAGCACAGCACAAACATGACGACATTCTGTGGTTCTTAGTTCAGTTTGTGTGTTTTCTGTGTCATGCAGCACCTTTAAAGGGCTGATTTTATATTTAACAAAAACACAGAGATGCCCACGATCGTGTTCAGGTAAGGTGGAGCTCCTCCATCATAAAACACTGCAGTCTGCAGTTTGAAGACGGAGCAGAGAGACTCACTCGCAGCCTGATGCTCTGGACAATCCTTCTGAAAATGTTCCACTGAACCACAAACCCGACAGCAGCCTCCTGCACACAGAGACCATCATTCAGAGGAGAGTCAGATTTATAACTTCACAAGGTGGCGAATATCTGCGTCTGTACCTTGTGCATAGAGTCCTTTGGGATTATCCGGACAGGATCGCGACAGGTGTCCCGTCTGCCCGCAGATGAAGCACTTAGCAAACGGGTAATCACCTGAGAGAAACAGCATTTCAACACCATTAAAGCAGTTTTACATGTGAATCTGTGACACGCGTCCAGCTGCGAGCCGCCATGTTGTCCTCACCCAGAGCAGGATCCACTTTGGCTCTGCACTTCTGGATCTCATGCTCGGTGGAGCCGCAGCGGTAGCAGATGCCTCGGCCCATCTCCTCGTCTCGGTCGGCTTCCGGACAGTCGGCCAAACCGTGACCGGGCTTCCTGCAGTTAAAACACAGCTGGAGGAAAGAAGGAAGCAAGGAGAGGAAGAAAACAGGGAGGACAAGTGAGGAAAGCAGATCTTCAGCTGGAACTGTTTTCTCCTCTGACTCTCTTGATCAATCCAGGCTGGTTTGATATCTGTAACATGTGGGTTGAAATCACTCACCATGTTGTTCTTCTTGTCTTTCTGCCTCTTTATCCTTCTGTTCTCTCTCCTGTTGTCTTTCTTCAGGGCCGTTTCCACCTCCTTCCTGAGCTCCTGTTCCTCCTCCCTCCCTCCTCTCTGTTTGGGAAGCTGCTGTCCGGTCTGCTGGAGAAACTCCAGGAAACCGTTCACATCCTCATCGACATACTCCTTCTTCTTACGGTTGGGTTTTTTCACAGCTGCTCCACCAGGCTGAGTCCTTCTCAGATGGTCCTTCTGAGGTGCTTGTTTAGCCTCTGCAGAGCCACTAGAGCTGCCTGTCTCACCTCCTCCTGCTCCTCCTGCTCTCAGCTGACTCCATGGAGTGGCCTCTGCCGGCTTGTTTTTATGGACATTATTTGCTCTCGCCCACCTTGTCATGACTGAACCCCTTCGCTGAAACTAAAGGGGGAAAAACGTGTATTTCAGGTGGAACAGCAGCAGTGTCAAGATAATAATTTACAAGTTTTCCAATATTCTGCTCTCTCATATATTAAAATGAAAAGGAAAAAAAAAGATTTTTAATCTTTAGCTATGACTTTTATTAAAAACATTTAATCTACTTTAGACATTTCTGTCTGACTCATAAAAAACTAACATGATAAACTTTGTAAATTTCAGGTTTTAACAGCTGTGGCACTGAACTGAGTTAGTCTGTAAAGGTGTACCTGATAAACTGTTTGAAATACTTTTTATTTTACTGTAGCTGGTTCATTCTCCTGCATCTCCCTTGAACAGGTGAGTCGTTCAGGTGCTGATAAGTTTCTTACACTTTCTTTAATGGTGAATTCAATCACGCAACGAGACAAGAAACAACTGTTAATGCTAAATTTGAAAAGAAAAGTGTGAAACTTAACTGAAATAATCTTGAGTTTTTAAATCTAACAGCCACTTAAACACCGCCGTGAAAATTTGTTTCACCAGAAAACAAATGAAATATTTTGCTGAAGTTTTTCAGCTGAAACGCCCATGAATGTGTGTGTGCTGAAGCTAACGTTAGCTAAAACACGTCGTTAGTTTGTTTTCGATGATAAAAATTAGCATTTTAGAGGCAGCCGAACACAACATAACAGTTTGAACATGCAGTTAAACTTTTTCTACATTTAAAACTGTTGAAAAACGTGTTGATAAAAGCTCAAACAGCGTTACCTCGAGAGATTTTCAGCCCATGTGTTTGTATGTTTACCGGAAGTAGACTCTCTTCTTCTACGGCTTCCCAGCGACTTCTTGCCGTGTGTTTATCATCGGGTCGCTTCATAGCGCCACCTGCTGTGTGGGAGTATGTAGAACAATAATCAGACAAACCGTGTACGTGTTTGAACGGGTTTTAAAGAAAAAAATAAGGATTGTTTTGATAATTTTTGCAGAAAATGTGGATAATTAATGTGTCTGTGATTTATACAAATTAAAATCAGGTGCATTTAGGCACGTGGAGCTCATTATGAGGACTTAAAACCACATGGATGTGGCCTTGTAATTAGATTACTTACTTTAGTAAAAGTGAAGTTACTAAGTACTGTATTTAAAACTGTATCTGGATAAAGAACAACGGTTTTATTAGAAACATTAACTCAAAGTTTTGGAGGTAAAGTTTCATCTTCAGCAGCAGACTGTAAATATTTTAGCCTTTTATGTTGATTTATTATAACTGCAGAAACATTAACATGCAGCTGATTCAGAGGCAGTGAATTTTATCTGCATACTGTTGGGTATTTTAAACAAAAGAATGAATCATATTTTAAAATTTTGACAGCAATAATGTGTTGTAATAAATCTAGTGGAGTTAAGTAGAACATCTCTCTCTGAAACGTGGTAGATGTTTCCTCCTCTGAGCCTCTCAGGAGTCAACGAGGCAGCAGCTCACAGGTGATTTTACTTAATGTGACTAATGAGGAGCTAGAAGCAGCAGAGCGTCTGTCCTGACCTCTGAAAACATGCTGCCTCTGCTGCTCGCCGCACTTCTGCTCACTAAATCTGCAAAAGATGGTAATAAATCAACATGTGTCGCTGTGTGATTTTCACTTTCAGACATGTGATTTTGTCTCGTTGTGTTTCAGTCGACTCCAGTCCCGTTCGAGAGGCCAGAGAAGGTAAAGAATGGTCTGAATGTTGAATGCAGACAGTGTTTTGGTTTTTAATGCATAAGTGTGTGTTTCTTCAGCTCTTCAGGAGGACTTGTTCACCAGAGCGTTGAACTATATGAAGTCAAACCCTGAGACTTTAGAAGGTGAATCCACTCAAACAGGATTTTAACCTGCCAGCATGTTTTTAATATTTATCTCTATTCAGACTGAACAAAGAAGGAAAATTTATGGATGATATGATTATTTTTGTTTGTTTGTTTGCGACAGAGCTGATGACCAGACAACACGCAGTGCTGGAAGGAGACATGGTGCAGTCAGTGAGTCAATCATCCACTTTATTTCTATTGTTTGAGAAGCTGTGAGTCTGCAAATGTTTTCATGCACAAAGTTAAAGTGGATGAAAGATCCGGACCTAAAGGTCCAAATAGTCAAACTTATGGATCATCCTGTAACTCATCAAAACTTTGCACTTTAGTTTTCACCATCATCCCTCCTTCATTAACACACTCAGTCCAGTCCTCGTGGAGCCTGCAGATCCTTTTTTTTTTGGAAATATTTGTCTTTTACCTCCAGAAAAAAAACAATAAAACCATCGTTACTGTCAAAACGGTGACCACGGAGCTCCATCTTCATTCTGAGGAGGAGTTTGTGGTCTGAGGTGACCGATCAGGAGAACAGGGATGAGTTCAAACACATTCCTGAAGGACTGCAGGGAGACTGATGATGTTCATTGTCTCAGACGTGTAACTCTCATTGTTCTTCGGCCCTGCAGACCGACAGGAACGCAGTGGAAAGCACGTGGCCGACGCATGAGATACCGTACGTGGTCAGTCCGGAGTTAGGTGAGCATTCTGACGTCACATCGCTGGCTCGAGTCGCTGCTCACAGGAATCTGTGTTTGACTGCTCTCGTTTCTGCTCCAGCGAGCCGGACGGACGACTTCCTGTCTGCCATGGCGATGGTGTCTGAACACACCTGTGTTTCCTTCCACAAGCGAACATCTGAGACAAACTACCTGCTCTTCCAAACCAGCAAAGGGTATCAAACATTTTACTGTCTGATGATGCTTCTGGTTCTCCATCATCTTTGTTGGTCTGATAATCCTTCAGGTTTCTAAAATGTCATGTGAGAGTTTATTGAAAGAAACTGAGATGAAACGTATGAATGATTCATGTTTGAGGCTTTAATGGTCTGAATCTGCATCGACTGTCACGTTCCAGCTGTGCTTCATATGTGGGCTTCATCGGTGGTGAGCAGCCTGTGTTCGTGGCGCCCCAGTGCACGGTGGGAAACATCGTCCATGAGATTCTTCATGCTTTGGGTTTCCACCACGAACACACGAGGACGGACCGCGAGCAGCACATCACGATTCTCCCCAGCAACATCTTGGCAGGTAACGTCTCTGGACTCGTCGGTTCGATGTGGCCGAAAACATCTGCAGATGTTTGAAGACTTTTTAAAAAAGCAATTTAGTTGTTCAGTTATTTATTTTAAGTTGAATAACTGATTAAAATTTCTCAAAGTTAATCAGACACCTCGAGCTACAAAAGCTGCTTCAGACAGACAGAACAGCTATTTCAGCCCTGAAGGAACAAATCCATCTTTCAAGCTTCATTCTGGACCCTGATTGGCTCTAAACTGGTGTGATGTCACATCCTGAAGGTGTTTCCAGGTGTTGAGCTCAGAGAAAAAAAGGTTCAAAGTGGAGGAACAAGAAGAAAAACACTTTCATGTGCAGGTTGATTCATGTTTTCATGTTTCTGTTGTGATGACAAAGTCTGTTTGAGTGAAAATGACAGAAAAGTGTTTCAGGAATGGAGAGAAACTTCAGGAAGCACAAAGGCCAAACGTTCGGTCTTCAGTACGACGTTTCCTCCATCATGCACTACGGCAGGTAAACTGTCCAAAACACCGACACGTTAGGATTTTTTTTCTCTGTGAACTTTATTTGTAACCTTCTTTTCTTCCGTTTCAGTGGGTTTTTCTCTGTGAACGGTTTGCCCACCATCATCTCCAACGGAGACACGAAGGACATGGGACAGAGAGTCAGAATGACGGAGACGGACATCCAGAGAGTCCGTCGTCTCTACAGATGTGGTTTGTTCACTCTAATGTTTGGTTACTGATGAAATGTGACACGAATCATCAGAGGGATGAAATATTAACACAGCGATTCGTTCACATGACAGAATGAATGTGACACAGTTAACATGATGGAGTCTGTCGTTACCAAAGTATCCTGATGATGGCGCCACACAAACAGTCAGAGGATCATTAAGATGATGATAATTCATTCTGAGGGGAACATGAATGAATGAATGAATGAATGAATGAATGAATGAATGAATGAATGAACACAGTGATGTATCCATCCATGGAGCCATGATGATCAGTTTACACATTAAATTTAACCCTCCATCCTTCTTCACCAGATGTCATGGAACAGGAGGAGGAGGTGGAGGAGGAGGTGGAGGAGAAGGTGGAGGAGGAGGGAGGAGGAGCTGCTGGGACGGAGGAGGACGCAAATGTTCCCGTACGGATCCACGATGTGACGTCTGCCATCAGGACCGAAGCTCACGTTTCTGCTGACAAACCAAAAGAGGATCACACATCTACAACAGCTTCATCAGCTGCCTCACTGCAGCACCTCACTGCCACCACCAGAGGGCAGAATAACACCAACACAGAGAAGACCTGAGCGGAGATGAAACCAGGTCCTCATGGAAGAACATGGAAACATCAGCATGTGAAGGATGTGACATGTGACCCAGTGAAGCAGACGGAATAAAGAGTTTTGAGTTTACTGACACGTTTTTCTCTTGAGAACAAAATGATTGAAACAACAATGTGTACACACACACACACACACACACACACACACACACACACACACACACACACACACACACGTACACTCACTGTGTGTTTGGGTTTGAATAGAATCTCAGAACAAATGAATCTCATTATCTCAGAGTTTGTTCAGCTCTGGTAGAGACGGCTGAGGGATCACTTGACTGGATTAAATGTTTAAAAGTAACAAAGTATGTTTACTCGAGTACTGCACCAAAGTACAGGTACTCGGTACTCGGTGCAGCCGCTTCATACCTCTGCAGGAACTACTACTTCTGTTTATGTACCAGTTATACATCAATACAAGTTGAGGTTTGACATCAAAACAACTTTTAAAACATAAAATATGAAACGAGTGTCCTCGTTTAAAGTCTGTCTGGTTTCGGTCGAGTGGATGCAGGAAGTACTCAGGTCCTCAGGTTAAAGTACCAGTACTGCAAAATAATCCCCTACAAGTAAAATCCCAGCATTTAAAATTATACGAAAGTAAAACTGCATCAGTGTTATCAGCTCCATGTAGTTAAAGTATCAGTAGTAAAAATACTGCAGTATTTTGAATGAAATATGTCATAATTTAACCTTTTGGGGCCTCAGATATTAAAAAAGTGAAAAGTCTTTCTGTTGGAACTTATAAAAAAACTTGGATATCTGAAATAAAAACAGATTTATCTGAATATTCAATAACTAATTTATTGTTCAACCTTCATATTGTTTTGATGCTGGAGGAGATTTATCAGAATCATCTTTCCAGCATCTTAACGAGGAGACGACGTGCCGTCACAAACCAAATCAAACACAGAATCAGACAAACGGAGTCAAAAACATCAACACAGTTCACAAACTTCAGTGACCAGAGACAGAAAAACCAGCAGAGAAACCGACTCTGAACAAGTTCTTCACCAGAAACACTGAAAACTGGAGCTTCAGCAGCACATGGATTTCACCTGCACAGGTGTTTTTCAGTGGAATCATCTGTTTCCTCTGATGTTTGTTGTGGATCTGAATCTCTGAGTGAAGTGTTGAAGATGTGAGCGGTTTCAGGGTTTCGTCCTCATTCTGTCAGCTCGGCTTCACAGTAATGGACACTTCTGCTCTCGCAGCTTCGCCGCCTGACTGTTGTTTGTTGCTGCATGTCGAGTGTAAATGTCAGAGCAATTTTCCGGCGGCCCACCTGCATGACAATAAACCGAGCGGGAGATAAATGTTTGGCAGCCGGCGGAGATTACAGGAGAGCAGCGTCCTGGAACCTTTTCCTGCCGCTCGGGAAACAAACACTCAGAACTCTGTGAAGGAATCTGGAGTTTTTTCAGAGTGAGGAGTCACATGACGAGGATCAGCAGGTGAGTTCACACCTGGTCTGAGGAGGTCAGGTGACCCGGCTGCAAGTAAAGGAAGAGGAAACAACACAACAGTTCAAACTGAGCAGAAATCAGCGGGATGTAACTAAGTACATCTACTCAAGTACTGTGTTTCAGTTCCAGTTTGTGGTACTTGTACTTTACTCGAGTATTTCCATTTTATACAACTATACAACTTTTCACTCCATTACATGTCAGCTTTAGTTACTAGTTACTCTTCAGATCCTCTCCAGGTGAAACCTCGTATCTCCACCTGTGTCTGTGATGAACTGAAGGATGAAGTTTCTCCTTCCTGCTCAGAAACTTCTCCTCCTTCTTCTCTGAACGAACGATGTAAAAAGCTGAAAAACAGTTTCTCTGTTTTTCGGAGCTCATGGAACCTTTTTGGAGATACGTGGTTCTCAGAGGACAGCCACGCATGTGCTGATCTTATAGAAGATGATGAAGATTTGTGGCTTTGTGCTGGTTTCCATTAGGCGAGCGTGAAAACACACACACACACACACACACACACACACTCTGTCGGCTGTGATGAATCCACGCGAACGTAAATAATCAGCGACTTAAATGAAGAAGCAAGCAGAACATTAATCTTCCTCTGCGGCGCGCAACCGCCCACAGAGACGCACACACACACACTCACACACACACACACACACACACACACACACGCATACATCTCCATCCCATTACATTAGACATGCAGAGTGAGCGGCTTTGTTTGCTCTTATTAAGATGTTACCAAACTCTGCAGTTATCAGGAGTTTCACATCGAAACCGAAGCAGCTGAATTATAACTCGTCTTTTAATCACAGAGGAGGATCAAACACACACACACACACACACACACACACACACACACGGAGATGATGGAGACGTCTGACTCTGATGAGTGAATGTGATCTTTGACTTGAGATCATATCGAGAACAGACAGTGAAGCTGGTTCTCAGCTCGTCTGAGCAGATTTACCTCATCACATGTTCTCTGTGTCTTCTGACCTCCTGAGAGAACTTCAGCACTCGAGTTCTTCTGACTTGAAGTCGCTGAGTTGAAGGAAACGTGTGAAAGTTCACTCAGCTCGTTTGTTTTTAAAAGGAGACGTCCCAGCATGCTTTGTGTGAGAGTTACAGCTCTCTGGAGACGCACCTCGTTTTTAAATCTGAAGAAAACAGACATGATAGAAACAGTTGTTTTTTTCAGTCTCCAGTCAAGAAAATGTCACTTTTCTCTTTTAAGTTTTAAAACAAATGTGAAGCACTTTTTCTTTTTTTACAGACAGAAACTGAAGATTCAAGAGAAAAAAACAGCTTTTTTTTTTTTTATAAAAAGAAGAAAATGAAGTTACACCGATGTGAAAGTTCAAAGGTCAGACTCAGCCAAGGTTGATGTGTTGATTGACAGCAAGACGGACCAATCAGATCCTACACAAGCCTGTGACGTCACATTAGACTCAAACGACACAAACATGTTAAAACATCGATCAATCGATAATCAATCGATCGAGGCACAAAACGTATCAGTTACTTTAAGAATCCAGAGATCGTTTTGAGTTATTTATTTAGGGACTGAGACTAATGATTGTTTTAATCGATTGATTATTTTTTTTATCAATAACCTGATTGATTAACCAACAGTTCAAACCTCAACTCCGAAAAGCTGAAACTTGGCAAAACATGAAACGTTTAAACTGTTTTTGCACGAAATTACTTAATCGATTAATCGATAAAGTGACTCCAGAATTAATCGATTATTTCACCAATAAGCACAATTTTGTTAAATAAAAAAATTCTAACAAATGTTTTAACATTTCTTCACAAAACAAGTAAAGAACTGATACTTCACATTTGTTCTCCAGTACTGCAGAGAAGTAACTGTACTTAGTTACCTCTTGACTCGTGTGACCTTTGACCCGGTTCTCCGGAGTCGAGGCGCACCGGCGGACCGTCTGGAGTCCGGATGAAGCTGCGCGTAAAAGGCGCGTCCTCGATTATCCGGTAACATCCGCATCAGTTGCTCCACATCTCCCTCAGCGAGCAGGTCTGCCTCCAGCGTCCGGAGCCGCGCGCGGACACACCAGCTCTCTGCTCCTCATCTCCTCCATCTGATGAGCCGCTTTGTGGGAAAACTTCAGCGTTGATCTCTTTTTCCACCGCACAGGTTTAAACCGGAGCCGTTTGCGTGTTTTTCCTGCCGCGTTCTGCGCTCCGGAGCTCCGCTGTAACTCCGGTCTGCGGACACCAGAGCGTCCGGAGGAGAGTTTCCGCCTCGGTTTGTCGGACTCCCGGTGCCGCATCACCGGACAGTTTCATCGATAATCTGAATAATCGTGAGGGGAAAAAGTTTTTGGCTGAATGACGCAGCGACGCAGCTGAAGTGAAGATCTGCATCAAAGTAAGAACAGATTTCAGGTGATTTTATGATTATTGATTGATTATCTGTGTTGAGTATCTGGTGTCAGCATCAAAGGTTCTGGAAAAAAGTAATCAGTCACTGTCATCCACGTTCAAACGGACAGATTCCTTTCTGTCTGACAGCATGTTTACTGAGAAAACATCTGAGTTTCTGCCAAAGAAAATTATTTTAGATCCCCGGTTTAAAGAATGATATTGACATTTGTTATTAAGGGACCAAGCAGCATTCAATGAAATCACTCCAAAATAAAAGGTCAAACATATAATGAGCCTTTAGTTGAACACAGAAAACAAAGAGGAGAAAGAGCTGCAGAGACACACGGAATCTATGATTTGATATCAGGAGGATGTGGATCCGTCAGCGGCTGAGGAGGCATGAAAACCTGCATCGGAGCTCCAGCAGGAACTCACTTCACCGGAAAATCAACAGAATCATCCTCATTTCTGATGGCAAACGTTGGTTTCATTTCAGTTTGTAATAAAAGGTGAAAAATATGAGATAAAAAATAAGATTTTTATCTCTGTTTCCTCCTCCTCATCATCACTGGTCTGATTCTGCAAAAATTAATCTAAATTACATGTGAACAGGAGTCGAGTCAGATTTATTTATGCAGCCAGAGTTCATGAGTCCTGGAGCTTCACACTTGGTTCAGCACGCAATCGTCGGAAATTAAGACAGGAAAACGAAGCTCCTGTGTTCTGCACACTGCCTCAGTATGTACCACTCCTGGCCTCCAGGTGGTGCTCTACTGAACCTCACCTCCTCAGCTGTAATGCTAATTTTAAAAGCAGCAGATTGCTCCTTTTCAGAGTCAAACAGTGTTTGTATCAAACAGAAAATATGTTTTTCTCTAATGAGGTTGATTTTTTATCTAACAAAACTACAAGTTCAGAAACACAGTTAACACCCTGCACAGCTCGGGTCAAAGGTCAACAGATTTAAACTCAACACAGCGCAGAAGTGTTGCAACACACCAGGTGCACAGTGATGAAAGAGGCTGAGCAAGAGCTGATCTTTCTGCAGAAAAACTCCCTAAAAAATGGCTGCATTTACAGATCAAAGTGCACAGAGGAAGTGTTTTCTTCTTGTTCACACACACACACACACACACACACACACACACACACACACCTACACACACACACTGATGGACAAGATGAGTGCCCAATTTAGGGCAGG
>JAPZDY010000011.1:19883713-19902713 GCA_029783645.1 Ctenochaetus hawaiiensis
GCTGCTAGCATAACACAAAGTTAGCCACTACTAGCATAACACAAAGTTAGCCACTACTAGCATAAAACAAAGTTAGCCACTACTAGCATAACACAACGTTAGCAGTTACTAGCATAACATAAACCAATCTTCTCAGAAGCACCTTCTCCAAAATCTTGAATTTTTCCTTTAGCGCCTGTGTAAACCAAATGCTCTGATAAAACCTGAAAATGTGAAGTATTTTAACTCAAATTGATCTACAGTAAAACTGAAAAAGAATTCTGAGGAACTTTACTCAAACATTTCCACTTTTTTCTCCTTTGTACTTCACTACATTTAAGATATGGCTTCAATTACTTTTTTTTACTTTGAAGATTTTGATTTTTATGACAAAACATGAAGAATCCAATAAAATGTGATTCTTTTTATTGACTTAGCTATCCAGCAGTATATAAATGAGTTAATATGATCTTTACCAGCTGAAACATTAAAGTGACAAACATATTCATGCAACAATAATTGTAGCACAATAATATCTATGATTCTGGGTTTTCTTTGCCATCAGAACTTAACTAAATTTACTTCTTTTGCTTGTGAAAAAGTATTTATGCACTGTGGTTTTAGTATTTTGAAGCAGAAGATGTGAACATTTGTTCTGCTGCTGCTTGAAGGTTCTTTAAAAGTTCAGAGTAAAGTTGTTAAAGTTTCTCTGAGAAACACTAAAAGCAACTCAACTCAGACATTTTAGTGAAAATGTACAAACATCATAAAGTCAAATGATTTCACGCTGTGCCAGAGAATTTTTTACAAGAGCACAACGTTATATTCACCTCTGGGTATTCACAGCTGCGAGGCATCGTGGTGTTGGATTTTAATGTCTTTTTTATGATGCCATATTAAGCTTGTGCCATCATTTGTGTCTGTCAGTCACGATGTCACGACGTCCAGCGATGCTTCATAAATCTAGTTCACATCATTTTACTGCAGCAGGAAACAGTGTGACGCGCTGACAACACGTCATTTAACCACCAGTAGACACACAGGCTGATAAAATCCACCGAGGTGCAGACTTTACTTTCTGCTGCATGAAGTCAGACACCAACGTCAACTTCTGAAACTCTGCAAGTCCAAATATCATACTGACCACATTTAAAATATTCCTGCTTTTCTACAGCAGCTGCTCTTTAAAACCAGTTATAAAAAAGATCATGTCAAAGTTAATAAGGAATTAACAAGATATACCACGAGCACACACACTGTAGTTTATTTCCACTCACACACACACTGTAGTTTATTTCCACTCACACACACACCGTCCTGTTGCCTTACTTTTGCACTCAATGTAGATTAATCCGCCGTTGAAAATAGTCCCCAAATGCACCATTTCCTCCTTTTTGAAAACTACAGCAAGCAGCTGGTTTAAAAAACGTAAAAAAATGATTTAAATCCAAAAAAAGACAGAAAATAACAAACATATTGCATAAATACTGTAAGTCACAGTTGAGTTCACACACTCGTTGCATCACTGTGTGGCTGCATGTGTGTGTTAGTGACACACACTCGGTCACTGTGCATTACATCAGAGTGAAGTCATGCACACATGGGAGGCGAAGTGCTGTGAATAATTCAGCCTGATTGCATATTGATGCTGCTGTTCATAAAGATTGCAACGTGTTTATGGCTGTTATTTAAAGTTGTATAATGGAAAACATTTAAACAGTCTGTCATGTGACTCTTCAATCAGAGCGAGTTCGACAGCACGGCGTGTATTTACTGAGCACCTGCGCTCCTGTTTGGACTGTCTGTGCGTGTTTGACAAGAGATCAGATTTAAATTAACACGCAGAAGAAAAAATGGTCACGCAGACGAGCAGAAACTCCAGAAACCCTGGTTTATTCAAAGAGAAGACGTTCAGATGCTTTGTGGACAAGAACAAGGCAGTTTTTAAAATTATTTTAAAGAAACAATTTAATTATTTTTAAATATTATTAATTATCTGTCTTTCTGAGAATGAGGGGAGAAGATGATAACAGTAGAATGTCTCTGTGTTAAAGGAGTATTCTTTTTTCTCATATTTTTCTGTCAAAGTGACAAGAAAAGGCAGGTTTAATTATATTTCACTATTCAGACATGAAGCAGTTCAAAATGCTTAACATGGGCACAAAGATGCATTAAAATGAAACATTTAGAAAAATTAAAATGCATCGATGACAATAAAAATAAAAAGCCACAAATAAATAAATAAGAAATCTGAAAGAAAATTGCATTTAACATTAAACACAAACAAATAAAAAAATAAATACAAATTGTCGAAGAAATCATTAAAGATCAGAAGAAATTATGTCTGCCTGGAAAAGACGGCGAGTTAACGATGATGTGAACGAATCATGTGACTCGTTACATCACACGTCACCTGCAATGAAGAGCTGAAAACATCATGTGGAGCGATGAGGAGGAGACTGTGACCTTCATCATTAAACACAAACCGACAGAAATGTTTTCCATCCGTGTGTACTCAAATAAAAGTACTCAGTTACTCTTCACCCTCTACCTCCAGTCTTTATGCTAAGCTAAGCTAACCAACACAGGAGTGAGAATACCCTTAAATCCTGATTTTTACAAGTGGTTGAACTTTGTCTTTTGCAGCTTCAGCGTCTGAGCATCACCTCCACCTCCTGACTGGCAGTGGTGGCTTGTGGGAAACAACATGTGACCAGCCGCCGCCCCTCAGAAAGGCCACTGCCGTCACACAAAGACTCGCCGTGACCGCTGGCTCCTCCATCGCCTCTGGTGTTTTCATGGTGATGAAGGAGCCTGAGGCGACGGCTCACGCTGCAGACGCTCCTCAGGATAAGTGACAGGAGTCAGCAGGAGGAGGAGGAGGAGGAGGAGGAGGTGTTGGTGCCAGGTGACTCCAGCGTGACACACAGTGATTTTCTGACTCGATTCACCGTCACGGAGCTTCTGCAACATGAATAATACAGAGAATCTGTTCTGAGGTGGCGAAAGATGCAGATCTGAAGCAAAAACAGACTTTAAAGTGACTCATTCAAGTGTTTGAAAAGAGAAATATTCACACAAGTTACAACAAAACAGCCGAACTAACACTGAACCTGTCATCTGTGAGTTCATCTGAACAGCCTTATCGATTCTACCAGAGTTACATATTACTTTTATCATTAACCAGGAAAGTAACTGAGGACATTAATTTAACTGCTGTGCTTTTAACCCACAACATTTGAGAGGAAAATAATGTAAGTTTTTACTCAGCTGTGGTTACTAGTTACCTTTGTTAAAACAAAATACTGTAAGTAAGTAAAATATGAGCACCAGCTTTACCAGCTGAAACATTAAAATGATGAACAAACTCGCCTTTAAATAATTATGATGCAACAATATAAACCTGATGATTCTGAGATGGTACTTAATGCATAAAAAGTACTTTTACTTTTAGAAATATGAGTATATTTACGAGGTAAAGTAATTACAGTATGGATGCAGGAATGAAACCCGTTAAAGAGAGTCTCCACTCTGTGGTATTAGTACTTTTACTCAAGTAATCTGAGTACTTCTCTCACCACCAGGTAAGGATGCTTGATTATAGCAACAGTGTTTTGTGTTTATTGCTACATTACAGTTTATCTTCTCAAAATTCCTCTTCAGATTAATTTGTGTGATCATTTTTTGTTTATTTGTTCGTATTTGTGTTTGAGCTTCTCACATAAACAGCAATAATATTTTTTTAAAGAGTATTTTGTTTATTATTGAGTGAAAATGTTCTGTTATCGACAGGAAATGGTTTCATTTACAAAGGTTTACAGTTTGTTCCTGTTTGTGTGCTACAGTTCAGTTCATTAAGGCTGCTGGACGTTTAAAGAGACCAAAGTTACTGTAAAGTATAAAACGTTTACAGCCTTTTAATGTCGACCTCGTGTTTCTTTAATGTTCTGATTCATTTGGATTCATTTCAGTTCTGTATTTCTGTGTTTTTATGTGACTTTCAGGGTCAGTTAAGTTTTATTTGTCTGTTTTATGTTGAATGTAAAGATGAGAAAACGAAGAAAGTAAGAAAAGAAAAAACACCAACCAGAAGGAAAATAGTGTGTGTGTGTGTGTGTGTGTGTGTGTAATAATCCAATTCTGTGTGGTTCAAACAAATCAGGATGTTATCCTGTTAGAAAGTAGCCGTTGTGCTCGGGGGTCTGTTGTGACATGGTTAAATGTCAGAGCCCATCTCTGCAGAGACTGATGGGAAGAGAAGGGAGAACACACACTCACACACACACACACTCACACACACACACACACACACACACACACACACACACACACCAGTGGAAACATTTCTGTGTATTGTTACTTTAATTTCTCAAATTATTTATCACTTATTTTCAGTTCATATTCAGTCACGTAACGATGTAAAAATCAGTTTCTGTTTGCAACAAAATGAGTCAGATGTTTTCAGCCTCTTTTAGCTTCTAGTTTTTGGTTTTTGCAGCAGATTCACTGCTGGTTCAGGCTCTGATAAACTCGGTGAACTCGTCCTCACAGGTCCACCATGACTGCAGGACCAGAGACCGGACCAGGAGCCCAGCAGGTCCAGGTTCAGCTCTGCACTGCTGGCTTCATTTCAGCTGATATGACCCATTAACTCTGATCGATCCAGAAGAATCTCCAGTTTATGAACCTGGAGTTCAGATGATTTTTGTCACAACCAACAATGAGCGAACGAACAGCATGACGGGTCGACTGAATCTGAATATTGCTGCGGTTTTTCTGTAATTTGTGGAGAAAAACAGGAGGAAACAAAGGTTTTGACGGTTTCTTCGCAGCTCTAATGTTTCCCTGCAGGATTTTTTTCAGACAGGAGGTTTTATTGTCTCTGCCGCCTGTCAAACATCTTCATCTGCATATTCATGAGCTCACTCTGCTCTTCTCTTCAGCCGCTGAAGTGTCGGGCTTCCTGGTGTTAAATAACAGATTTGTGATGTTAACAGCAGCAGGACGCCACTAGAGAATATTTTTAGCTGAACGAGGCGTGAGTTTCCAGAAACCCCGCTGAGAGGCTGGAGTGTGTGTTGGAGTGTGTGACTGCTGGACGCGGTGGAGGGCCGTTCAGCAGCTCGAGAGGCTCATAATTGATTTTGGGCCGAGCTTGGGTGTGTTTGTTTCGCTGAGCGGCGGCGGCTGTCGGGGCTCAGGGTCACAGTTGTTTCTGTGTGTTGATGCTGCCGGCGAGTGGAGCTGATCTTTGCGCTGACGCTGCAGCTCTTCAGGTCACAGCGCTGCGCTTTGCTTACACATTTCTCACGAGGCTTTTTTCTGGATGTTTGGCAGTTTTTCAACATGACTGCTTGTCACCGCCGCTCACTCTGCTTCCTGCTGCCATCTGTTCGAACAGGCAGAAGCACTGAGGTCAGCTGGAGGAAAGTGTGCAGAGTAATCTCACTACATCTCACTACACTGAGCTGATGATCGGTTCACTCCGACGTTAGACTTTTTATTTACCTTCAATTCAAACATCAAACATCGATCAAAGCAGACATTAACACCTATTTCCTGTCAGAGTTAGACACATTAATCCTTGAGACATCAAAGTTTGACTGAAGTCTTCAAACTGAAGTTCTTACAGCTGTTCATCCGTCTCTCTTTCATATCTGATGAAAACAGCTGAAAGCTCCAGAAAGAGGAAGACGAGGTTGAGTTTGAATTCTTCTGTCGAACATGAAGCTCGTTAGTTTCATCACTGCTGAGTGAAAACTTTTGTTTTTAAAAGAAATAAAACTACTTCCTCTTTTTTTATCGACAATAATCAGTGAACCAACCAAATCTGCACATTATGAAGAAGTTCAATCAAACAGTAACTATAATCAATAACATATATGATTGTAAAACAGGACATTCTGCATTGTGAATACTTCTACTTTTATTACTTCAAGTATATTTGATGCTAATACTTTTGCAGGTAAGTGAGAGCAGGACTGTAACTTGTAATAGAGTCATTTTTATTTGTGATATTACTTTTGTCTGAGGAGTCACACATCTGAGTTCCTTCTGTGTTTGGTCTTTATGCTAAGCTAAGCTAAGCTAAGCTAACTGACTGCAGCTGAACACACGGACATGAAAATGACACAAACACTCGTGAAACTTTTCCAAAGTGTTGAACAGTTAAACCTTTGAAACCCCCCCAGTGAGTCGTGTCCTGAACACAGTTGTTTGAATTGTTCGGAGGCAAAGAAAACCGAATTTTGTTGTGGAGGTTTGTTCTCACTGAGGGAAACTGTGGCTTCATCACTCGCTCCTCTCACTTTCACAGGTGACATCAATCTCTGACCGCTTTAAAATCCAATCGTGCGACCCTGACGAACAATTTTCCACCTTCCCTTCAGCTCCGTCCTCTTTCTTTCTGCACCGAGGATTTTATTATCCTCTCGGAGCAGAAGCTGATCACATCTGAGGGCACTTCTCTCCACCACTGATGTCTTCTTATCCTGCCTTCCATCATCCTCCTCCTCCAGGTCAAACTACCTGCCTTCAGCTCAGCAGCACCGAGTCGCCTCAGACTGCTGCTATCAGTGTTTCCACAGCTCCTGAATGTGCTGCCTTCAAGGAACTCTGTCAATATGTGTCACAGAAGAGCTTTTTGAGCAAAAATCTGTGAGACTCGAGGCAGAACTCACCCCCGCTTCCTCAGTGCTTTTGCATTTGTCTTCATCCTTCAGACACAGTGAACGACCGGGTTTTATTGCTGTGCTTCTGGCTCAGAAAACATGTCAGACTGTGTCTTTATCGAACAGCCAGGAGTAAAAAATCTGGACTGAAATAAAGGAAAACTACTAGTGTCGTTACTTTTTGCACATTAAAAAAAAATAGAGTTTAAAAAAATATGATGTTTTGTCATAAATTTAACCACCCAAAGGTTTATCAGCTGAAACAGTCTGTTGAGAATCAGTTGAAATATTGATTATTTTCACTTTCAGCTTCTCAGATGTGAAGATTTTCTGCTTTTCATTGAATCATTTGAACATATTTGTAATAAAGTGAAGCTTTGGACTGAAATCCAGCCTGATGTTTGTCAGGTTTGGTCCCTGAAGTTCGTGAAATGTTGCTGGTTCACTGCAGATCCAAGATGGAGAAGCTCGTTTCTTTTGCTTCCTGTTTGTGATGCAGCTTCGATGTTCGGTTCGTCTCGACAGCAGCAGTTAAATTCAATCATTTACCTCTTGGATCTGAGCTGCAAGACTCCGGTTTCATTCATCCTCGGCTCTTTTATTCAGGAGAAACACCAAACACGCCGGCCTTTTGTTGTTCAGCCGTCCAATCATTTCTCCTTTTTGTGTAACAAAGACGCTCCAGCATTCATCACCGTGTGTGTGTGTGTGTGTGTGTGTGTGCGTGTGTGTGTGTTTTCAAAGGTTGTTTTCTGCTCCTCAGTCTCGACCCTTTTAAGCAGTGTTTGACTCACCTGTGTGTGTGTGAGTGTGTGAGTGTGAATGTGTGAGTGTGTGTGTACAGTCTGTGCAAAAGTAAAACCTGGGCTGTTTTTGACTGTTTTTTTGACTGTTTTTTGGCTTTTTTTGACTGTTTTTTGTCGTAATGTTTGTCCTTCAGTCTGCTGATGACTCTTCTGACAGGTGAAGTGTGTGTGTGTGTGTGTGCTGCTGTAGCTCTTGTGTGTGTGTTTTTGTTGGTGTTGATTTTTTTGTCTGATTTGGTTTGTTTACTTTATTCTCATTATAATTCTTTATGTGTGTGTTTGGACTGAACGCCTGGTGTTCACTGTGTTGTCGAGCCTGAGGACGTCCTTTAAAAACAAGAAGCAAACCAACAGGTTTATTCTCCCATTAAAATTTTTAATGAAGTGAAATAAAAAAATGACATCATCTTCTTCAAAGAGCTTTTTTGTTGTTGTCTAAAACAGCATCTTGAGTTCATCTCAAAGAAAAAGTTTTTACCTTCAGTTGGTCAACTTTCAAACTTTTATCCTCCTTCAAGTGTTTATGAGATGACAGCTTTTGTGGCATTTGAGCAGGTAATCAGTGCATTTTACATATAATGTGACTGTGATTATAAGTTTCTGACAGAAGTTTAAAAATAAATGATATTTATGAGATGCAGCTTATTGATTTGACACCGAGGCTGCAGGGAAAACGTGCAGAATATAAAGAAGCATCAGGAACAACAGGGAGGCGAGAGGAGGATCAGCATCATGTGATGAGACAATGGTCCTCGATCTGCACACACACACACACACACACACACAGGCAAACTAAAAGCTTGAAAAACATTAAATGATGATAGCCATTAATTTCAGATTACTGTACAGAGCACATAAAAGTCATCCATTAAGGTTAGCCGGCGTCAGGGCGGAAATGAAAGCGGTCGCCAGCGTTATTAACCACAGTGAAATCTATCATGGAACAGAAGGAAAAAGTGAACCCTCAACAGCAACAAACACAATTAATTTCTGCTCAGACCTGCAGACAAACAATAAACAAATGTAAACAATCAACACGCGTCACATGTTGATGCATGTTGCTGTTTTACGCAGGACTGATGTACACCTCTAATACAGCGCCCTGCTTTCCTTTTACTACTCAAATCTTTTTCCATGAAGCTTCTCTGCAAAAAAATAATGATAAATCACAGTAAGTAAAAACATTAGCTTCAGCCGGTTCCATTAGATGGAGAGGAGGAGGTGAACCAGTCGGAGGAAGAGGCGGGGAAGGGAAAAGAGAGGTGAAACATGGGGGAGTCAGCTGTGAAAAATTGGACCTAAAATAAGAGGATGAAAGGTAGGTGGTGCAGTATGGATTTAATACGGCGCCACAGCAGATAAAGTGTGCAATAAAACGTATGAAACTGAGACAAACATTTGCTCTGATTTGTCCTGAAAAAAAAAGAGAGATGCAGACCTGCAGATAAAAAAAATACAGAAAGTTCTGTTGGCTGCCTTGTTATGATGAGACAACAGTTTGATGATGAGCAGGATTCAAGTTCTCACAGTTCCAAGCAGATGGACAAAAAGACGCATCGAATCGGTGGCTTTGCTGAAGGACTGGCTGAAAAAACCCTGCAGAAAGTCACATGACCAGGCTGGTGAACCAGCTGGGAGCCTCAGTGGCTGAAAAGTGAAATAACGGCATTAAAATTAAGCAGAACAAACGATCAGCAGTTCCTGTTTGCAGGCCGTGAATGTGCAGACAAACATCACTGAAGACGACTGTGCTGCCATGAAGCTGCTGTGTGCTAGTTCGCTTCTGCCAACAGAGAAAAGTGGAATTGATTTTGAAAGAAATAGAGCTGACAGTTGAGCTGAGCTGCAGCTCATCCAGAAACCTCTCTGCCAAGTAAAACTCACAAGTATGAGGAGGAACACATGAAGTATGGGTTTGCTGCCACATGCTGTTTCTTTAACATTTGCAGAAACATTTCAGTCATTTTTAAAGACACTGTGCAGAAGAAGAGCCTCGGTTAAATGCTAATGATGTTTAGGAGGCGTTTGCATAGAAAAGTCTGGGATTCGGACGACCTTTCTTTCTCCTCTCATCTTATCCTTTTGTCTTCAGGAAGCTTTGTCTTCCTTCCCTGTATTTTCTGACACGATCAGACGAATGATTCACTCATCAGGAGGATGGGTGTGTTTTTTAATATGGCACCATTAGGAGCGCCGCCCACAGCCGCCTCTGGAGGACTCCTCCATCCTCAGCTTCTCCCCTCGGGACCTTACGTGGGCGCTGTAACTCTGTTCTGCTGTGGGAAGCCTTTGTGCTGCCGTCTCTCACCGCCACTTCTGCCTGTTTCAGAGCCGACAGACGAGCTGCAGGAGCCACGACGTCGCCCGAACACCTGGACGCCGTCAGGTTATCAACACCTGCAGCGACTGACGATGATGATGATGATGATAAACATCTCCTCTGAATTTATTTGAGAACATTCATTTCTTTGCATAATCAGAATAATAATCCACACAATTAACTAAAAAAAAATCTGATGTATCACAGGATTAAATAATTATTTTAGTTTTCTTTTTTTTGCAGTTTCTCAGCATGCAGAGTTCAGAAAAACTCCTCCAGCACTCAGGTGGACAAACTCTGCTCACTGTGCATATTCCCACTCACACTCCTCTGAATGTGCACTGAACGCTGTGAAGCTGAAGGATGATGGAGCCTTTCAGCAGAAACTGAGCAAAGTAAGAAAGTGAAATGGCTGATTTGCCTTTTCACACAGAGATGACAGAGTTCAGCGAAGCGCAGGTGAACGAATGAGCTCTGCAGCAGCCGCGGTATTAGATTCCAAACACACTTTCACCACACTTCCTGCTGAACTCAAACTCTCTCTCTCTCTCCCACTCCTGTAATTTGCCAGCTGCACTTTGGACCCTTCTGGAACAAAAAAGACAGCAATCGCAGGTCAAAGGCAACAAATCACACTCGGTGCTCCTTCACTCTGTGAAGTCTGAGTGCTGCCGACCAGAAAACTGCTCTCTCACGACTTCCATTTGCCTGTTTTTCATCATCCCTCCCTTCACATCACACAGCTTTAAGTTAATGTGCAGGCGGAAAAAAGAAAAACAGAGCTTTTGTTGCTGAACTCGTCAGACTGCAGATAAATGCACTCAGTCTATAAATGTCTTTATTGGTTATACAGCTTAGAGAGATCGCTGATCGCATGTGTTTGTCTTATAGTTTATTTATGATATTAACATGTTTTGTGTGTGTGTGTGTGTTCGTACACACGTGTAAAATGACACAGGTGAGATCAGGTGAGCGTTTGGGAGGCTGATCGGATGACTGCCCTCCTCAGCTTCATCACCATCACTGCCGATCCACTTTATGACAGCGAGGAAGATTCAGGGTGAACGTACAGAGCGATGAGGCGGCCACGGCAGCCTCGACGCCACGGCGGCCTCAACGCCACGGCGGCCTCGACGCCACGGCAGCCTCACCTCGGAGCTGCAGTTGGAGGCGAACGCTCCTCCTGCAGCTTCCTTCATGAAACTAGCAAATGCATGAAGGAAGGAAGCAACATGAAAAATGAAGAGAAATGTCCATTTGTTAGAGAGGCTGCTGACCCAGAAAATCACTTAAGAAGAGATTTAATCTCACTTCATCTCTCTTTAGATACCTGATTCTATATTTTCTCATCTATAAGATCTATTTCTCTCCCTCTGCCTCCTCTGTTTGAGTTATCTTCTCACCACACAAATCATTCTTGGATCGCTAATATAACTTCTCCTCCTCATTCTCACTCTTTCCTCAGCTTATCTCCATTTCTGTCTCCAGACTCACTGTCATTATGGTCACAGTCGAGGCTTTCAGTGCTCGACAGTGTAAAAACCTGCCTGTAAACTTCATGTTTCACACATACAGACCTCCTGCTCGTGTGAAACATGTGGATGTGCTGACAGATGTGTGCAAAATGCAAATACACTCAGCGAGGTTGACAATTTGAGCTGAATTACGGCGGCTCTTTGAGTGAAGGGTACGAGCTGGCATTTCTGTGGCTTTCAAAGAGCCGGCTGAAGAGCGGCGGCGCTGCCTCCAGAAAGACAGCTCTTCATTGTGCGTCGGTGCTTCTGAGCCCAAAGGTGAGACTGATTAGAGGTTTGTGGCGACCTGCTGTCACCGCCGCCGCCGTGAACTCACACGGGTTTATGCCACAGATGTAAGTGTTCTGCATCCGTGTAAATGCTTATCAGGTAACTTTACAGTTCAGAAATGAAAACGAGCCCATTGACGGATTGTTAAACTTACTTTCTGTTTAAAATGATGGCAGATTGAACATGAGTGTGAGTTTTGACTGCAGTTTTCATTTCTAACCAGCAGCAGTTGCAGATTTCTTCAGCCAACATCAGATTCTTGAGTTGCTGGAAACATTGTGACTTTTTACTGTTTCAAGTTGATTTAATTTAAATAAAAATCTTATAAATGGGTCTTAAATGTGCTATTTTTCCCATTGTGGGACTAATAAAGGAATATCTTATCTTAAACATGTTCATGGTGGCACTCAGTGAAGATGGAGCATCGTGTCTTTGCTGCAGTTTGAAGTGAAAAAAAAAAAAACTCATGAGCCTGATGAGAAGAAAAAAAATGTCCGATCAGTTTGTGTGAATCACATGACCAAGTTTATCATGTGAATGAGCTGATGGATGAGTTTAATCCGTTTCATGTGCGATTGTATTTCTGTTTTAAGAGAAACTAAATGTAAATTTCAGTGTTTTGGTGTTAAATAAAACTTCAGAACTTTTTATCTTCTCACCAGCTCCTGTAGAAACGTTTCCAACAAACACACCAAACAAAGAAATAATAAATAAAGCGGTATTTTTTTGTGCTCTCGTTAATTCTTGGAGAAAGAAACTTTCATGGCCACATCTGAAATGACGGAGGTTTTGTGAAGTCAGTCTGGAGGCAGAAGGTGAAGCCGTCGCAGCTCAGCCCGAGGCGGAGGAGAGAAAGATGTGTCAGATCAATACCTGCCTGATAGAGGACGCCATGGAAGCCAAAACCGAAGGAGAAGGAAGTCTCACCCCCGGTGGACGTGGGTGTCAGTGACCATTACATCCGTAGTGACGGGTGAGGGGGGGAGACGGTGCATGGGTCGAGGTGAGGCCAAGAACAGAAAGAGAAGAAGAAGAAGAGATGGAGACATTTAAAGTGAGAGAAGTTCAGTTTGCTCCTCCTGCCTCCGTCTCCCTCGGAGTGTTTGTGAATTCTGCTCCAGCTCCACATTTGCATGAGTCATGACTATTGTCATCTTCTGCGAATGATGAAAAGGAGGGAGGCGTGCCTGTCAGCCTGTCCACATATTACAAATCTTGTTGGGGAAATCTGATGGCTGCCCTCCTGGAACACATATATTACATCTGCTCCATTTATTCATGACCGCTGTGTGGACTCAGACATATGCTATGTCACCCCGAGAGATGGAGGTAAAAAGTCATTTTGAATCACCACGAGCGGCGGAGGAAAGGCCTTTTGTGCTCTCATGTTCCACTCGCTCTCCCTGAGAAATGAGGAATATAAAATGTAAGAACAGAGCTGGAAGAGAAAAAGAAATGTGAAGACCCTTCTCTGCTTTGTTCTCCTTCCATGGAGGTTTGGTCTCGTTCACAAAGACGGAGCTGATCGAGGTGTTCGCCTCGTCCCGTGAATCATTCAGACGAGCTCTGCGACTGAGCCTGCTGCATCCTTTTTATCTCTTTTAATAAAATCCAATTTAAAAAGTGTCAGAACATCTAAAAACCTTGTTTTTTTTTTAAAGAAGTCAGTGTGAGAGACCAGATTTCATTCAGTCGTTTGTTATTTTACAACACGCGGCTGCACGACGAGTTTCAATTCAAACCTCCTTCCTGCCACACACACGAAGACACACAAGCATTTTCATGTAGAACAGGATGAAATAAACAGTGTTTAACTTGAATACATTTGTAAATACACACACAAAGACCCAGAAAATAATAATTCTGCTGTGAAATGGATTTAAATTTGCTTCAGGGAGAAAATAAAAAGCATCAATGAGACAACGCTGACGATATAGATCAGAACATCTAGGAAACATCTTCTGTAGTTTAAATGTTTGAGCACCAACCATCACTGACGTGAACACTCGGCTTCCCTCCATGTTGTTGGAGTCTTGTTTCCACCTGTCAGGTGCAGCAGCTTGCCAACATTGTAATGATGGACTTGGTGAGATGTGAGCTTTAACGGTTTCTTCCTGCTGCTTAGTTCCAGTTTGCATGTTCCTGGACTTGGCTGGCTGGTGGAGCAGCTGGAGCTCCAGGCTGATGGAGCCTGGCTCTCCTCCTGCTCTTCTGCCCACAGCGAAGCTCATTCCGGCCGGATGGTGTCGGGCAGGGATCCCTCTGAGGCCGGCTGCACCTAATCCGGTCCCTGTGCTTCCTCTCCAATGCAAATGAGATGCTAAAACAACACAAACAAGAATTTACTGAACCTTCAAGAAGCTGCTGCATCTGTACGAACCGCTGTCACCATGGCAACAAGGAGTCAGAGAAGGACAGAAGATGTTTGTGTGTTTAAGTGACCTGAGCTGTGGTTTCATTCACACATGGACTGAACGCTAACATTAGCATGCTAACGATCATCAAGTGAGTGTCGTATCAAACATGTTAACCTTCTCAGTTTAGCGCAGTTAGCATGCTAACATTTGCTGTTTAGCAGTGAAAACAAATCACAGCAGAGGCTGATGGGAACAACGCCAGCTTGTTAGAGTAATGACTCTAAATTAAAAGTTAATTCTCTTGATCCTGGAGGGAAACATGAGTTTCACATGAATCCAACAGCTGATGAGACTGAAGTTTGAGTGAGAATCAACTATCAGGTTCAACTTTCAGCCAACATGAACGAAAAGTCCAGTGGAAACATCATCATCCTGATCTGATATCTCATGGTGTCAGATCTCACTGACTGGAACGTCACATCTGGAAACATCTGTATGTGCTTTGGAGGTCAGTTACAAACGTGTTTGTTCCTGCTGAGTGAAGGACGTTTTTCCACTTGTGCCTTCACTGTTTCTGCAGGTCTGAGTCCAGAACGTCTCAGAGGCTCGTTGGAGGATTTTCTGCTCGACTCGTCCGTCCTCTCACAGCTCCTGAGGTGTCGGGCTTCACCTCAGGCTCGGTGACTCGCGGCAAACAGCCTGTCCGCCGGTCCGAGTGAACCCGGCCGCTCGCTGTGAGCTCTGCAGTAAATGTACTGAACGGATCAAGCCGCCCTGAGGGAGGCGGACAAAGTTCATTATTAAATATTTCCCATTAACTCCTCTGCCGGAGAAGTGCGATACATAAAACCCAGATCACATCTTCGGTCTCAGGGAAGCTCCTGGTGAATCATTAATGCTCAGATGCAGAGAGTTTGAGCCGAGCGCCGGACGGATCCCGGCAGCGTGCAGCAGCCGGTGAACCCTCTGAATACTGCATGTCCATTCTCTCATTTATGCAGCCAGGTTGCCATATTAGGTCTCTATTTATCTTCCTCTCCTCCCTTCACTCGGTCTCTCTCCATTTGCGTCCCACACACACAGCACAAAAGGCAAATTTACAGCTATAAAAGAAGCTCTTCTCACAGACAGATGTACAATATTTAGGGTGGCAATTAAAATTTCCACTGCACAGGAAGATTTTATGGAGCACTTTCTGCGTATTAAACTTTAAATCACCATTATCTCCCGCTTTCATTAACCTCGTCACATAAAGAGCTGGAAGAAGATGCAGTATGACAGGGATACAATGAGAGGAGTGTGTGTGTTGATGGAGGGAGGCGGTATCACACACTGCTGCAGCAAACTTTAATAAGCCCCGTTTAATATTAATACACATTCTGCAGTTCATCGTCGGCTGCGCGGCCACATTTATGAGGACAGGAAGAGATATTCATCAAAAAATAAGATTCTTTAATCTGCTTTATCTCTCATCTCTCTCTTTTTAAAACACTGTTCTTCCTTTTGCAGACAGAACCTGAACGGACAAACCAACAGCAACACCTGCACGTCAGCATGAAGCTGGTGTGTGTGTGTGTGACACATGAAGCACACACACATCACACACCTGTGTGAAGGAGCTCGGCGTCTGTTGTTATCTCACCGTGTGTCACTGACGTCTCCATCGCTGTCATGATGCAGCTGCTGGAGGCGACTCTGATGCTGTTTACGCCTGAGTGTCAATAAAGTTTTATCTAAAAAAAAACATGAAGCTTTATGTATAAACTTCATACATCATATTTAATTTGTTGATTCCAAACCATTTCTCTCTAAATGTGGTGATGAATCAGTGAAAAAAGGCATAAAATCAACATACTTAAGTACAGTAAAAGTAAATGTACTTAGTTACTTTCCACTGCTGCTCCTGGGATTCGGGTCCCATCATCATGTGGCTGATTTGTCTGAAAGGGTTTCAGACAGACGTCCTCGGTGCGACTCTTGGTAGCCATTGTGGCTAACCAGAATGCCGCTTTAATGCTATAAACGGTAACAGGGAGGAATTCTGGGAATTGACATCCGAGCATTTCCCAGAATTCTCACCAAAATCTGCTCAAGTCTCATTAAAGCCTCCCATCGAGTGTGTCCACGCCGTCGCTGCAGTTTCCTGTCTGTCGACGACTCTTCGGACTGAAGCGACTCGTCGGCTCCTTCGCAAACGTTCAGGATTCCCTGATGAAGAAGCCTGACGACTCTCACTTTCACTCTAGCGCCACCTCATGGCCAAAGCATCAAGCACACTTGTACACACAGTAAGATTTGTAAGAATTTGGACATTAACATAATGTTTTTGTAATTTTGCCTCTTTACTCCACCACAATAGATTTAAAATCAAGCAATCAAGACGTGATTTAGCCTCATGGTGGCGCTAGAGTGAAAGTCAGAGTCGTCCAGGTTCCTGGTGGATTAAAACTGAGAAAACTTGGAGGAAAACTGTGTGATTTAAGCGAAAATGAGTCCAGTTTTCTTTTGTGTTTTGGTGATTTAATATTCTGGTGTTCAAATGAGCAAAAACTGCAATGAATGTTGGGTTTTAATGTGTTTTTTATTTTGCTAACTTTGCTTAAAAAAGTCCTGGAAACAAAGAAAATCAGATGATTTGATTCTGTGTTTTCTCTGTTTTCTCCTCTTCTTCACATCGACTGATCTGTGGGTGATTTATGAGTTTCGTTTCAGACACTGACGGTCTGAAGACTGAACCTTCTCCGCTGTGTGCGCGACACAGTAATAAAAATCATTCCTCCTGATTATGATAATCATCAGCGGCGTCTTCAAATTAAACCTCATCATGCGGGGAAACGTCAGACCCACAGCAGAGCTGCTGAACGGCTTCCTGAGCTTTCAGCCGTCACACAGAACCAGCAGAGCTCCAGCTGTTCTCTAAAAACGAGGCCAGCAGTTCAGCAGCGAGATGATTTCATCTGCTTATCGCTCGGAGGCGACTCGGCCAAGACATTACTCACTTTACTCACTTTACTCAGCTCCGGCTTTATGGCCTCCATCCGTCTCCTTCATGCTTGGAATGAAGGTGTGGAGGAGAAAATGACAAACGAGCTGCAGGTCCGTCTTCCTTTGTTTGGAGAACGAGGCTCCAGTCTGCATCAACACTCGAGGAGCCGTGAAGGAAGTTTAAAAAGTCACGTGTTCGATGCCGCTGATAAAACTTCACATGTGCAGAAACTGAGAGAGGAAACACTTTAAAAAGTACAAAGTGATCATTAACATAAAGATTTATTTTGAGTCTGTTTTTAATCTTTCTGGTAAATATTTTATGATCAAAGTCCAGATTTTTATTGTTCACGACCAAAATAGAATCCATTAGTAAGCAGAAGTATCTGGAGTATTCAGATTCTTCACCCCAGTGAAAGTACAAATACTGTGAAAAAAACTGCTCTTCTACATTCAAACCTTAATAATCTTTTAGTATGAAAGTATTTTTGTTAAAATGTCCTCAAAGTAATAAAGTAAAAGTATTCATGTTGCAGTGAAATGATGCTGTCGGTGTTTCTCTAGAGAGATTTTTTCTTTTAGAAATAGAGAATAAAGTTGCACAAAATGAAAAGACCTTTAAGTGCTTTAAAAAGTGCAGCACTCGAGTAAAAGTATTTAGTTACATCTCATCACTGAGTACAGCTGGTTAAAGCTGTGTGGAAACAAAACCTTGTTGTCTTAAAGATGAAAATCTGCCTTTTTAAAAAAAGCATAATGAACAAAAATGAAAAACCTGAAAAGCAAATCGACATTTGATCGAGATGATCAATATATTTACTGTTAAATGTAACATTTGTCATAAAATTACTCGTCAGTTTCGACCTGGTGGGCTGTTTTTACGGCTCCGTCGGTGAAGTCTCCATCACCTCCCCTCCCGCATGTGATGCTCATCTCACTTTAATCTTGTTCATCTCTTCCAAGTGAGATGGATGTCACGGGGAAGGCGGATCGATCGGCGCGTTCCCCTGGGGAGGGAGATTAATGTGGGACGAGGAGCCGCTTGAAAGGCGCTTAAGTAGAACACTTCCCCCCGAGGAGATCGTTCACATCTTAATTAGCTGTTAATGGGACACAAAGTGATATAATGTGTGTGTGCGTGAGCGCTCGGATGCATGCGTGTGTGTTTCTGTCATATCAGCATTAAATAAAACTGAGGATCTTCTGGATGAACTTTGAAAGGGGCCACAGAGAAGCTCCCGTCCCGGAGAGTCATGAATTAAAGATGGAACGGTGATGTTTGTGTTTGCTCTCTTCGCATGAGATGCAGAAACAAAGAGATGAAAGTTCAGCGTCTCATGTTTAACTGATCAATAATCAGCCTCATCGTCTGTCAAACTCTGTTTTTCTGTCTGTCTGTCGCCTCTTTGAAAACAGAAAGAGAAATTTCCTCTCCGGTTGTTTGCTGGCTGCTGCTGAGTGGATGAATGAAGACGATGAAGAGCTGCATCCAAACCTGCCCGATGAGGCCGGTTTGAAGCCTCTTCTTGGTCCCTGCCGGCCACTTTGAGGAGGCACTTAGTCCAGTTCTGTTATGAAAAGGTGTCACACTGTTGAGTCTCCAGTGGATCCTGATGGATTTAAAGGGGTCGACATGAGGATGAGAAGATGAGAGGTGAAAGTTCATGCTGATGTTCTGAAAAACAACAGTTTCACCTGCAGATTTCACCTGATGGTCGACACGGTCAGCAGTTTCTGCAGCAGCAGCTGTGATGCTCCCTGCAGGAAGGTGACTTAAAGTGAAAGTTCACCCATTTCCTGACCACCATTACGCTGGCAGAGACTCCGGTCCACACAGCCCTTCTGAAGTTTCACTAAGGAAAAGATTTCCACGCAGCACTGATGCAACGGAAGCCTCTGGTATAACATGGTACGACATGCCTCCATCAAAGTGTCCGGAGACTCAAAACGGGACGCTAACACTGTGTTTTTATTATAGGTGGGCATCGATTAATTTTTTTAATCACGATTAATCGCACCCCAATCCTGGAATTAATTGCGATTAGTCGCGATTAAAATGGCTTTTTTGATGTCTGCC
>JAPZDY010000011.1:19944425-19962333 GCA_029783645.1 Ctenochaetus hawaiiensis
ATCTCTAAAACAGAGTATCTTTTTAAGAATAATTTTGATTAGAAACTATTACAAACTACACAAATGACAATAAAAAATGTCTTTTACATTTGGTGGAATTAGATGTCATTACATGTATATTTATTTTATCTGTACATTTTTATTTATCTTTACACCCTCTGTCTCAGAACACTTGACTTGCATACAGACTTTTAATTATGTTGTTTCATCATTATTGTCATATTTGTGTGTGTGTGTGTGTGTGTGTGTGTGTTGCATTTTCTTCATTTCTGAAAATGAAATGAAATGAATGAAAACCAGTCACATTCCTCACATATTAACTCATATGTGGTTAATTCTGGTCTTCCGATCTGAATGTCTGAGACATTTTTGAGTTGTTTTGCCTTTTGAAATGTTGCACTCGGTTTCATTTAATTAATTGATGAGAAAAACAAAATATATATATAAACTTTGTTTTATCCTCTTCCTCCTTTTGCCCCCAGTGATCATCTGACCCCTCAGATCCATCTGGTGACCCTTCAGAGGGGCCTGACCCCCGGGTTGGGAACCACTGCATTAAAAGAGCTAGTTGTATATAAAGAAGTTCAAAGTGTCTCCATCGGGGGGCGCTATAACAGGGGTATGTCCAGTAATCTGTCACATCACATGCAGTGAAAAGTACAAGTAGGTACTTTTGCTCAAGCAACACATTCAAGCTACTTCCACTATACTTGAGTATTTTCAGGCAAAAGTTGTTCCATTTAGTAACTAGTTACCTGTTAGTTAGTTACACTTAGTTACTTTTCTGTCCAGGTGAAATCACTCATGCCAAGATAGACTGCTGTTGAATGTTTGTGATAAACTGATGGATGAAGTTTTCCTTTATGTGCTGAGAAAATTCTCCTCATTCAGATAAATGAAGGATGTAAAAAGCCTCTTGGATGATCTGAAAAGTCCAACATCCACAAAATATCCAGAAACATCAGACAGAAAAACACTGACAGGAACATGCAAAACTTATTTATGAATGAATTACTTAAAGTATATTTTGATGTTAACATGCTTCTGTGATGTTTGAAAGCAGGACTTTACCTGCAGTGGAGTATTTCCACCATGCGGTTCTGCTGTGGTTCTTCAGGATCTGCAGGACTTTAAAACGGTTCCTGCTGTTACTCATCAGCTTCTCCTACTTGACTGAGCCACTTCACAGGAAAAACAACAGACGTGACTGGAATCAAACTGAAGCATCCTGTTTCCTGCTATTTTTAGAAAGTTAATTATAACTGATAAGAAAAAGACATCAGTTTATTTTGTTCTCCATCACGATCGGATCCATTAATCCGTTTATAATAAAACTCTGCAGATGAAGATAATCACGTGTGAAAACATCATAAAACTTAAAATTGACACTTTTTATGTCACTTATTTATCTTCTGTTGCGTTTTTCGCATTTTATTTCCTCTCTGAAGCCCTTTCATTGAACACTATAGTGATGCTTGTGATAAATATTGCTGATTCTACACGAAATAATCAGATTTTAGTCGGTTTTCTTTATAATCAGATTAAATGAGTTGTATAAAACCGTGTTGTGCTTCAAACGACACAAAGTCTTAAATTATCTCGTGATCTCACTCCTGCTCGGAAATTCCGTGTATCTTGTGGCGGGCCTATGTGTGGAAATATCCAATTAGCTGTGTGGGTTAATTACACCCGTGAATGAACCGTTAACGGCGCCCCGCGGGCACGGCGCGCTCTGATTGGTCAGTCCCGCACGGCCTTTATAGAAATACCAGGTGCGGCCGGACAGCAGGACCAGCAGGAAACCAGACCTCCAGACTGAACCAGAACGACCTCCTCCGTCCCCGTGAGACACCATGCTGCCAGGCTCCGCTCTGCTCCTCCTGCTCCTCGGCCTCAGCGCCGCCGCCTGCTTCGAGCTGCTGCCGGAGGAAGCCGCTCCCCGCCGGGCACGATTCTCCGCGAACAGCCCGAGTGAGTTCCGGTTCCTCCGGACCGGCAGAGTCTGCTCTGTTCTTCTGTAATGTGCAGATGGAAGTTTGTTTACAGTGTTTGAGCGTTTGCTTCGGTGAAATGCAGCAAAGTACATTTACTAAAGTACTGTAACTAATTCTGAGGAACTTGAACTGTACTCGAGTATTTTGTTTGCACTTTCTACTTCAACTCCAGGAATCTCAGAGGGAGAAATGGTTCTTTTTACTAGTTCAGACTTTAACCTACGAAACACATGAGGAGGTTTTTGTTTGTTTGTTTGTTTTAAACTCTGATGTTTTGGTGAAAGTTGAACCATCCAACAGTTTATTCCAGTGAAGCTTAAAGCTTCAAGTCCGTACTTAGTATTTTTAATTGACTGGAAGGAAATGATCCTCTGTTTTGAAGCTGATGTTGAATCTTCTTATTGCAGCTTCTCAAAGTCAAGAGTTTCTCTTTTCCTTTGAATGATGTGAACATGAATCATTGTTGCACTTCTTTAAAAACAGTCTTGAACCTGTGTGATCACATGTTGTTGTGCATGAGGCAGGACTCTGTTTTCATGTGTGTGTGTGTGTGTGTGTGTGCAGCTGATGTGGCCAGATGTTTGAACGGCGCCGTGGCCGTGGGCTGCGGATTCTTCTCCTGTCTGGAAAACTCGACCTGTGACACCGACGGGATGCACGAACTCTGTGAACTCTTCCTCCACTCGGCTGCTACCTTCAACACAGAGGTCTGTCTGTCTGCCTGTCTGTCTGCCTGTCTGTCCACCCACCTGTCTGTCAGTCTCACCTGTGTGTGTGTGTGTGTGTGTGTGTGTGTGTGTTTCTCTCCAGGGTAAAACGTTTGTGAAGAAAAGTCTGCACTGCATCTCCCAGGGAATCACAGCGAAGGTTTTCCAAACGATCCGCCGCTGCAACATCTTCCAGAGGATGATCGCTGAGGTGTGTGCGCTCGCAGAGGAGCTGAGACTCTCAGTTTTCAGAGGAAAACACACCTGTCTGTCCTTTTCTCACCTGTTCTTGTCTTGTTAAAGGTGCAAGAAGAATGTTACACCAGTCTTGACATCTGCACCGTCGCTCGAACCAACCCGGACGCCATCGGGGAGGTGGTGCAGGTGCCGGCTCACTTCCCCAACAGGTGAAGACTGATGACACACCCACACCTGTGTCTGTCTCACACCACGGTCACACCTGTGTCTGTCTCACACCACGGTCACACCTGTGTCTGTCTCACACCACAGTCACACCTGCAAAGAGAAGCACAGACAGCTGCAGACAGAGTAGAAAACAGGAGTGTGCAGCCAAGCTAACAGCTGCAGGTTGAACTCAGACACTGTGGTGTTTTGAGCTGAAAGCTAACATGCTGGAGTTCAGCAGGTACAGTGTTAGCATGCTAACATTAGCTAGCATCAGTAAAGACAAAGTTCAGCTGAGGCTGATGGGAAAGTCATCGGTTCTGTAGGTATTTGTTCTAAAACCAAACTATTGAAGACATTAAAAAGCAGATCTGAAGGTGGCGCTACAGTCAGAGAATCACCAAAGTGATTAAACTCAGTCTGAGAGGAGCATGAAGATCTGTTTCATGACAATCCATCCAACAGATGTTTGAAGAACCAGCCATCATTTACCGTCATAGAGTCAGGATGCTAAGCTAGCAGGGCTAACGAAAGGGAGGATTTTCCTCCCAAGAATTTACTTTGGAAGCTCAGCAAGTCGGTGAGAAAACAAGTATTTTAAAAAGTTTCTACCAAACTTAAAGTGCAGATGAAGAAACTAAAAAAATAAAAAGGGACAAACAGACATGAACTCAAAGGAGAGGAGAGAAACAGGGGACATGTTTAAATAAGTGTTTTAAGAGATATTCCTGCACATCTTAGTCAATATTTACATTATAAAGTTACGATAAAATGTATATAAAGTTGTGTCGGCATCAAATATTAAGTCCTTTAAACCTGCTTTCAATAAAAAAGGCAGATTTCAGTGCAGCAGCATCAAACTGAACATCAAACCTGTTCACTGGAGCTCAAGTCAGAAGCTTCTTAAACCTTCTAAATGTTCAAAAAGTGGCTGTGAGTTGAAGCTCCTGACTTCCTGTGTTGCCTGCTTGTTCAGATACTACAGCACTCTGCTGCAGACCCTGCAGGCCTGCGACGAGCAGACGGTGGCGGCGGTGCGGGCCGGCCTGGTGGCCAGGTTAGGCCCCGACATGGAGACCTTCCTGCAGCTGGTGCAGACCAAACCCTGCGCCCCCGGCCCCAGCTCCACCACCTACAACAACCCCTCCAGCTGGAGAAACATGCCCGTGTTCAACGTCCAGCCCGGCTTCAGAGGTCAAGACCCCACCCACCTGTTCGCCAGGAAGAGATCCGTGGATGACGTGGAGGCGGGGCTTAAAGCCGAGAACTAGGAGACACACAAACACTCGCAGACACAGTTTCACACACGCACACTGATGCAAACATGCAGCTGTCTCCTCAAACTGTCTCTCATTGTGATTCCCTTTCACAGCCGAGTGCTTTAGATGGTGATTCATGGTAATAATTTTAGATTTGTTCTTGTTATTTTGGATGATTTGCTCGGTTGACTGATGCGACAACAAGCTTCATGGAGAAACCTGTGTTTCAGACATGTGACGAGGCCTTCTGCTGTGATTGTGATTGATATTTATTTTCCTAAACAAGTTAATTTATGAGGCTGTTGTATTTAATGTAGTGAGAGTTCAGAGGATGTTCTCACGCTGGTCGTGGAGATCTTTCTGACTCCTGCTGAGGGGCGTTTCGCTGGTCTGAGATCACTTTATCAGTCAAAGTCGTATGTTTAAATGAGATGTTACTGTGGACGTCTGATGGGAAAAAAAAAGTCTGGAGACCGACTTTGTGTTATAAATAAATGATGTTATACGATTGATTTTGGCCCGAGTGTTTTTCTTGATGTCTGCGCTGATCAAAACCTGTAATTACACACGTTATACGGATTATACACAAACATTTACAGTAATATTCTGTTGTGGAGTTCTTAAACAGTACTTAGATATTTATTATGTTGAATAATTGTACTGTTGTAAAGGATCAGTTGAAATATTGACTCAGGATTTTTGTGTAGCTTGTAGAAGAGCCACTAGGGGGCGCTAACATGCACGAAAACAGACCAACGAGTTTGCAGACTGATGTCTGATCTTACAGCTTTAAACAACTATTTGTGTTTCAAACAGCAGTGGTGGAAAGTAACTGAGTACATTTTGTGATTTACTTTAGGCTTGAGAACAGTTTTAAGGTACTCGTACTTGAGTCTTTGCATTTTATTAAATTTGTTCTGGTGCTGCACATTTTAAAGGGAAATATTGTGTTTCCTTCTCTTCACTACAGTCACTCACCAGCTCAAGTTTCTCTGCATTTCCTCTTTTGGCTTCTCACAGTCATAGTGTCTATTGATTTTAGTCCAAAGACATAAACTTATGCAACAGTGCCAAAACATTTAAAACTGAAAACAGATTTATGTGTCAGATTTTTTTCAACAGATTCAGAGATCTTACAGATGCAGGAAGCAGAAACCGACAAAACTTAAAGAGGGAGAAACTCAAACTTATCAATGATTCACGATTAACAAACAAAGAACTTTGTTTTTTTTTTGGTCGACATGAAGAAACAAACAGACAAAATTAAACCTGAATGTGAGAAACTCACTGACAAACACACACAGGAGGCTCAAAGCACAAAGAGACAGGAAGTGAAGTCGACCCAAACACGAGGAAAGACTTTATCAAAATCAGTGGTGGAAAGTAACTAAGAACATTTACTCGAGTACTAATTTACTGCACAATATTTTGAAATTATACATAATAATTATTACAAGATGAATAAAAGGAGAAAGTCGACAAAATTAACATATTCTTATACATATAATACCATTTTATTGTACAGTACTCAAGTACTTGAAGCCTTCTTTACTCAAGTATCTGCATTTTCTTATTTGTCTTAAATATTCTGACACAAATGTTGAACTCTTTATTGTCCTCTCATAAAATAATGTGAAGTCAATTTACAGATTCAGATAATAAAACAAATATTATCAACAAACAAATTATGATACATTAAGATACATGAAGCTACTGAGCGATCCATAAAGTAACTGGATTCAGCTTCAACTTTATTATTATTGTCGTTAAATTATTCTGAAATCTGAGCTTCTTTTCATGTAAGTTGTTTTATTTGAGTTGAAGTTCTGAAGACCTTCATGTTCAGACCCTCAAACAGAGAGAAGCTCCTTCATTTCTCCTCAGAGTTTGTTCAGGCTTGTTGGCTGAAGAAGCTCAGTGACACTCAGCTGCCTGTCACACCAGGAAGACGCCATGATGGCTCCTCACGTGGGTGTGAAGGTCCATCAGCTTCCATCAGCTTCCATCAGACCAGGTGAGAGACGACCCCCCCATCACTTCCTGTGGAGGTGTGTTTCCTTGCAGCTCTGAGTGTCACTGCTCACACACACCGTGTGTTTACCAAAAGGCAAGAAGGCGAACGAGGAGCAAACTTAATGATAACTTGAGGTGGAGCTTCTGTGATGTTGTGTGACAGAAAAAAGGCCACAGATTTGTTTCACATGGAGCTCAAAACGAGTCTGCAGGAGCATCTTTCCTGAAGAAAGGCAGGAAATCTTCTCTGGAGAAGCTTCAGAGGGAAGTCAGAGCTCTCTGAGGGAAAACATGGACTGCAAACAGGAAGCAGAGGGCTGAACGGAGGCCAGAAGATGTTCAGACCGGTTTAATTTAGCATGAAGCTGCAGCAGAAACACAGTGACACCAGTTTCTACGTTCATGAAGTCAGCCAGAGGCTGCAGACCGACTCATGATGTATGGAGCCGCCTGTGTTTCCTCTCTGTGGGGAGGAAACGAAGCTTCAGGCTCTGCAGAGAAAACCAGCCGCAGGAACACAAGTGTGTGTGTGTGTGATAGATGGTGCAGAGGCCCTAAAAAAAGCTTCTCTACCCACAATGCATCATTTTCATACAAACAGAAACACATATTTAACGAGTGGATCCTGAAAGTGGTTGTTCTGTGTTTGGAAAAACCCAAACAGAAGAAGAAGCGACGGCGTGTTTTTGTGTCTGATGCTCTTCTTCTTCTTCTTCTTCTTCTTCTCTCCTGGTGACCTTCGTCTGTCCGGTCGGCTTGTTTTTGGCTGAGATCATGTGACCTGAACCTGTTTTTGTGACTCCTTTTCCCATCACCTGAGCGTTCTGTCTACCATCACACCTGTTCCTACTTTTCCCATCAGCCCGTCCTGTGTTGGATTTATTCTTTTGTTTAGTTTTCATAGTCACAATCGATTTAATATGAACTCTGTAGGTGTAGTTTGGCTTCGTTGTCATGGTTACAACAATAAACATGTGGTTTAAGGTAAGAAAATAATTATGATGCTTTTAACAAAACCACAGTTGACACGTGGCTGTAAACATGAAGCGAGTGGTTTCCTGATCTGAATGTTCTGTTGATTCATCCATACACGTGGACCTCTGAGGACTTTATGAGCCTCAAAAAAATCACATCGTCTTCCTTTTTTGTTATATTTACTATGGCCACTAGAGGGTGCTGTCACATGAGCATAAACAGGTGTTTTAGGGCCAAAAGGTCAGTTTTTTTTTACATAAAAACCAGAAACATGCTTTGGGTGGGTTCCTCATGTGGTGAGAAAAAGAGGAAAGGTATTTTTTTAGTTAAGTGAGTTTAAGTTGACCGACTTCCTGTGGACGTCCTCAGACAATCCCACACTCGTCTCCACAGCAACCGAGTTTTACTTTTGTCCACTTCATCAAATGAAAACATCTCAACCGGAGTAAAAACTCAAAAGGATTTTAATACTGTTAATCAGTAATTTTACACATTCCACTAGAAGCATTGAGTGTAAATGACAATCAGCTGGAGGATAAGTGCAATGTTGAACTGGAACACTGGCAGACGTCAAAACCTTCAACAGGACTTTAACGTGGACGACCGAACCTGACGGACAAACGTGCTGCTGTTAGTGAAAAGACTAAATGAACAAAAAAGCCCGGAGAAGTTGAGCTGAATCGATCGACGAGTGATTCATCAATCGCTGATTGATCGATGAGGCTGCTGAACTGTTTGTTTTTTTTACACATTTACAGATTTACTTTGTGCATGAATTTCATTCTTCCCTCGAGTGTTTTGTGTCTTATTTTTCTCAAGTTCAGTTTGGTCTTCCGTACAACACAAACTATTATTTACAATATTCACACTGAGAACATTATGGACAGAACCGAAGCGCTGGTGCGACGGCCCGAGCAGGACCCAGAGGACTCTCACAGTCTGGTGTCAGCGGCTGAACTCGGTCTTCACACCCTGAATGGATGAGCTGCTTCCTGAGGCCGAAGCCGGGGAGTCCAGCTCAGTCCAGCTGGTCTTCACATTACGCCGCCGCTGACAAACAACAGTGAAGCAGCTCGTCTGAGCTCCTCCGCTTGGCCTCGTCTGGGACTGCCGCCGCTCCGTGCAGCAGAGGAAACGGAGTGAAGGGGATCCAGGATGGGAACGGGTCCCACGACGCCTATGTGGAGCTGCAGGGATAAGCCGAGCTGGAGGAGTCCACCTGAGAGTACTGGACCAGAGGAGCGGCCAGGTCCAGATACTCCTGCAGAGACACAACCGGAAGGTCAGAGCAGGGAAACGATCTGATATCTGAGAGCATAAACAGGCCTGTTGGGAGGGAAACTGAACCCCAAACCACAGAGATTCAGTCAGAAGATGAACATGAAACCGTCTCAGAGTCCAAAAGGGAACATTTTCAGGATGTAAAGGACGGAAGGAAGCGTCAGTTCTTAAGATGTCGGCTGAAATGTAAAAGCTGAAAGCAGCTGAAGGAAAACTGTGGTGCTCATTTCCACCAGCGTTTTCAAAATATCAGTTTAAGTGTGAATATCAGCCGACTTGTAGACGCTGAAGAAGCTAAAACATCATCTGAGGAAGAAATGATGAAAGAAGCTTGGTCACATGGTCACATGGTCACATGGTCTCGTTACCTGGTTGGCCATGAGCGACAGCGTTCGGTCTAAATCTTCCACCAGCTGCTGGAAAGTTGGCCTGCGAGACGGGACGGCGTGCCAGCAGTCTCTCATCATCAGGTACCTGAAAAAAACACACGAACCAGAGGCGAACGAGTTCAGACACACAACATGTAACTTTACTGCCAGAAAAAGTACCAGTACTTTATTGTCAAAATACTCTGTTACTTTCTACCACTGCTGTATACAGAGAACATGAACTCAATTCAAGATATTTGGAGCTTAAGCACAGATTTAGTTTGAGTTTCCGTTTGAAGGGACAGTGTTTGTGTGTGTGTTTGTGTGTGTGTGTGTGTGTGTGTGTGTGTGTACGTGTGTGTTGTCTTTGTGTGTGTGTGTGTGTGTGTACGTGTGTGTGTGTGTGTGCCTGTGTGTACATGTGTGTGTGTGTGAGGATGCACTCACAGCTCCTGGGTGCATGCGGAGGGTTTCTCCATGCGATGCCCCTCCTTCAGCAGCTTGAAGAGCTCCTCCACGGGGACTCCGGGGTACGGAGACCCCCCGAGTGTGAAGATTTCCCACAGCAGGACTCCGAACGACCACCTGCAGCATCGACACACACACAAACACACAGAAACCTCTTCAACACAACACGAGACGTTAACGACAGGAGCGTCCTTTATCCTTCACCGGAGGAAACTCACTGAAAACACATCAATCACCTCTGATATTTGTTACATATCATCAATATGTCAATTCAGTTTCAGCCACATCGCTTTGAAAAGTTCAAATGTGGGTTAGCAGCTGGCTAACTTAGCTTCTTCTAGACCAGAAACAGGAGGAAACATCTGGACAGACTCTGTGGGTAACTAACACACACACACACACTCACACGTCACTCTGGTGTGTGTAGACGCGGTCGAACAAAGCCTCCGGCGCCATCCACTTGACGGGCAGGCGACCCTGTGGGAACATCACACGTCAGTCAGGAGACTCATCAGAAACTCACAAACGTGGACTCTGTTCAGGTGTGCCGGTCTTACGTTGGTGGTCTTCTTGTAGTAGTCGATGTGGTGGATGTCTCGAGCCAGACCGAAGTCGGCGATTTTCATCACGTTGTCCTCCGTGACCAGAACGTTCCTGGCAGCCAGGTCTCTGTGGATGCACTGCAGAGAGGAAGCACACCAGCTTTACATCCTGTCTGAGAGACCTGAACCGACATCGAGTCGGTCCATCTCATTACCTCCTGCCTGTGGTTCTCCACTGGTTCCTACTGAAGACGTAAATCTTCAAAACACCTCACAGATAATTTTATAAACAGCTGCTAAGATTTCAAATAAACCAACAGAAAAAATGATGCATTTGTTAAAGATTTACTCCAGCGGTCGATTACTCGCTTGATTACTGATTACTCTCAGGTAAACTGGACTGAACTGAATGGATTACTCTCCATCTGGGGCAGAAACTCTTCAAATTTTACTCTGAACATTTAAGAAAAAGAGGCTCAGTGCTGCCTTTTAATGAAAAACCCTTATTTTAAGTTTCACAGAGACTTCATGTGATCCCAGAATTCGTCCTGCCAAACTTCAGGTTTTGTGACTGTTGCTATGAGCAGCTTCCTGCAGCGGCGGGTGGGCGTGGCCTCTTATTCACGACAGCATGATGATCAGGACTGACCTTCTTCGAGGCGAGGTAGGCCATCCCTCTGGCCACCTGGTAGGCTGCAGACACCAGCTCCATGAGCTCCACGCTGCCCAGAGAAACCTGCCTGGAGCCGCTCCAGTACTCCAACCCGACGGGTCGGCGAGCTCGCAGGTACTCCCTGAGGTTCCCCTGCGAGGCGTACTCCACCACCACGTACAGCGGGCCTGACGGACACACGGGAGGCGTTTAACATCTGCACGGCACACATCACTGATGTGTCACATGACGCACACACTCACCGTCCTGCGTGCAGGCGCCCAGCAGGTTGATGATGTTCTTGTGTTTACCGATCATCTTCATCATCTCCATCTCAGAGATCAGGTCGGACAGGTCCTTCTCTGTGGCGTCGGCTGAAAACAACAAGTTCAGTCGACGTGAGCTTCATGATCTTTCATGATTTTTTCTCATGAAAAGTTTTTATGCAACACAGGAAAAAGGAAAAAGCTGAAAGTCAAAAGTTAAATAACTTATAATGTTTTCAAACTCTATCAAAGCTTTTTCTTTTTTTTAAAGAAATCCAGAGGTTTTTGAAAGGAGTTCTCACCTTTGAGCATCTTCACCGCCACCTTTGTGATGCGTGTGGGTTTGTTTTTGTCGATCCCGACTGCTTCGGCCAGAACCACCTGACCGAAACAGCCCTCCCCCAGAGGCTTCCCCAGCGTCAGCCTGAGGACGACACACAGCAGACATCTTGGTTTTTACATCAACCGTCACTCTGCAGGGTCTCATAACTGTCCGGAGACCAGGACAAGACTCTGTTTAAGCTCTGTGTTGTTACCAGCACACAGCAGGTCACAGACGAAGCAGATGAATCTTAAAGTAACGAGTGTTTTTGGACAGTAAAACCAGAACTCAATGTTGTTGTGCATTTTTTAAGGGAGCAGCAGGGATGTTGAAGGCCACACATGGAGGCCTGACATGAGAAGGTGCTAGAAACCATCTTGTGGGTTTTGAGGATCTGCTGGCAGCACTTTTATAGCCACACTCGCACAGACAGATATAATTTGTTGTGAGGTTAAACAAGGTAACAGCTGAAGACGGGACTAAATGACGGGTGTCGCCTTTAGTGGAGGTCCGACCGCTGAAAGACTCGTGAAACGACAAGCTGTGTCTCACAAAATAAAATATAACATCAAGTGTAAAAAAAAAGATCAGAAAGGTCGATAATAAACAGCGTGTTTAGAGGAAGTGATCGGCTCCTGCAGGTTCCTGCTGAATGATGGACTGTCAGTGAAAAGCAGTGAGACATGTAGCTGCTGGCTGTCTCACCTGTCTCGAGGCAGCTCCCACACAGGATCGTAGGGGAGTTCGTACTCGGATACTCCTGCCAGGATGGTTGTGGCGGCGCTGGAGAGACGGGACGGACGCATCAAACAGCTCCCAGACTGCAGGGAGGACGAGGACTCCACTGACACCTACAGGAGAGGAGGAGACGCTGTCAGAGGCTCCGCACCGAACAAACCCCGGCTGACATGAGCCCAGGCTTCATTTGGGCCTTACTTCCTGTCTGCACAGGAAGTGGCAATGTGTAGCATCGTGTAGATCAAATGTGATCAAACCTTCCCACATTTTATCTTCCTCCCAGTCGATTTTAGCCGGTTATAACCGACAGGAAACAGACAGAACGTTACCTGTCTCCTCAGAGGGATGCTCTTGGCTAGTTTCTGGACGGCTAGCTGGCTGTTGAAGTCGCTCTTCTTCGGGGCGCAGCAGAGTCTGCAGATGACGGCCGTGACTGTGAGGATGATGATGATGAAAAACCCGAGGCAGTAGATGAAGATCTCCAAGTTCGTCTGCGAGGGCAGCGGGGAAGGGGGCGGGTCTGAGGCGACAGAGCACAAAAGTCAGCAGGCGGTCAGATCCTCGGCGTCACAGCGACACCGTGGTCTGATTACAGAAACGTACCATCGAGGACGGTGAGCCACGCCGAGTGATGAGAGACTCCGATGGAGTTTTCTGCCAGGCAGGTGTACTCGCCAGCATCGTTCATCGTGACGTTCCTCAGAGTCAAAACCTCCATCTCTTTATCTGTTGTGTTCAAACCTGCCGTCTGGAAAAAAGAGAGAAATGTGACATGAAATAAAAATGAAATGTAAATTATAGAAAAGAAGTTTCAGGCTGGTGTCACTGTCAACAAATCCAGTGAAGAGGTTAAAACATGATGTGAGACTCTGAGTACTCTGACTTCCTGACGGAGCTTTACAGCAGGGAGGAGGAGGAGGCGTCATTTGAAGTTCCTGTTTGATAAATTCACGGATGGTTTCGGTCTCAGCAGGTTTTGTGAAAACAGGAAAAAAGTGACACACCACCATCTTTGTATCTTCATTTGTCCCTGTGGAGTTTTTGACCAGTTGCAGAGTCACAGAGAAAGTTTTTATGATTCACGTTCTGCTGTCAGCTTTACAGTCCCACTGACTGACAGCTGGTGGCAGCAACGAGCAGAGAAGAGGACCACGGAGAACTGTTTGTACAAAAATGCAGCATTTAAACGCTCAGAAATGATCAAAAGAATGCATTTATGTTCAACGTCAACGTTTTGTTAGTTTACAAGAAAACTCCAGAGTGCAACTTTAAATCCCTGAGTGCTGATGGAGATTTAGAAGGTAAATAATGAATCCACACCTCCACTGTGCTCTCCTCCACTGCACCTGAAGCCTGTAGATACCTGCAGGTAAGCTGGTTCAATGCTGAGCTTTGCTGGACTGATGCAGAACTCTGACTGGTTCTCCTGATGTTCACGGTTCATAAATGAGTAAATAACTGACAAAGTTCTGTTTTAAACTTTCTCTTTATGAGATTTTCATTGTATTCTGGAACATAAAATCCACAGCAACACACCAAACTGCCTGAGTGTCATCAGGATGAAATAAAACATCACAGATGTGGTTTCGCTCTGCTCTGTCAGAGAGAAATAAAACCAGTGTGTCGTGCAACAGAAAGGATGTGACAAACACACATCACTTTTATGTCAGTGAATCACACCAAACCTCGTACATTTAGTCATCTGTAAGTTCATATATAGTGAAGGAAACAAGAGTCTGAGGTCCCCAACAGTTTGATCACAACCACAAAGCTGTTTTTGTTTGTTTTGTTTCATATTCTAAGTGTATTTTTACCATATTTTCAGGTAGTGCTCATTTTATACCAGGAAATCCCAATGAGTCTTAAAATTTGGTTTTTGTCACAAAAACAAGAAGTGACAGGAAACGATGTGATGCCACAAACTGGAGAAGATCAGTCAACGGTGAAAATCTGCAACTATTCTGACATTTAATTCATTTTTCAGCAGAGCCTCCAAAAACCTTTATTTGGACTTTTCATTGTGAAGGTTTCCTGCTGGATGTGTTTAATCAACATATGAGACGTCGTCTTGTTCTCAGTGACGGTGTGACGATCGTCTTCACCGTCCTACAACAATCAAAACAAACACTAAACTACATCAGCGTCACACCCGTCAGCCGGTGACAGTGAATCTGATGGATCTGATCTGACTTGGTTCGGTCTGATCTGACAAACAGGGACTCGAACGCACCAACCTTAAGAACGAGGACGTACGGGTGTCCGTCTGGTCCTTCTCTGCTGCCGTTGACCGTGATGTGTTTGAGCCACTGGATGTGCGGCTGCGGGTCGCTGAACACGCGGCACACGAACGCCACGTCACCGCCAACAACGGCAGTTTGGTTCGCCGGCAGGCCGGCCTGCAGGATGGGCCTGTGAGGAGACCGTTCTGGAACAGAGAACATAACGTCAGAGGGAACCAGGAGAACGTTCACATCGAGCCCTCTGTCAGCTCTGAGAAAAGGACCTGGTCTTCACACAGACGTCTGAGTGTCACTGACTGGTTTTCTCACCGACTACGTCCAGCAGGTAGGTGTGTTTGAGACTCCCGTATTCGTTCTCCACCACACAGGTGTAGTTTCCTTTGTCAGACGGAACCACGGACTCCATGATCAGAGTCCACATGTGGTCTCTGATCTGAAAGATCGAGGACAGATAGAGAGATTAAACAAAAACAGCTGGTTGAATGTCTGTCGAGGTTGGTCACAGGTACAAAAACACACCTTGAAGCCTCCGATTCTTTGGTCCTTCCTGAACTCCTTCCCGTTCTTGTACCAGCGCAGCGAGGGAACCGGGTTTCCGACCGCTTGGCACCGAAACTTCACAGTCTTACTGGCAGGAACGGCATGGAGCTGCTTCTCCATCTTTTCTGGCATCACCCACTGAGGCGCCAACGCTAACGAGGGAAACATCATGATTACCATCGTTTGTGTTTGCACTGGTTCATGTTTTCATCACCAAAGCAGAGGAGCGGAGTGAGAGAGAGGAGCAGAGCTCGGAGGCTTACGCTGGAGCTTCTCGTTGCTGGTTGAAAGTTCATCGGACAGTTTGTTCTCCTCTGAGGACGACTCATCGTCTTCTTCATCTTCAGAGGATTTAACTGCATCGGCTGCAAAAGAGGTCGGATGTTTAAAAGCTGCTCAGAAAACTGTGCTGATGTTTGCAAACAGGGTGAGCAGATCTTTAAGAGTCTCAGATGTTTCCACCTACAGTGACAATGAAACCAGTTTGTGGATTAACCTTTGACCTCTGACCCCGGCTCTGTGAAAAGGGTCACTGTGAATGAGGCTCCAAGCCTTCCTACTCAACAACCAGCACACAGAGCAGAACTGCACCCATCAACACACACGGTTTCCACCAGCTTTCTCACTGAGAGAAGAGTTTGTGGCAAACAGACTCACAACAAGAAATTAATTAGCTGATTACTTTCTCAAAAAACAAATCAATCTTTTATTAACTTTAACAAACAGCCAACAGTCCAAAACACAAATGAGTTCTGTTTGTTTTTTACAAGTTTAAGCCTGCAGTCAAATGCTGGTAAAATTTGGCAAACAGACAAAAAAGTTCTGTTTCCAGGAACATAGAACAGAAAAAAAGCAGCAAATCCTCACAAACAAAAAGCTCAAATCACATTTTTTTTTCTAAAAAAACTAAAGATAATTAACATGTTTTAACGGTGAATGAACAACACTGTCACATCTCCACCAGCTGTTTTTTGTGTTTGTGGCTCATTAGCAACTGTTAGCATGCTAGTACACTAAACTAAGCAAGTGACCCTGCTAACACCAGCGTTAGTCACGTTAGCATGAAGGTGTCAGTCAGCACAGCCACAGAGCAGCAAGCAGGGCCGCGGACTCTCAGTCTGGTTTAGCTTTTTGTGCAAATCAATAGAGATAATCTCTTGTGTATATCTATAAAGATTCAATGTTTTCTGACTTATTGATCCCTTGGTGAGTAATTTTTTCAGAAACTCCAACTGCTGTCTCCTCATTAATCACCTGTTGTCTAAAACTGAAGGGAATAATCCTTAAAGAAAGAACTTCTGGAGTGAGGAGAGAACCAAACATCTCCAGCTCACAAAAAGTCCAGACTTTTCTCTCCTGACGCAAACACAACAACAAAAACCTGAAACCTTCCCCCATAATGGTTTTCTGTGTCTGAAAGTCACAGTGAAGGTGAACAGAAGAACCAACGGTACAAAACCAACTCTGAGAGACAAGTGAGGCTGAGAACGGCTGTGAAACCGTGTGTTGTGGTGCAGAAAACACAGATTATGGCAAATGTGCAGCTTCTGTTAAACACATCAAACAGTTTATAAAAAGATCAGTGTCCCTGCTGAGACGGGGCTGGGTTTTAGAGATGCTTTTTACAAGAATTGAGCTGCTGAGTTCGTGGCACTTACAGGAATATTTTGTGTCAAAGGGCAGAAATTGAACGAGAGGGAAGCGGTTTGATTTCAAAAGAGCGAAACCTTCATTTGAGAGAACACGAGCGAGCGAGGTGGGAAATGAAAAGCAGGCTTTGTTTATGAAAGGAGAGATTGAATCTGATCCGTTCCTGACTGAAACAAAAACAAGAGTTTACGGGCTCCAAACAACCATTTCACTCTGACTCGCGCTCAGCTGGAGTCCAGATGGTTGGAACCAGAAGACAAACATGCACAGAGAAGGTTCATGAACATGCATGTGCACACGAACACACACGCTGCCATGGATGTTTTCTGTCGAGGGGTTTCTTTTGTTTCTGTCTGACGGAGTCTGAGTGGCCATAACACAGCAGACTGAGCACATCTGTGAGTGAACTGAGTCTGGACGGGACAGACAGACCATAACCAGCAACCTGAGAGCCAAGCCTCGGTCGCTTTAACCAGTTTCACATGTTTCAAAGCCAAAAACAGCCAAACCTTGCAAAAGTCACTTTCCTATTAAAGAAATTTGCTCATTGGAAAGTTTTATAACCTTTTATATAATTCTGAGTTTAAAACAGCGCAACCACAACTGGAACCAGACACGAAACAAAAGAGAGGTGGAAAGGCCCGAAACAACAGACACGGCCGAGAAAAAAAACACAAAAACACAGCAGTGACCGTAAATTAAACATCTGTGTACGGGAGCAGAGACACACTGAGGAGAAGGACTGAACTGATTAAACATCCACATCCACATGGTTTAAAGACGTTTTATAATCTGAATCAACACCACCACATTTAACAGACTCAATGAGCCGTGGTGCCTTCAGATGTTACTTCTGTTGTTGCTTTAAGAGCTGAAGCCACTTTTCAAGCTGCTTTCAGTCGCTCACATGTGAGGATTTTCTGCTTCTCTTTATTCGACTGAACTTATCAGGGAGTTTAGAATTTAACGTTGAACAGAAAAACAACATGTGAAGCATCTCACCGGTGTCTCTGTCCTCCGTGGCCGGTCTCATCTGAACCCGAGGAAACTGGACCAGCAGAACCAGCAGGAAGCAGGACAACAGCAGCTGGAGGCAGCGAGGCGAAGACATCGTGTCCCGACACATCAGCTTCCTGTGGCTTCCAGTCTGGGAACAAACTGCAGAGAGAGACAATAAAATTAAATCCACAAGACGACGAGACGCTCAGAGCGCTGCGTTCATGATTTAGACTATTTACTTCAAAATGAACTTCACAGCCATTTTCCAAAACATTTTTCATTTCAAAGTAACATCAGTAAGATCACTTTTATTATCAATTAATCTGCTGAGTTTCAGTTTTAACAGTTTTAATTAATATAAAAGTTGAAGCTATGAGAAAAGCATTTTAAATCCAATCCCTCCAGGAATTCTCGATGTTGCGATCGCAACAATTAACACAAATTCAACCAATCTCCCTGAATTCTGCGCGACCTTGCAATTTTGTCCAA
>JAPZDY010000011.1:19965835-19977490 GCA_029783645.1 Ctenochaetus hawaiiensis
GCCGCCCCCCCGCCTGCTAATGCTGTGAGTCATCTCATCACAGAGTCTGTCCTTCAGCTTCACGCTGTCTGACAGCCACGTGAGCCGTCGTGAGCGTGTGGTGGAGGGGCGGCGTCCCGAGGAAGACGAGTGTAAGAGCAGAGCGTGCCCAGTGTGTGAAGACATAATTCATTAGCCAAACACACACACACACACACACACACACACACACACACACACACACACACACACACACACACAGAGTACACACACACACACACAGAGTACACACTTGGACGCCAGCAGTCTCTTAAATTAATTGGCTTTATGTGAGCGTTTAACAGTTTACGTGCTGCACATGTACGGAGAGCTCCTCAGATGAAAACAACCTGCCAAAAAGTGAGGGTTTTTTCGAGGAGCTCTCTTCAAAGACACTCTGGAAAATAGAGCGCTCTCCTGCCCCACAAACACACAAACACACACTGACAGTGAAAAGACTCAGATACAACATCCTGCAGCACAAAGGGGGCCGTGATGTTTGGAGATCATCATTCTGTGGGATTATCCATTAATCTGAGAACTTTTTTGTAATCACTCAGCTTATAATTTGGTCTGTAAAGAGGCATCAAATCATGAAAAAAAGACTTAAAAAGCACAAACTCACACTGCCGTACAGTGGCAGGAAAGACTACAGATGTGTCCATTTGAACATCTGGCTGAAACCTCCTCCAGAAACAGTTTGATCAGATTTCAAAACGTCCTGAATTCTACTTGGATGCATTTACACTTCTGAGATCAGATAACTGTAATCTGCATGAGAAGTGAAAATTCACAGACTTTCACAACAGGTAAGTGAACGCTGCATGTCTGTGTGTCATTGTTGATCCTCCCCAACACACTTTATCTATCTGTCAGCTTTTAATAACCAACATCTCTCACTTTCCTCCTTCTGTTGAACTTCACGTGCTGAAGTCGTCACCTACACACCAGATTCTGCAGCCGGCTGGCAGCTCTGAAGATCTGCAGCACTGACACACCAACTACTGATCCTCCATTACACTTTGAAATAGTGCTGTTTGAGATTGTGCAATATTTCCACAGGTTTTTTACCACAGGGTATGTGCAATGTGCAATATGTGTTATGTATTTGTATGTGCAATATCTTGTAATGTGCAATGTTGACTATGTGCAATTCATTATGTTGTTTGTCTTCTCACACTGTGGAGGCAAGTTGAGCTCAGCATACGAGTCCAAAACAAATTTCCCTACAGGGACAATAAAGTATATCGTATCATATCGTATCATATCGTATCGTATCGTATCCACCACCCACCCACCCATCCATCCACCCGAGCGGGAAACAACATGGAGCAAACACCAAACAGGACAAGAGACGATGCTGCTTTGGAGTTTAAGAGCTGAAAACCTCATGAAGAGTTAATTTAAAGAAAACATGGAGGATAAAAGAGGTTTGTGAAGAAAGAGGACCAGTCTGACGTAACGATGAGGACGAATGAGAATGAATGAATTCAGGATTTAGAGTTTGAGTCTCTGGTTCGGAGGCGTCTGTGAAGCTCGCTGTGAGTCAGCGAGGACGGCGATGATTTAACAACCTGCAGGCAGATGAACGTCAGATCCCTGCGACGGCCACCATGTCGGAGTCACCGACCACGTTACTGCCGGGAATCGACGAGCAGGAGAGCGAAGCCACAACAAAGCTCACACTGCAGCCCTGATACTGAAGTAATCACATACAAGTATTTTTACTCAGCTGGAGAGTATTTACAGAAATCACAGCAGTATTCTGATTACTTATTTATAAAAAAAAGTAATACAACACAGTAAAGTACTCTAATACCAGTAAAATACAAAAAAAAGTATCAGCAAAAAATACTTAAAGTGAAATATTACATGGATTTTTAAGAGTAATGCACGAACATGTGAGCAGTTTCTGCAGCTGCAGTCGGATGAGCTGCAGATATTTTCAAGTAATAGACTTTTATGTGCAGTTATGTAACTTATTCTCCACATCAACCACAATAACTCGATCAGAGCTTTAGAGTAATCAAGCTAAAGCCCCAAAAAGTAACTACGAAACTTCAACTGAAAAATGCAGCAAAATGCTAGAAGTCAGTATTAAACTAATAATTTTAATGTAATAGTTGGTAAAGTACTCCGTCAGCATACTTTCTGATCTGTGTACTTCTGATACTTTCAGTGCATTTCGCCAATAAAACTACTAACATTAAAGTACTTCAGTAACGTGTACTTTGACCCACAACAAATCCTTTCAGTATCGCACTGGAGAATTTATATGAGTATGGAATACATTATCTTCTAATCACAACAGCGTTTTATGATGAACTTCTTATGGTAACCACGTTAAGCATCATGTAAAGTTACCTTTACTTTTTGCACTTGAAGTATTTTCCTCACAATACTTTTACTTTCAGATAAAACAAACGCTGCGTTGTTAACGTGTTTTGTACAAAAAACACGCTACTTTTGCGTGATTATAACATTTATTCAGCCTGGCTAACTTTGGCTAACTTTAGCAAACTCAGCCAGCTGATGAAGTAACGTTACGTAAGGATTAGAGTAACGTTACTTCTCTTTCTGCCAGAAAAAAAACAGACAACAAACTGAACAGCTCCATAAAAACAGATTAATGAGACTGAACTGATGCAGAAACATCACAAAAACACGAGTTAACCCGCTGAAAAGTAACTTTTTGGAGCAGAAAACTGAATCTTTGGGTGAGTTTACGTTACCTGCGTCCGTCCGTCCGTCGGTCCGTCGGTTAGCTTAAACTCCGTGAAGTGATTTAGCTGAAACACGTTAGCTGAGCTCCAACTTTCCTCCGCAGTCCGAACAAACTAACTCCTTCTCCCGTGGCTCTCCTTGTTCTTCGTGTCTCTAAGCGGGTCGCAGTCGTTCCGCAGCCTCAGCGCCTCCTCCACATCCCGGCGGGGCGACGGCGAGCCTCGGCGGGGAAACGGCGAGCCTCGGCGGGGAAACGTTCGCTCCGAACGAGCCCTTCGCTCCTGGAGGGAGAAACGTGGGAAGAGCGCAGCTCATTGACGGTGTGTGTCCATATACATACACACACACACACACACACAGAAGAAACGCCTCCAGTGGGAGTTTCCTCCCACACACACACACACACACACCAGTGAATCACACACACACACTCGATTAATCGCCCCGAGCCATCAATTCATTCACGAGCGGCGCAGTCCGGCTTCACGCATGGACCTCCCCCAGCAGTGTGTGCGCGCTTGTGCGTGTGTGTGTGCGCGTGCATGTGTTCACCTCACCTCCCCCTCGTTGTCCCGCAGGAGCAGGAAGGGAAAAGTTTTCCTTGAAGTTCCTGCTGTGAAAGGACTGAATGTTGATTTGTTTTTATTTGGTCACTTCAGGATCAGGAAGTAATCTGATCCACTTCTAGAGTAAAAGTACTCCTGCCACTGTGAAACCTATGGGGAGAAGAATCCAAGTACTGTGAGTGCAGGGTTTGGCTGTCATATCGTTCTATGTTTAAATCTCCTGAGGAGTACAGACACCGATGGAAGAAGTATTCTGATTACTTAAGCTACCTGAGTAAATGTATCAATACTATTTTAAAAAACTACTGGAAAGAGTACTGGAGATCTAATTAATTAGCTGCAGGTTTATGATGACCTGATTATTTTACTAAAATACTATCTTATACTTTTACTAGACTGGATTAAAGAAGGAAATATGGTGGGACTTTTTACTTGAAGCTCAGTTACTCGTTACTTTTTCAGATTTTTTACATACAAAACATACAAGTAAAATAAAATAAAAAAGTAATCAAACTGTTGTAGGGCACGTTTACTGTAAAAAGTCATATTAAATAAAATATTGTTATGTTTAATGTGCAGAAATTCTCATTTATAAGGTAACTTGTAACTAAAGCTTGTAAGTAATAAAAAGTACAACAGTTTCCTCTGTAATGTAGCGGAGTAAATGTAAAAAAACATGAAAAAAATATGAAATATTCCAGCGAGCATACTTAAATTTGTACTTAAGCATTAATGTACTAAGTTGCTCTCAACTAACGTGTTCAGAAATAATAAAACACAGTCAGATTCAAGTTACTTGATTTATATGTAACTGTAACTTTGTTAAAACTTTAATATTTAAAACAGAGAAATGAAACAAGAAACTAAAATCAGTAAATCACATAAAAATGAGGAACGAGAGGAGAAAGTTCCTGCGTGTTTCTGTATTATCACCTTCCTGTGATCGTAATCAGCTGTTTGGACTAACCCTGGTTACATCACCACCCAGCACACACACACACACACACACACACACACACACACGCTGTGCATGTCCCACAGATGGACTTATTGTGGATTCATTGGCCGTTTGGCATAATGTGTGTTTGAGTGTCAGGCTGAGAACAAAGGCTGCGAGTGTTTCTGGCGGCCATGTTGGAGCAGAGGCTGCACACACTGAACGTTTTGTCTGATTCTTTCCACCAAACACAAAACTTCTGCATCACTGAGGACTGAGACAACACCAGCTCGAGCTCTGATACTCCCACCAGCACGACATGAGTCAAGTTCAGTGAGGATAACAGATGTAATCCTCACCAGGGGCAGTAGTGGAATATACTCTTACTCTAGTACTGAAAAACACATTTAAGTGTTTCCATTTTTATGCAACTTTATACTTCTTCTTCCTCTCTGAGGCAAATATTACAATTTCTACTCCGTTACATTTCTCTAACAGGTTTAGTTACTAGTTACTTTACAGATTACAGTTGCCCATTCCCTCCCTGTCCAGTGAAAACCACGTATCTCCAGATGTTTTGATGATGAGCTGGAGGATGTTGTGTTCAGGGACCAGCAGACGAATCAGAAAAGTAACTGCAGCATCTTTGATGTGTTCATGTTGTTTGTTAGCTTGTTAGCTCGTTAGCTTGTAACTGTCAGTGGTTGACACAGTGTTAGCAGCTGTGCTAAAGCTAACTCCCACTCTCTGTGCTGAAGAGTCTGCAGTGTGTCGGCGGCTTCAGGTTTCTGCGATTGGCTCGTAAACTTAGACAGACCAAATCTAGCTAACCCGGTTAGAGATGTGTACAGACATCGCCCCCTTCAGGAAAGGAATGAGAGGAACGATGGGAACATAAACAGAAGAAAAACACTTCCTCGGTTAGAGGGGATCTTTATGTTGATGAATGTTTACTTTGTCATGACTTCTCTGTCTTCTTCAGTCATGTTTAGCAAAGGCACAACAAAACAAAACACTCTTTATTTTCTATTGTTAAGAACAGAGAAGAGAGGAACATATGGATTACATCAGTACTTGAAGGAGGCTGGAATTTAAAGCTAAATCAATGTTTTCATGGGACTGAATAATTAATGCTGGGGGACGTCATTAAACCTTTCTGTGGTGAAAAACTGGAGGATAAAAACGTGCTTCTGTCCACAAGGAGGAGGATGTGGGTTCGATTCCTGTTGAACTGAGGTTAGAAAGTGTCGCTCTGTGTTGTTTTTGAACAGAAAATAAGTGTCTTTACATTCTTTTGGTTACAAAAAGTCTTCCTGGAGTCATTTTTCTGCCCCTGAGGAGAAACACAAACGCAGGAAAGGACTTTGGACACAGTAAGAGTGTTCACTTATTAATGCTGGTTAATGAAGAACCTCTTAATAACAGTGAAAACGCTGCTGTGCGTGAAGAGTCCGTGTCTGCCTTTTGTTGTCATGCTCGGGTAAAAGTACCAGAAATATTAACAAACACTTTTATTGTTGCTACAAATTTTCACAAGTTAAAGACTGAAGACTTTTTCCTGTGAACACAAAATGTTAAATTCACTCACATTTTGTTTCTCACTTTTTGTAAAATCCATGTCAGTGAGAACTTCTCCTCTCCACCTGTCCACAGGTGAGGCACATCAAGCAGCTGATGAAGCAGCTTGGATCAGGGAGGCCTGAGTTGAATTCATGTGTTCACATATCAATGTTCAAACTTCATGCTCAGACTGAGTCATGATTGGTTGAACTTGACTCATGAATTCCTCTTAACTCTGTTTCTTTAACTTTAAAATGCAGCGTTCAGGTGAAGAAAAACACAAATCAAACATTGTTTACAGTCTGTAAGAAGCATAACATGAACAGAGACACATTTCCCTTTCAGCTCCTCATTTTTTCAGAATATAAATCTAATATATCACATGAATATGCTCTGTCAGTGACGACATGAAGGACCGTAGTTTGAAGGACGAGCTGATATTTCCTGTTTCCCTGAAGGTTAAAAAGCATTTTCAGCATCCATGTGGCGTCTTTGTCTGCGTGCAGTAAACACACACTGAATGTTTGTGTTTGTGAGTCAGTTTCACTGCTAAACCGGGTTTCATTTAAACACAACAGACATGCATGCAGCAAACCACAGCTCTTCACATTGTTCTACAGCTGCTGTCAATGCTGTTATTGTCTGCTCATCTTTGTGTGTGTGTGTGTGTGTGACAGACCAAACATAAGCAAACTGAGAAAACATCTTCACCAAGTTGAAAACATGCAGATTTTAGACGAAAAATGCTGCCAAGTAAGAAAACAAGCGAAGACAGAAACAGTGCGAGTGTCTGTGTTTCCTGGAGACACTGAGGTTGATGAAATGACTCGGACATTTTTAAAAGCTGATCAAATGTAAAGTCTTTTTTTGCTCCGGCTGTGTGCATCATCTTTTATCGTCCCCTGAAAACAGCTTAAATGTTTCTGTGCTGCCGTGTTTCTGGTTATTTTCTCACTTGGCTGCAGTTTTTTCTCACTAGTTTCTGTTTCACGTTGGTAAACTGTTGTTTTCTCAGCTTCTACCTGTGTGCAGTGTTTGTTGCATGAATCGCAGTCGATGATCCGGCGTCCAGACTTTTCCCAGCAGAGGAGGAGCGCTGAGCAGATGTCTCCACAGCAGCAGCCCCGGCCCCAGCCCAGCTAACTACTGACCCTGCTAAACCACACAGTCAGAGCAGTCTGGACCCACCCAGACCTGGAGCCAGAGCCAAACCCCAGACTCTGGACAGACCGGAGCGCAGCAGGGCAGAGCCGGGACGTGCCAGGCCAATAAAAAGAAGCACATTCCAGGTCACCAAACTCCGCCTCAGGACTTTCTGAGCCGCTGCAGCGTGAGGCAGCAAACACAGGTGCTCTTCTCATCAGACTCCCCCAGCAGACAAACACATCAGGAGTATTTATGGAACTTGTTGAGACAAAAGTTTTAGTTTGGGAGGAAGAGGCAGAGAAAAACACGGACAAGTGACTACCCACAATGCAACAGCCACAAAATCAAGAGAAAGACAAAGAAAGATGTTTTAAGACGTGACTGTTTTGGACGTTGAGTCGAGGAGAAGAAAACAGCTTCATCAGCTGAAGTTAATGCTCCTCTAAAGGTCAAAGGTCAAAGGACAAAAAAACCTTTAAAACAGATGAACGGGACCTCTCAGTCTTTAAAGGAACAGATGCAGCATGAGCTCCTTTATATCCTGTTAGTCACCTTCATCCACAGCGAAGCATCAGATTCTGCAGGATCAGCATCTGATGGAGCCTGGCTGTCCTCTGAGAACCACGTATCTCCAAAAAGGTTTCATGAGCTCAGAGAAACGAGGATTTTTACATCCTTTATTTATCTGAAGGACGAGGAGAAGTTTCTCAACACAGGAAGGAAAAACTTCATCCTTCAGTTTATTACAAACATTCAGCACCAACACAGCTGGAGATACGAGGTTTCCCCTGGAGATGATCTCAAAAGTAACTAACTACAGCTGTCAGACAAATGTAATAGAGTAAAAATTACATTTCCTTCTGAGATGTAGTGAAGTAAAGGGAGAAAGTAGCACAAAATAAAAATACTCAAGTCAGACTTGCAGTATTTTTGCTCCTCAGTATGTTTCCATTGTCACTGTTAGCATGTTAGCATGTTAGCATGTTAGCAGCCTCACTGAGCTGCTCGAGTTGTTGTAGACTCAGTTTTCACTTTAAGAAACTCAGATTTTCCTTTAGAGCTTCAGGCTGAAGTGAGGTCTGACATTCTGAATGTTATTTAGATGAAAAAAGGATCAGAGGTTTCAAACGGAGCCCAGAATTTAGTTTGGGATCAAACATCGAGGGTGGATTTCACGTTTAGGACAAGTGGACCAGCTGAAGCTGAGTATTTAAACACAACAAGCCTGAACCGATGACAGAGAGTCTGTTCAGATCCTGATCTGTTCATCCATCCAGGTCACTCTCAGAGGGCCTTGAGTGTTTTGGGATTTTTTCCAGGCCCACTTCAGCTGTGGAAACCTCAGAAACCATCAATGCAAACGGGAGCTGAAGTGGCCCTGCAGGCTCCCGTCCTCTCAGTGTCTCCGTCAGTGTTGTTGCTGCTGAGCAGGAACGTCCTGAGGACTTTCTGAGGTTCAGCAAGGAGAGCGTGTAATTTAGCTGAGATGTTCAACCCCACCGAGCTGCAGTCTAATGACAGAGTCGGAGTTCAGGGCTGGGCGGTGCGATGATCATCGTAACGTGTGTCAGAGATGGTTCGTATCTGCAGAAGTGCTCTAAATCAAGTTACCTCCAGTGTGTGTGGTCTGTAACATCTGCAGCCATGTTGACTGACGTTAGCATGCTAAGCAGCTAGCGTCGGCCTGTCCTGCGTTGTATCATCACTTTGTACCCGGATTGTTCACAGCAGCATGTTTCTGCTGCAGGTGGAGACACATTGAACCACTTTATGTCCAGTTATGTTTGTTCAGTCCAGTGGTTCTGCACCATTTGACCTTTTGTCTTTGTTTTACTCTGAAAAAGCAGATAATTAAGCTTCTTTGGCCCTCGAACAGTTTTCTCATGAAGATATCTGAGCAGCCCAGAGGGGAACAGCAAGCACACCAAAGACATCGGAAACACAACAAGGGTCACACCTACGTTTGTACTCGAGCACTTAATCACTTCCACCGCTGCTGCCAGCAGTGGTGGAGCTAACGAGCTGTAATCTGCAGGCACTTTCTCCAGCGCTGAGTGATCTGCAGTCACAACACAGCCGATGATTTATGAGAAAACTCAGAGCTGCTGCAGATCCACTGATGCGAAATAGTCTCAGTCGTGTGCACACGGGCCGACATTTTGCAACACTGGGCAGAAAGTGTGTGAAAGTCCATGTCAGCCTTCAGATCTTCAGAGTCCAGCACACATGCAGCCTCCTCCCTCCATGAAAGAAAGAAAGAGAGTTTGAGACAGAAACACCGCAAACTCAGGAATGTGGAGTTTACATGGGCAGCTTTATTTGGCCTGAAGAAAATGTTTCCTCATTGAGCTCAGAAAGCCACATCCCACACACACACACACACACACACACACACACACGCCCATACGCATCCACACCCACCCACATAAAGAATATGGCCATAAAAACACCCACACAGATAAAGTTCCATCTGTTATTAACGTTTAATACTCCTCCCTCGGCGTCTCGGCGGCGTTTCGGCTCAGAACAGGAAACGTTCTGCACCTGATCAGCTGATCGTCACCCTGAAAGTCCAAACTCCTGCAGGGATCAACTCTCATGACTGTAACTGTAATTACAACTCAGCAGAAAGTCGCCACTGTCAACTGTTGTGTCATGTTCTGGAGTGTAGTTACACACAGCAGCCTCTAGTGGCCGCCAGCAGGGCTTCAGGCTTGTTATTCATGAAGTGAGAGCTTGTTTTTTTCTCCTGATGACATTAGCTGGTGGCTTTAATCAGACGGACGGTTTTAGGGCTGATGGCTGCAGTGATGTCAGCGCAGCAGACGTGATGGTGTGAGCTCATGTGTGAGTGGGCAGCCGTCGTTACATGGAGGAAAACACGTGACGGACTGAGGTTCAAACAGCAAACATGAAGCTGAATACGTGTCAGCTGAGCTCGTTTTCAGGTTTGTAAGAGATGAAGGATGAGCTTCATCTGGACTCTTCTGTCACAGTCAGACATGAGGACAACATTCCCATGAGTGCTTTCAGCTCAGGGACCATGAGAGAAGGTTTAGTGATGAGATCTGATCGCAGGTTTGCAACAGATTTGTCTCCATTTTAAAAACTGACCAGAATCTCTGTGACGTTTCTCAGCTTTTACTGGTTTCGGTTCATTTCATTCGCCTCCACTGTCAGGAAATTAAAGCAGAGAAAAGAAGGTTAAAAAAAATCTGCTTAAACATAAACTGATTATTTACTGGTTGCAAATGATATTTTTGGTACCGAACATCCTGCTCGCTGGTTTTAAATCAGAGTTCTGGAGTGTTTGCTTGTGGACACTCTTCCTCCTTCCTGGGCTTCTGCAGGTTTTCTCTGTAAAACTTGTGTCATTTTTTCCGATGCTGCTGTAAATAATTTTGCAGTTTTGCGGAAAGGAAACTCAAACATGAAAGAAGATTGTTTCCACCAGCTCGCTCAGATTTCTAACATCTGATGATCTGACAGGTGCAAAACCTGACGATGAAGTAAATTAAACTCGAGACAACAAACTGAACCGTTTGTCAGCAGCCACCGGAGCTTCGGAGGTAAACAATCATGGCTGCCAACCAGCAGCTTGAACTGTTTATATGCTGACATTTGTGCCAAAAAAGGAGGAAAAAAGCTGAATGTTTGTTGAAACTCTGAATGAGAGGCGAACTGAACTGGAGCTGAGTGCAGCTGGATGAAGGTTACTTCAGGTAGAGATGTTTCTTCACAGGTGAGCCTCCTTGATGATCCCTGAGGAACTGAAACTCTTTACATACGAACATTTTCTGCCTCGTGTCAGCAGCGTCTGACCCGGTTCTGGAACAGACCCGGTCCAGCTTTTTCCCATCTGACGTCACGGCTGAATCAGGTTCTTTATCAGAGCTTCAGTCCTCACGTGTTGGCCTCTTTTTATCACTCAGGTTGTGTGTTTTGCTGGTTTGAAACCTCCTGTGGGGAGACAATCTATCCCAGCAGCACGAACAGTGTTTCTGAGCGAACTGCAAAAAGCCCGTTCAGCCCTGTGAGGTGTGCAGAGAGCAGCCACTTCAACATAAACACGTCCAGCCCACAGTCATGCATTTCCCTCCTTCCTCTGAGCCAAGAACCCAATAAAGTCTGACCAAACACGAGGTGAAGCAACGCAGTTTGTGCCCGCTGGACTCAGAAAATACGCCCACCAGCTTCCTCTAACACACAGGGAGGAAAGCTCGGGGGAGTGTTGTGTTTGGCAGCTGTCAGGATGGTTTATACCAGCCGGGCCGCCACACAGCTGATACTGGTTAAATAAAAACCCACAGCATGATGAGAATCCAAGCTGCACAACATGACATCAGCGAGCTTCAGATGAAGCAGAGCTGATGAGTCTGATCCTGCAGACACTGACAGAAGGGACGGAGAGGTCGAAGCTGGAGCAAAGTTTTCATCCTGAACCTGCAGTAACTCAGTTTCTGTTCCACTTGTTTGCAGCAGGAACCGGCGGTGAGCACAACATGGACACATCATCACCTCTGAGGTTCCTGTGGTGAACCTCTTAGGTTGCTCATTTCCTGCAGCTGTGGCTCAGGAGGTGCAGCGGGTCGTCCATTTACCGACATGTCGGTGTTTTGATCCCCGTCTCCACCGCTCTGTTTGTCCAAGTGTCCTTGAGGGTTAAAACTGAACCCACATTTGCTCCTGATGAGTCTTGCTTTG
>JAPZDY010000011.1:20008062-20033924 GCA_029783645.1 Ctenochaetus hawaiiensis
GTGGGGGTCTATTGGGGGGGGGAAAAGTCACTCTTGCCTGCATTCAAAACTTGAGAGCCCTGGTTAAATGACTAGTTTACAGTCAAAGCACTAAACCTGCTTCAGTGGACATGAAACTTTTACTGGATAACCTATTAGTAAGGTCTACATCAGAGAACGTCTGGTCCTTGATCAGAAAGTTGATGATACAAGCTTTAAGGTAGATATTAGCTACAACTCTCAAGGTGCATTTTGACAAGTAAAATCCAATCACAAAGCCTAAAATTCTGTTATATGAGCTATTTATGGCGGGTGAAGAGATAAGTGTTAGGGAAACTGAACACACAAGCTGCTTAAATCGATTCACCTTCATGACAAAGCATCTGAATTAAAACTTTTCTGATCAAAGTCTCCAAACAGCGGCTTTTCCAAACCAGCAGCAGCTGAGGCTCATGGGTACTGTAATACTTAGACCGTATTAGACAAAACATGATTTCTCCAAAAAGAAAGTTATTATGATTCAAACTAAATGCAACATCATCCTGGAAAGTCCAGTGTTTCTCTGCTGAATGAGGATATTGTTAAAAGAAAAGATTAAATGGGAAAAACATGTTTCAACCTAACATTTCTTCTCCTCTATTGGACATATATTATCTTTATGAGACTAACATTGGCTGTAAACAGCATTAAATCTCTCTCTCCTTCGCCATCAACAAGCCAAACTCACACCCGGATCCAGAGCGGAAGCTGCACAGGCAGCAGAAACCGACGGTTTCCCCTCCTCTCTTTGAAGAGCTCCTGGCAGGACTTTCAAAGCCCCTCCGTCTCAGCGCTGGCTCCTAAAATAATGTGTGCTAAATGTAATACAGCTGCCCAGCTGAGCTGGAAAAGACAATGCTTATTATGCTCGGGAACAATAATTGCTTTTATTTACGCTTTTTATGTTTTTTTTTTTTTTGTACGTCCTGTAAATTTTACACGACAAAGTCAAGTATCTTCGTCAACCGCTTGCTTGTTTTTGATTTAACGTTTGGCTACTTTAAAAAACACCGTCCCACATGTTTGATACCGAGTCCGAAGTGTGTGCCGCCACTGAGCGGTTTCTGTGGTGCTGATGCAGCAACAGTTTTCTACTCCTATAAAAATGTTCCAGTGACACAGATGAAACACACACACACGCACACACACACACACACACACACTCTGGCTGCTGAGCACTAGATTAGGTCATTGTTGGTCACGTCTGTTTTGTATTGAAGGAATAGACAGCAGCTGTAATGCTCATTCAGTTTCAGGCTGAAGATAAAGGCCTATAACCCAGTTTACACTCACAATATTTTCCCACACGGTTAACACACACTGTTCACACACACACACTCACACACACACTTTGAGTAAACATGGTGTGTTTGACCTCACAGATCAGCCAGGTGAGGTGCACGTCTGAGTTCAGGGAAAACCTGTTTTGTTCCACTGTTTGTTTATATTTTCAAGGTTTCTGCTCTTTAAATATTTGCCCCCGACTCCGTCAGCGATCGCTCCAAATTGCCTTGTTGAACATTTCGCAGCAGCAGAGCTTTGCAGTGATTTAATGTTACGGAGCGAACGGTGCTGGACGCCGACTGCTTCCCAACACCTGTGTTTTGTATGTTGGCCTGAAGGGATGAAGCACCTCAGCTGGTTGTTTTAATGAGGATGCTCTCTGCTCAGCCTCACATGCCTCTTATTACTGCTGAGAGAAAAAGAAGAAGAAGAAGAAGAAGAAGAAGAAGAAAAGAGGGCTGGAGGAGTAAATGTTTAACAGATGCAGATGGCAATAGAGGATGCGTCAGCCTCGTCTTCTCTGTCCTCGCTGCCAGATACAATATTAATTCTTCATGTGTCACAGCCTCGGTAGACTCAGCTTCTAATTTAGATTAGTCAGAATCCACAGCTTGCCAAACTTTCATCCCTGCATGTGCAGCGTCGCAGACACTTAAAGGAACAGTTTGACATTCTGGGAAAGTGGTTTAAATTAGTTTAAAGCCACCCTAATATCTGTCTGTCATGTATGAAAGTACAGCTACAATAGGAAATCTTAGCTTAGTGGTTTTTAAACTGGGAGGAAGAGACCACTGGGGGGGCATACAGCCGCTACAGGGGGGCTTGGATGACCAGGAGGAAAATATGAAGTGAAACTAAGATGAATGAATCTGATTTATATCAAGAAGATAAACAAATTTATATCTGCTGATCTGTTTTCTCTGACCAACATTCCAAAGCTCCAAAAATATTAAATTATTAAAGCATAAACAGTCAGGAAACCTCAAACCATTAAAACTTTGGTATTTTTAGTGGAAAAATGACTCGAATAATCTGTTATTCTTTATAAAAGTTGATTAGCTTTCTTTTGCTTGACCAATATTTGCAGCTCCAGACAACCAGTCCCTTTAAAACTCACTAAATATGGCCTCATATGTTGTGAGTTTAATTGTTTAATCTGCACAAAAAACAAAATTTAAACACTATAAAGAACTATCATAAACTACATGAAATCACTTTGTCCATTGAAGAAATAGTAAAGCACATATCCAGCCCCCACCACCGAAAAAAAGAGGTGTAATATAACAATTTCTTGGCTCTAAATATGCTGGTAGAAAGATTTTCCTGTACCTGAACGTAGCTTTTTTGCCTAGCTAAGCTAACCTGTGGCTAGCTGGCATCAATCTTCTCCTCTACCCCCTCAGTGAGGAAGTGAATTAGGGCAGTTTTCAAATCTCAAACAATTCCTTTAAATGTTTAAACCCACATACTTCCCTTCCACCCAGCTCCCCTGTTCCCAAAGCCCTTAAATACTATAAGAAAGACCCTTTTGTGGTGGGCTCGGCTGCAGCGAACATGCCTGCAGACATCCCCCCAGTCCCCACATAATGGCCTGCCCCCCAGCTGTGGAAGGGTTCAACAGCTCAGCTCCAAAACACCGGCATCTAAAACTGCCTTAACTAAGTGCTACTCCGAGTTTAATGCATGTAGGAGATTTGTGTATCCGCCTCTGTAATTGGGAAATGGTGGGAAGAATTTTCACTGAACTCAGAACATCAGGAGGAGAACGTACGCAACTACAGATGCTTCATTCACCATTCACAAGTTTCAGCTGTTATTCCTGCCCTTATCTCTGTTTTTATGAATTTCATGGGACTTCTCTGTGAAATTGAGGTTCCTGTTTACATCCACAGGCCTTTGATCGCAGCCAGAGACAAAAGGGGAATTTTTTTTTGTTCAAACTGTTTGTGATAAGACGTCACCTGTGACTATTTCAACCTCGTTTCAACATCTTACAAAAGACTCAGAAACAATCACAGCAAAGCGTGCCGTAAGTGTCGAGCCTCATATGTTTCTCCATCTCCTAAAAATACAAAAGTAAGAACATTTTATTCACTGTAACAGCATTGCCTCACAGGTCTGCTGCAATGCTTGGTTTGCTGTTTATTAGTGTAGAGATCCAAGTGAAGCTTTAGCGGGAAATGTGTATTATTTTAAGCTTATTCCAGAGTTTTTGTGGCAAAATACTGCTTGTTTTTCCTCCGTTCATAAACCTGATTTCAGTGTTGATTACACCTTATTTGATTATGTTATATTTCCTTATCAGAAGATTATTTTACACAAAAACAAAGTGCACAGTTGGTGTTTCGACAGAGCTGAGGGCCTTTTGGCCTACACCTGCTGCTGGAGGGCAGGTCGGACTCAGATTGACATCAGGTTTGGATGATGTTGGCAGAAGGTGGTCGGCCATGTTTGGTCAGTCGCTGCATGTGATTCCTGTAGGTGCAGAAAGAAGCAAAAATCCTATCTAAAAGCTAAGGAGATTCAATAAAACATTTATTAAACCGGCAGAACCCAATCTTATATAAGTGTGTGTGTGTGTATGTGTGTGTGCTTTTAAGTGCCTCCTGAGGCCACAATCATTACCACTTACAGGAATCCACTGATGATTTAAGTGCATTGTGGGTAAAAGGTGCCATAGAAACAGTGTTGTTTACCGTCACATGTCATTTATCTGTTTGCACTGAACTCCACCTTTAGTTTCCTTTAAGATAAACTTATCTGCGTTTGATTAAAGGCAACCAGTTACCAACATCGTCATCATCTGATCTGCTCCATGCTGTGCTCTGCTAGTGGAGCTCTGCAGTCCTGTTCACATAAATCGTAGTTAAACTATTGACCTGATTGTTAACTCAGCTGATTGCTGCTCTGAATGAACAGTGTCCATTAAAAAGCCTCAGCGGCGACGAGTACAAGAGGAAGGAAGGAAGAGAGCTGGCCATTAGTTAATTATCTACAGACCTGGTCTAAGTGTGTCAGTAGTATGGAGAAGGTCCAGTCACCTGAATCAGCAGCTGAAACCAGGAAGATGTTCAGTGGTGCTGTTTATTATTCCTTGGTTAGCTGAAAAAGGAAGGATTGCACTCTTCTGTTATGGATTTATTGATACTGTCATGATTTAGTGATAGTATTTTTAGGCTAATATTGAAAGTCTGAACATTGCACACTGCAATTATTGCAAACGGACTGACGGACTTTACAGGACAAACCTACGTCATGTTGTCATCAAAATCGTTGGTTGCATCTCTGCACTTTACATTGATTAGTTTGTTGGCAGGCGTCTGATGTCAGCATATTAAAAAATACCTTGTTTTGTAGCATTATGAGTTTTTTCTAGTTGGCCCTTTATAAAGTCTTCGGACCAAATATTAATAAGACATTTGGTCTCCTCTTCCCCTGATGAAGTTTCGCATTTTTTGTTTTGGGAACAGTTACATAGGTATCCTCCGTAACTTCGTGTCATTGATATGAAGGTCTGCAGGTCCGAACCTTTGCTTTCACACTGGACACGAACTGAACCATGATCCAGTTTGATCCGGACCGAGACTACCACTTCTGGTTGGACCAAATTTCGACCTGATCTGCTATTTTGGTTCGGATCAAACTAAAAAGTCCGAAAGTCCAAAACAAATGAGGGAAGGTATTAAAGCACCCTAATTGTTACTACAGGATTTAAAGAGAAGAGGGCTGCCAACACTAAAAAGAGATGAGAATAATCAACTTTAGAAGAAATTTTAGAGCCTTTTGAGTTTCTATAAGTTGAAGTAAAATAGAAACAAACAGCAGGACTTATTTTTTTAATATTATTGTGTTAATTTCAAAGTTAATATCACTATCTGGAGAACAGGGTGTGATATTTTTGTGGTATTATCAAATTTACCACACCTTTTTAAACTGAGATTATGAATTATTGACTTGGTTGATTTACATAACACACACACACACACACACCCTTTTCGTTATGTCGTGCTAAACATTATGCAACTTTGCCACAGGGACCCACATCATGTCAGATGGAGGATGCAGACATCAGCATCTCTTCATTCCTTTTTCTGTTTTTATGAACATGTGAAACGGTTTTTAAACGTTTTCTCCAGGTGCAGCCGCTCCGCTCGTCTCAGGTTTAGATGGAAAATACCAACGAGCAAAGAGAAAAAAGATGCTCATTTGTTCGTGAGGCCAACTATGACTGAGCTGTTGCTCTCTGGAGATGGAATGGTTTTGTGATTTGGACTCATCATTGCGTCGTTCCTGCTGTCTCCGCAGGTTTATAGACGACTCTTGCATCATTTGGACTTAACTGGAGATCTTCATCTGCCAGCAGATTCCACACAAGAGGTTGGTGTTTTTTAAAATCTGTGTGTGTTTGTCCTTTAATCTCATCCAGATTGTTTAGGCCACTGACATGTGACCGCAGAGCTTTTCCTCAGGAATTGTGTAGGCGAACCAAACAAACAGAAACACGGTTTCCTGCTTTTCTTCTTCTGATGTTATTGGGGTTCCTGCCACCTGTCTGTTACTAATGGAAATACAAGCTGTTCCCATGAACCCTATAGTTCAGGGCCGGTGTTATCTAACATGACTCCTTTAATGGCCTAAAAAATCAATTTTTCCCTGCCAGATTGAATGTGAACAGTTTCTTCCAACATCAACACAAACTCATCTGTGAAAGTCATAGAAGTTTGGTCCGGACAAACAAATCTGATTAATCCACTTCCACACATTCCTAATAAATTAGCTTGGTTTTTGAGTGTTGGACTCTTAATAAATAATGTGCTTTTTCTTTGAACTGTGATTGTTTCATACAGAAGTCTAAAAATTCAATGTAAAGAGAGAAATTGATGATTTGAAAACAAGGTTTTAGGAGCTTTTACATCTGAAATTTGTAGCTGTTTTGGTTGCAGATACCTGAAAACAAATTAATGAGAATTTGCAGCCACTTTTCGTAGGTTTCATACGTCACACAAGCTGCTCACAGTTAGCTAGTTAGTGATTGTTTACTCTCATTTCCTTTTTTTGGATTAATTTTAAGGTAAAATGAGTTGGTAATTTAGAAAAAAAACAAAGTTTAGAGCAAAGACCGTCAAAATTGAACCATTTTTTAAATTTTAAAATAGAATTTCAAATACTTCTTTATTATAAAACATTGTGCTAACAGCAGCTTTCAATAAATTGGATGCTAAGTAGATATTTAGACTCTTCTACCGTGTGAATCATCTTAATTTAAATAATTTCTAACACTGAGGCTTTAACCTTCAGACAACTGAAAGAGGAAACAGCTTCAAGTTCATGCTGTATTTTCATTGTCTGCCACACAGACTCTTAAAACGTGTCCGGTATATTTATCTGGATGGAGTAGGAAGTTGGGGGTGTCGGGGGCCAGCCTGTTTTTCCAATATGGAGGAAAACAACGGAGTGAGAGATAATGAGCAGGGACCACCTGTGAAGGTCATTGCAAAGTGGAAAGCCCCCTCTGAGATAATAAACAGAATAATCGTTTGTCACTTTGCTCCTAAAATAGGGCGACTTCATGTCAGCGGGCCACTTCCTGTTATCTCGTACTTGTTTTCGACTGAACCTCCTTTGTCTTCATGCTTTGCACATCAGTGGGAACCGGCTGCCACTGTGAGTGTGTTTAAGCTTTGAGATAAATCTATGAGGTTCAAACACTCTCATTTCCTACCAGGAAGTCTGATAAAAAGCCTCATATATGTTATTGTTTCTGTCTAAATTCTATCAGCTGTTATTCGAGGATGTCTAAGCTCATTTATTCTGAAAATATGAAGCGTGGCAGTGTTTTTATATCCTGCCATGTCAGCTTTAATTCAGACACTTTTTCCTTTTGTATCTGCAGGATAACACACTGATGTCCAGCTTTTTTCTTGTTTTTTTTTTTTGTTTTGTATGAAAAGTGTGACTCTTCAACACTCATCTCTTTGTCCTCAGAGATGAGCGCTTCTCATTTTACTCCCCCGAAACCAGCGTGACAATACCAGCACACGTCTTCATTTCTCAGCTTCCCACCTCTTCTCCTTTTTGTCCACAGCGTCTCTTTTTCACTCATCTTCTCCCCTCATTTGTCTCCGTCCCCTCGTCTCCTCGCCTCCTACACATGCCGGTAATGTGATTTGCTGAGAGCCTGAGAGCGAGGGCGATAACACCTGATACTATTATAACGGGGAAGTCAGGAGGGTCCGTTGCCAACGTGCCTCAGCTTTGCTTACTTTTGATTTCGATCAGGGTATCGGGTTTTATCTTGGAGTGCCCAAAACAGCTATGGCTCTGCCCCCCAGGGGGCATCTCAGTTTGTGAAGGGAGGGGTCATGTTAGACCCACAGGGCAGTTAGGATTAAACTGCACTCATCTCAACAGGGTGGGAACAATGCTTTTACCCCCTCGGAGAAGAAGGCCAAATATCACCCAGTTCTGCACAGTGACTGATTTCCTGAGTCTGACCTGGAAAACAGAAGCATGGGGATTTGAAGTGGATGGGATTTTCTCCTGCAACCCCCCCTCCATGTTTACGGTCCCTGGGGCTGTTTGCAAGGCTAAGGTGGGGCTGGAAATGCTTAAGCATAATGGGGACAGTGTTAGGCCCGAGGGCCCCTAAATCTGCAGGTCCATCAGCAGAAAACTGAGCAGAAGTGCCGGGGCTCCTCGGGGCTCCCCACTCAATCAGCAGTCAGAGGAAATAGGTGTAAAGAATGTAGCTCCTGATTTCTTTAAGTGTAATTTTACTAAGTGGAATGTTTAAATGTTTTAGCAATTACATGCACTTTTGTGTGTGAAATGATGTTTCAAAAAAAGTCAATAAGATGATGGGGTTTGTAAAAGAGGGCTGCCTGAAAAGGTAATACATTAATAACAAAAGTCTACAACCATCATGGCATCTCTGCAGCTCTTAATGCTAATGTCAGCATGTGAAAATGCTGGTGTTTATCACAAATATTGTTTAGCGTGTCAGCAGGCAAGCATTAGCTCATTGAGGAGCTACATCTGGAACAAAAATTTGGACAGACAAACAGACCAGCAGACTTTTTTTCTGTCCAGAAAACTGGATTGAAAACATTTACAAAGAGTTAAAATGTGAGTGCTTGAAGGATCACTGTTTAGGTTTTACTTTAAAAAGCTGCAGTGATTGTTGCGTTGTTATTGCTGTTTTAGAGCTTTTGTATTGGATGTTATCTCTGTTTTGTTGCCGTTCCTCGGCCTCTTAAGAAGTGCCACACGGGTGAAGTCAGACCAGACACAAAGAAAATCCTGTTTTGTGGCAAACAGCAGTGAACAATCTTTCCACGAGATGACTGTCCGGTGAAACCCTCCCCTGGCCACCCACTTTGAGGCCAGGCTGTGATATGTCAGATGGTCTGTTTTCCATCACCCTCTTAACCCTGGTGCCGTTGGCTCACCATGTGAGAGCTGTTATGGTCAATATGAGAAGATGAGGGATTGTTGACCTCTGCCTTCCTCCGCAGAGGCACAGCTGAAGAGTTACTCCGTCCCTTCTCACTGCAGCGACTCCTGCTCCACCTCACCACTCAAACCAGACTGACACACAGTCGGGCAGATTGTTAAACCAGATGTTTCCAGAGGGAAGCAGTTGACCACTCACGCTGAGATCAAATAGAGGTGTGCATGTTTTGTGTGCCCATGTCCACATGTGTTCATGTGTACACTGCTATGCTGTGTTTTCATTAGCTCTATGTATGTGTTTAGACTAAAAAAAAAAGACTCTTGGGATAGGTGAAGTTGTTTTCTGTTCCCCTCAGACTGCTCGTTTCTCCACATTTCCTCCAACTTTTCCTCTAAAACAGAGGTGTTATAAGCCCTCGGTGCCTCTGCGACCGACATGTTAGCTCCACACCTCTCGCAGGTGTACTCCCCACCGACCACAAGGCTGTGGGATCCGTCCAACTTTCAGATCTCTGCACCGTTACTCCTTTTTCCCTACTTCTCTCTTTCCCACGCTCCCGTCTCGCTTCCCCCGGAGCTCAGTGTTGGGATTTCCTCACCTTCAACACATCCGTGTGTTTATGCTCCGGCGGTACTCCCCAGAAAGTTCATAAATTAGCAAATCTGCCACAGAGATAACTCTCCCACACTAAGATACGCTGAAACAAGCACCGTTGATAAGAGCATAATGTATAAAAAATGTGTGGCGGGACATGCTGGGGAAATCAATCTGTCGCTGAACCTCAGCTGTCGTATTAAATAAGTAGATTTGTGTCAAATTTGTGATGTTGAGGTTGTCAGTGAAGATTCAGTGAAGCAGGAAACATCGCACGCATATTAACAATGAAATGTGTTTCTGTCAGGAAGAGACTTTCACCAACTTTGGTTTTATGATTCATGTTAAAATCATGAAAGGGGAGTTAGACTTTTTTGTAATCAGTCATTTTAATGTACAAAGTGATAAAAATGTTGACTTTTACCCATCATTTCACTTAAGATTTTTAGCAATAATCAGATATTTTTAAAAAATTCTATCAGAACTATCATAACAGGCCACCATTTGCATGTCTTTCATCCTCCACGGCATCAGTTCATTCGTTTACACCTTGTTTATCAACCTCATTACTGTTTCAGGCTTTCTAAAGAAACTTCCAACACTGACCTGCCATTGTGATGGCTAAATCCAGCCAGAAAGTGAGATCATGCATGTTAAATTGAAGACAAGACTTCACAATAGCTCATTAATATGCACACTCGCCACCAACTGGACTGGAGGATCTACTACAGGTGGTCAACATGTTGCAAAAGAAACACTTAATGTTACCACAGTTTGCCCTTGGTGACCTGTTCTGTCAGAATGATGGATTGCATTCAGACATTCAATTTTTTTTAAAGAAAGGTCACCTAAAAAAGTAATACGTTGGTGCTGAAACTTATACAAGTTTTAAAAGAAATAATTCAAACAGCATACAGTTCTATCCAGGCTGTGAGTTGGAAAATATATGGTCAGTGAATGCAATCCTTTCCCCTGGGTTTTTCTTAAACATCTGCCTCCATGTGCCTGTTGACGGGGCCTTGAAGTGGCCAGATGGTGGTAGCTGCTCCCTCTGCGGGATTCAAACTGAGCTCAGGCTTCTCTGATTTGCACGGAGAGGCAAATGTACAGCGGAGAAGACTCTCCAACTTCCATATGTCACTCTAAATCTGCCTTCGTACTGCTCGATACTCAGCTTTTTGCTGGATGATGAGAAATGCTTGACATATCTGAGAGCTAAAACTGGAAGGACAAACTGTTTACAGCCATATGCTACCATCAGGAATGCAATCAAATCTGCTCCCCATCAAGACATTTGTTTTGCACTCTGCAGAGTTAACCTTGTAATCCAAATCTCATTTCACCACACAGTGAGCCGTCATTATTATTTGCCTCAACTGGAAACTCCGTAAGCTCTCGTCAGAGCCAAATATTCCATCTGTCCATCCCTTGCTTCCATTTCTTTCCACAGCAGCTTTTTAGAGGTAAACCCGGCGTTGCCTCTTCAGGATGGCTGGATTTTAGGATGCAGCAACACATACAGTCACAGCTCAGATTGGAAACACGTGCAGATTAAAACCTCATTCAGATATCTGAAGCACGTCCGGGAATCACGGCACGAGCCAGGAACAAGAAACATTTGGTTTCTGTAGTTTTAAATCAGTTTCTTCCTGACTCAGGCTCGACTGCTTTATCAAATTAGTGGGCTAGTTTGACACACCTGGATATCCAGGTCACAGGTGTAAAGACACAGAAATGTTACTGTGTTGTTGTCTTGTTCATTACTTTGTTTTATGTTTCCAAGAAAAGTGATTTAACTCCTGAAAGTTTAAGTTCTTTATAGTTACTGTCAGCTATTTAAAAACTGCTTCCCAGCTCCAGTTTAATCTCAAATGGTGCTGATGCAAAAGATCTGCTTGCCTTTTGACATTTGTTGAAAATATTATGTTACATAGCAATACAGACAGAAAATGGAAAATGTCTTAAAGCACCTGGAAACTTGCTGTAGAGGTGGAACAAGCTGTAACACTAAACTGACATATTATCAGCTCACAAAGTGATTGTTGGCAAATAAAAGACCTAGCTTTGTTTTGGTCTACACCAAAATTAGCTAGGCTAGCTAATTGCGAACTACTTCTGTCTGCTACATTTTAGAGTTTTTAGAGGTATTTACTCCGAAAGGGTAACAAAATGAAAACAATTAGCATACAAATATATTGACTACTGCAAATAAATAAGCAAAAAAACAGAGCTAAAATTAGGATAAATACGGTTTAATTCAAGCTAGTTTATGATCAGATCTTCTTTTGTGGGGCTATATCAGCATGATTTGAACATACTTATAGTGTCCCAGCTGATTATCAACCCTTCTGATTCATAAAATGCCTTCAACCACATCTTAAGAGCTACACTTGAAAGAATATTTCTTTTGCCCAACCTGTAATCAGACTGTTATCGGGTTTTCACTCTGCTTTGCTTCACACTCATCTGCTTTCTGAAGACCTGTAATATATTATTGTTAGTGTGACAGGGAAAGATGAATCAGCAGAAGCCCACAGACTCCACCAAGTCAAGCAATTATGATGATTTAGCCTGGCATGTGACTGGTGCATACATGTGTGCAGATGTGCTGCTCCGGTTAAGACTGCTGAGGACGTTTCTCTGCTGTCTCTCCTTATCCTCTAGTCTTTGATGTGAGGGTCTGTGCTGTGTCCGAACTCCCAAGACTGCCAAGAGAAATCTCCTGGAGCGTCTTCAGACAGCACTGCCACCTTTCCCTTAGTCTATAAGACGATATGAAGGCGTTAGTGTCTGTCTTCTTTTGAAAATGAGGTTCGCTTACGGAAGGGTTGGTTTGGGCTGACTTTAAAGGCTAAATAGAAAGTTTAGTTGACTGAGGTATGTTGCTTTAACCCCTTTCTTAAACAGTGATTTCCAAATAGTAGCTTAGCATTTGTAATTAAGCAACACAGGTGTGCGCAGCATTGGCTTTCTCCATATATTATAGCAATGTGCACAAATAGTTATATCAGAGTCACTTTTCTAACAACCAAAAACAAAAAAGCAAAAGAATGGATTATTGGCATGCTAACTATCTCATTATTTACAGTGGTAACTGAGCCTAACAAATCAAGGAGCTGGTCATAAAATAACTAGATTACATTAGCTCGTGGGCCTACAGGTCAAGTTAAAAATTCCTGGATGCTAAACATACATTAGGCAAGCGTTAGCAGCTCTGTTCTGCCCTTTACTGCTTTAAGGGAAGTTAACACTCTCGTAGTGTTATGTTCGTAAAACACATTGTTTAGTCCTCATCCTTTAAAGGTTTTCTCTAAAGTTTGACAGCTGACAATGCAAACACGTACTTAAGCTAACAGGCTATGTAAGCAAACAAGCACCTGTCAAATGATGATCGCATTCTCAAACTCTGCTTAACTTCAAAACCAGGACTTACTACATACCTTCACTCTGCAATATATGAATAATATGTTTTTTTTATTTATATCCTATTCATGACTCATAAGCTTGGTAATGCTTTGCCTGGGAACTGTTAGCTTTAGCTTCAGTCTTTTAGCACAATTAAGATGTTGCTGTATGTTGCTGTTGATTGAATATTTAAGACTCCCATTGTCTTCCCTCTTTTTAAAACAAGTCTGCTGGAAATATTATAGTCATTCAGAGTCCATGTTTTCAACCACCTTAGCTAACACCAGCTAAAAAACTAGCTAGCTCAGCAAACATTATTTAAGCTAGCTAGCTGGCTCCAGCAGGTCAAATCCTCAATTGACTGCTGACGTTTCTGCCAGCAAATTCAACAGTTTGTGGCCAGAAATTGGATGTTTACTTTTGCCTCTTGCTTTGTCTGAAGTAGGAGCCTGTTGTAAACAGTGTGTGCTGTGTGAAAAGAAAAGCTTGACAGGCTTAACAACATCCAAGGGGGTTAGGGCTGAGTCAATGGTTGTTGTTTTGCTGGGAAAAGGCATTTTTTCGTGATATTCTAGACATTTTGGGGGGACTGTGTGGCTTTAAAATGGCCCATTAACCTCTTCCCATCCAATTCACAGCCACAGGATGAGAATGAGTCACCAGGATTTATTGGAAAAGGGTCAAAGGAGAGGTTTTATATACACATGGGTTAAAAGGGGCTATATTTGAACTATTATGGCTTACTTCCATTCAAACTGATAAGAAAGGCCTCTTCCTCAGGCTTTCCACGCTGCCTTCAAGCGCCTGGCCTATCGGCTTTGCTTCCTGTTTGAGTCGGCCTCTTTTTCCGTCTTCATATGGAACTAATTTGTCTCCTCAGTGTGAGTGAACACAAAAGTCAGATGAATGCTGTAGCTGACTGCAGTGTTGGCTGAATGTGCCCAGTGCTGCTGTAAGCAATCCTGGGACACTTTGCTCCCATCAGCCAGTAAGGTAATCCATTAGTCAGACGGAGAACCATCTGCTCTATCGGGCAGTTTAACTGGGCATTCATGCAGCTATTTAATCTATGTGTTGTTGACTGAGGAAGGCTGTAACAAGATCTGTGTGTGCTGTGGTTAATGTAGTGCTTATTAGACAACCTATGTGTCTGTGTGCACATTTGACTGTCATGACTTTAAGTACGTTTACTACTTGCAAACTCACTTTCAGCACAAGCTCAGACCACACAGCTGAGATAAACTAGTAGTCATCTATTATGTGTTTTCCTTAAGTACACTTTTAAGAAACAAAACACTACCAGTGTACTCTAGAGCTTGTTTTAAGTGTTTCAAAATGAAAGATATAAGTCAGCACAAATGAGGTTTAGAGATTTCAAAACACATTTTTGGGTGGAGGGACTCTTTAATTAAGGTTTTACACAACTTAACAATGGCAGCAATACACAATAACTGTTTTGCGCACAACATTAAGTGCACTTCATGTATAGTTTACCTTTATTTTACCTAAAAGTGTGCCAGATTAATCTCAATGTGTTGAGCTAATCCCCTAACAAATACACCAATTGTTTATCCAACAGTATATTAACAGAGAAGTATACTTAATAGTCTTAACTGTTTTTTTTTATAAGGAAGTGAAAATGCATTTAGGCTCATGATAAGATGTTGGCCTTGGCTGATTAAAAGGGTGCAGAGAGCAATGAAAACAGAGCGAGGAGGTGAGAGAAACTGAGACAGAGAGAGAGAGAGCGAGAGGATAGACCCTCTGCAGCTCCAGCTCTTGTTATTTTAACCCAGATTCACCACTGAAATATGGCCACCATGTGGACTCTCTCAAGAAGTGTGGCTCCAGTGTCGGCCTAGCCAATCAGAGGAGACGTGGTGGTCCAGGAAGGAGGGACGTGGGGAGGGTCTGGGAGTCAGAGTCTGAGAGAGGCATTAAAGTGTGTGAGCAGAGGAAGAGAGTCAGGGCAGAGAAGCCACATCTCCAGGAGAGCTGGACTATCCACAGACCAATGGAGACAGGTTGGACTATTTTTCTTAATTTATTTCCCGTTAAAAACACACTGAGGCTGAACACTTGTGTCATACAAACTGTCAGCTGGGTTCCTGGCTGATTTAATAGGACATAAATATTATGTTTTAGGTCTTAATCACAACCTTTCTGTGGCGTCACAGAGCTCCAGGATGCTGAGCAGATGTGTTTGGAAAGACTGGCTCCTCTGCTGTGGAAAACCTAACTGTAAACTCTTTTGTTATTGACTGCAATTGTCTGCAATTTTCTCTCAAATAATGACAAGGCCAAGACGCATTCTGTCTTCGAACGCCTACACAAGAGCTATGAAATCATACAAAATCAGATGGATGCCTTCAGTAAGAAAACTACCAGTCAGTGCTTTTTGCTGTGTTTGCTTGATTTAAACAGCTGTCACAGACCCGATGATTGTAACTGTAACTCTGCTCTGAGATTTCTACCATGTGGTTTATCTAAAAAAAACAGAGCTTTTATGAGAACGTGTGACTGGACAAGTATTTGAAGTCCTGTGTGACCAATCATCTCTGCATTCCCTTTAAGTAGCTTCAGGGGCTTTTCATTCAAACAGATCCTCACAGATTATAAGTGCTCCCTTTTGTTTTAAAATTGCTTTGCTTTTCAGTCAAATAAAGAAAGAGAGGTTACGGCTGAAAATGCAGAGAATCTATAAGGTGGCTGTATATTTCAGAGTTGGATTAATGTAACAGACTGATGCCACAGGGTAGCAGATGCCTCATATATCCCGACAGCTTCATGACAGATTGTAGAAGCATATCTGTAAAAGTCTCCCCTCTCAGCATGTGGACCCTCCATAAACTCGCCCCCCATCCCTCATCCAGCTCTAAACAAACAATCTCCATGGCGACGCGTTCCTCTAGTTGTGGCATGTCCATAGATATGTAGATTGTTTCCTGTCAGTGGTGGTGTAGAAAAGAGTTTCCTGCCCTTTTTGTTGCTGTGATAAGAGAAAAGCTGAGTGGACACTCGGACCAGGAGTTGCAGATTCAAGCTTTTTTAGCCGTACAGTAGTTGCATGGTTAAAAGCGTTGACATTGGGATGATTGGTCAATTGGTGGGTTGATCCGCTACTTTGGTCTAGACGGAAATATCTGATCATGGATTGCCCCTAAATTTGAACAGGTATTTGTGGACCTAAGTACATGAATCCAACTGATTTCTGTGATTCCCTGATTTTTCTGGACATATCTGTGTTTCTGGGACAGGCCTTGACAATTACATGATGGATTCCCACAAAATTTGTAGAAGATATTCATGATACCCAGAAGTTGAAGCTTATTGACTTTGGTAATCCTTTTGATCCCACCATGAAGTTTTGTGTCAGTGGTCTCCACAACTATTGGATGGATAGCCATGAAAATTTGTATAAATATTATTGCACCCCGAGGGATGTAGAGTAAAAACTTAAAAAAAAAAAAAATTATCGAGTGCAACTCTCAGTTCAAAGTTTTAATTTTGAAATCTGTAGTTCACACAAAACTGACGACGTTCTCATCTGCCCCAGCTGTACTTTGTGCTTCATGCGAATTACCAAAAGTTAGCATGCTAACAAACCAAAATACTAGGTAAACATTGCAAACGTATCTGCTAAACATCGGTATGTTAGCATTGCCATTGTGAGCATATTAGCTGCGTTTGGCATTAAGCTCAAAGCAACACTGAGCTTGGTTACAGCTTCACAGACTGGCTATGTTTGCATGCATGTTTGTAACTAATTGATTAGATTAGTTATCAGTAAATTATAAATTTCATTTTGATTGTAGATTCATTTGTAAAAGGGAAACTGAGGTGCATCTGTGGAGAAGTTCCCTTTTAGCTCACAGTTTTTGGGGGCACATGTGGCAGATGGCAGGGAGTCTTGTAGGTGTATGTGTGCATGGGGGATTAGTTGTTGGGGGTCAACGGGGTGGTGGTGGGTGCAGTCTGGGAGCTGTAAACTCTTCTGTGCATGTAAACTGAGCCTCAAATAATCCTGGGTCTCCCCCCGGTTACTCAGGGAATATAAAAGACATCATAAATCCACCTCAAGCCTCACGTACACACACCACCACACTCCACTCTATCTTGGGAAACTTCTGTTCCTGATAACCGCTCAAATCTGTCTGTCTGGGAACAGTGAGCAGACGTCTGGGCGAATGTTGATGTGACAAATAGCAGGTACATTAATAGAACCGGACTTGCCCAGACTTGTTTTAGACCTCTTTACTCACATTCAAGGCAGCTTCAGGTAAATTCAGACCCACTACGAGGTACTGTGTAACCAACAGGCACGTGACGCAAACATACCGCAGCCAAGCAAGGTCAAAGGTTAAGTGTGCTGGTCCTTCAGAGCCCCGTATCTCCCCAGCTGGTTTGAATTGTTTTAGCTCCAAAGTGTTTTCCAACAATATTCCTGTCATTGAGGAATTAGTCTTTGCAACTGGCCAGCAAATGTTTGACCTTAAAACTTCGGACTGCCTGTTCGCCTTAAATCCTAACGTCAAACATCAGTCTTGTCAAAGGACCTCTGGGATCCCTAACGTCAACGGTCGTTTTGGGAGTGGTTTTTCAAAAAAAAGTTCCGTTAGTAAATGTGTGTCTGCATCTGTTCCTGCATCTGTTCATGGTGAGGCAATGAGAACGCTTTGCATTCATAGAATTAATTTTGGTCCAAATCCACAGAGGCGGCTGCCTTTTCTTATGATCTCATCTGTTTTACACAGTCCAAACACACTCTCTGTTAGTGCATGCACACACAAACACACACACACACTCACACACACACACACACACACACACACACACAAACCACCCTGTAAGAGACCACAGATCTGGGTCATTTTCTCCGCTGGAAAAGAAGAAGGAGGGGAAAAAAGAAAACTGTTGTTGATATCTCTACAGGATGACAAAGATCAAAGTTTGTGTAATGCTCTGACTCACACACACATACGATGAGTCTGACTTGCACCATGTGACCACAAAGGTCGGCCCCGGCTCTTGCGACCCTTGCTGTAAGGGCGCATCGGGGGCCGAGGGATGGAAACCTTGCGGTGCGGGCGGCACACGTGTCAACAGCGGCCCCCGGCTCCCTCTGCTGCCCTGCCAAACACTGGTTGGAGAATGACTAACAGACTCCCAGGAGGCCGCAGGGAAACCAGGGCAGGGAAAAAAAAAGTCTCAGAGAAAAGAAACAACTGTCAACTTTGGCCCCGAGCTGTATTTATAACATGAGCACAAAGCCTGTACAGTTTAAGAAACTTTTAATCTTCTCCTGCATTCTGTGTTTTAATGTGTCTTCAGCTCAAATTTGTTAACGTCTCTTGTATATCAAATCTCAGTCTTTTCATAACTTCAACAGAGCAGTGTTTGACCGTTAAATCTCTCTAGATTTTCTTTGGAAAAACACTTCAATACTGCCTTGTCTGTTTACTAGAATCTGAAAAAGACGTCACTTCAACAAGTCACTTCATTTGAGAAAAATGTCAGGAGGTGTGAACATTATTCTGAATAACTGTATAAGTAAAAAACGTTGGCTTATAACTCATTCGGGGAAACTTAAGTGGCAGACGAGACCTTTTATAGCAAAAAGATGTACCGTTTGATTCAGCGGAAAAGACCCTGCTCGTTGAGACTTCGTTCAAGATGATTCTGCCAGAAAAAAACAGCTAGCACAGCTTTGTCCAAAAGTTAAAAAGCAAAATACAAAATAGTATTACACAAACATAACTAACCCTTAAACCAAAATGTATTATGTTAGTGAGCTTAAAGGCTCATTTACGTACAAAAAAAGATATGTACGTTTTAAATGATATAATCGTCACTGCCATCATACTTCTACTACGAATCTTTTACGTCGGAATGGACTTAAAGCAATACATCCGCTAGCTGGCGCAGCTCAGAGTCAAAAGTTGCCCCAAATAAGAAGAAAAAGTCAGAGAAGTAGAAAAAGTCAAAAGTTTATGACAACAACCAACATGGCCATGATGGAGGAGATATTGGAGATATGTGTGTCATTCTGTACTAACTTGCGCACAAGCCCTCCTCAAAAAATCCTGCTATTTTCCAAATTATTCATCTTCACTGTGTTTTGAACTATTGGCAAAATCACCCCGTACTGCCCCTAAGATTTTCGATGATACTGAAACTGTATCTGCAAGTTTGCAGAGTACAGACAAAAATACGGACGAAATTAATGTAGAGAATGAACAGAAGACTCATAATAATACTCATAATCCCTATGTGTATCCAATGTAGAGCATAAATTAGTCTGAAGAAGTGTCTGTAAAAACATTCTTAAACTTAAAATCAGGTGTAAAGACTTTTGTGACTTGGTTACAGGATCAAACAAGAACAAAGTTAAAATTTAAAATGAAAATTTAAGCAGGTTATTGTTGTAACCCTGGCAGATTTGTCTGCATTGCTGCTCAGTAAAGTTCTGCCTGCCGGAAGATGTGACTTCTTTATGAACTGACACCATTTGCAGCTTCCTCATTGTATTGTCACTGACTCAGCAGGGCAGCAGGGTTGATGTCACCGAGGTTATCGGCGGTCATGTGACAGCCGGACAGCAGTTGTGTTATCAACCGTTGGCTGACCCCAGGTCAGCTGTGTGGGCTGCTTGATGAGAGGCCTCTGGCTTGTTTTTCTCTCTGTCTACATCCGCTTCTCATTCTGCTGTTACCACGACTCTATTAACCCTCCCGTCTCCACCTCCACACAACACACACACACACACACACACACACACACACACCAGGTCAGACATGCATAATGTTTTCATTCATGTCTAGTTATCATCTTTACAGCCTCAGTCATGCAGATCCACTGGGAGGAGAGAACAGGACGAGAGCCCTGATCACAAATCCTCAAACATAAACACACTGAAAACAGAAGAGCCCCACTTCAAATGAACACATCCCTACACAACTCATTAGTCCCTCTCCAGCAGATCCACACCAGAAGCCTCCCTTCCTCCTCCACACTCTCCTCAGTCACCACACTTCTGCTTTCCCCAAACATGACAGAGGAGAAACAGGAGAGCTGCGCTTCCTCAAATACAACAAAAAAATTACTGATTATTTTAGAGCTTCTTTTATACACAGAGTTACCTTTTATACATGAAATTAAAGTGCTCACCCTGTTGTTCTGCCTCTGTGTTTTATGTCTTAGGTGTGTCTGATGTGACGCCAGCGGGCTGGCTCAGGGAAAGAAACATCAATACAATGTAGACACCAAAAAACCAGACAGAAGAAGAGTCTGAAGACCAAGCCGACAGAAACTGGGTGAGTCTCAGGAGGAGGAACAACTGCTGTGCAGAAGCAGAAGATAACAAGTGAAAGAAAGCGGGAAGAAGAAGGAAGAAGGAGTCACTGTTAATCATTGACTTGACCTTTTGTGAGGAGAAGTGTTATCTACTCCTTCCTGTGAAGTCTTCACTCACTCTCACATCTCCGTCAGAGAAGGATCCCAACCTCAGCTCTTCGTCCTGTGAGGGCCTCCGACCCAAACTCCACCTTTTTCACCTCTCAGCGGCGTTGAAACCTGGACAGAAGGAGACTCCAGCCACCGTCAGCATGTGCCATGTCATTGTCACCTGCCGCTCCATGCTGTGGACTCTGCTGAGTATTGTGGCTGCGTTCGGAGAGCTCATCGCCTTCATGAGCACTGACTGGCTGGTGGGATTCCCTCGCACCCCCGACGCCGTCTTCGGCCCCCATGGGGCCACTACAGCCGGAGAGGCCTACAGGCCCACCCTCGGCATCTATGGCCGCTGTATAAAACTGCCTCACCTGCAGCGTGGAATACTGTGCGGACCGTACGCCATACACTTTGGGGAGATTGCCAGCGGGTTCTGGCAAGCTACTTCCATCTTCCTCGCAGCGGGGATCCTGCTGCTGTGTGCTGTGGCGTTCATCTCAGTCTTCACCATGTGCTTCCAAAGCATCATGAAGAAGAGCATCTTCAATGTGTGTGGACTGCTGCAAGGGATTGCAGGTAAGATGTGCACATGACACAAATTTGAACTTTTTTTTGGTGCTTGCTTCCTTTAAAAAGGGATGTTACGATCCATTATCTGCTCCTCTTGAATAAAGGCTTAGATTTGTGTGATGGACAAACAAATGCCAGCTTACTTCATCAGAGCAGCTTCAGAAACTTCCTTCACTCCCCCTACAAATCTGAATTAGAGAGCTGTTACTGATAATTCCTTTAACTTTGTGAAGCCATTAATTTGAAATCCTCACCCACTTCATGTGGTGTTTTCTTCCCGTGTCTGAGGGTGAGAAAGTCTGCAGGGTTTGCACTTCTCTCCTCAGCTCTCTTTTTTTTAAATTCTTTACGCATTTTTTGCATGACAGTTTCCATGTGTTCAACAGTTTGCAGCTCTATAAAAGTCCGTCAGAAGAGGCCGTATGAAAATATGAACCATTATTGCATCTGGAAAGCACGTTTGATTTTGGAGTTTTTCAAACCGAAGTCTGATTAAAAGAGCTCTTTCTAAACATCATTAAATTGTTGGCATATGTTGGGTCTATGTATATCATAAAGAAAGTTCTGTATATGAAAAGTGTCTTGGATTGTGTTTGATACTACTTCAATAGAACTTGACGTAACTTCTAGCCTATCCCACTGCACAACCACAGTATCAGTACACACCCTAAGCCAGACTCAAAACAGCGCATTGCACAGCAAACATTACTCAATAGTCTCAATGTATTTATTGCTTTTGAGATCACTTTCGTAATTCCGCATCTGCTCCCAGAAGAGACAGACGTGACTCATCTGATCAAAAGAGAACAGAGAAACCTCAAAGCTAAAAAACCAACTTCATCCAACCTTTATTGTTTCTCTTCATTCTTGTGGAGCCACCGTTCATCTAGGTAAATGAAAAGTTTCAGCTGAACACATTCATTACGAGCACCACAACTGCCACTGCGGGACTGATGTGTTTGATTCTCGTGGAGCCTTTCTGTGAACTTCTGCCCGAGCAGTCAGGAGTTTAAAACACATGGTGGCTTGTTTCCACCCACAGAGATGTCACTCCGAGCAACTGCCACCCAAATATTTACTTTCTGCCCAGTCAGCTTGAGCTTCTCTGACACTCTATTGGCTGAAAAATCAACACGCATGCGTATCTCTGTGTGCTGGTGTGTATCCTGTGTCCACGGTGGTGCATTTGAGGTCTGATTTCAGGCCATTTTGACTCTTTGTGGTGAAATATGGCAGGGAGGAGGCCATGAAATCAGCCCCCTTGAACCTCCTCTTTTTGTACTGAAGCTCTCAGCTCTCTGGTGATTATGGCCGTCCTCCCCCACAGTTGTTTATTTGGTGCAGGCCCAAACAGAAAAAGGTGGGCGTGTGGTGAAGGGCATGCCAAACCCAGCTCTGAGCAGGCCTGCTGACCCGAGAGACGGCTTAAACCCACTGTGAATGGCTACTGGACAACTCTCTAGACTCAACAAGACCGAAAAAGTGTAATGTTAATGTTTATTTTGGGCACCATTTGTCTCTTTCTGCAGATGGCTCCTGCAGATGACAGTTGCATGAGCTACTGTGGATGTAGGGTCAATAAATATGATACTATATGTCTTTAGTAGAGATTTGTTAGCCAATTAAATTTGTCAGCCATCATAAATGTTTCCATACAATTCATAACAAGGTAACTGCCCCTAAATACTGTGCCTCAGGTGGTTTATATCTCCGATTTTTCAAGTTGAAAGCCCTCTTTGGTGCCACCAGAGGGCATCTTGGAGAAAGGATGAGAGAAACTTCTTAAAAAATGAATTTAAGTAGAATTTTGAAAAGTTTGCATGTACTAAGAAATAGTGTTGCATAGCTTAAAAGTTCCTTTTTGATCTTAATAAAGAACTTGGAGTCTGGAGCACATGGCTAAGATAATGAAAGTGAGGAAATTAACCGCTGAGTCTCCTCATTGTTGAGAGGATGAGGATGTGGAAGAGGAAAGGGGGCGAGAGGAGCTTCAAACAAGTGAGAAGGAGGGAGGGTTTCCTTCATGCATGTGGAGCTAAAGGCCGATAACCCCTCACTCATTTCAGCCGCAGGAAGAGATAAGACCCAGAATACCTTCAGTCAGACATCTAACAGTATCACTTTTTCCAACATCAGTCACCGCGCGCGAGTCCTCAGTTTGACTGCTGTCTTTTCATGAGGCCTGTGAATGATATCACTCTCACTGATATCCACCACCAGCACCGCCACACCGACGTTCTACTAATCACTATTTCCACTATTCATGCCGACCCTCTGGTAATGAGAAAACTGGAGCCAGACGGCAGATGTTTGGGGAAGCAATTGACCTCAGATGGGAAGATTGTGATGCCGTTGCCAGAGATGGTCACGTCATTTCACTGGAGTAGCTCCAAAGCCTATTAACCTAGTCTTCACATACACTGATGTCACTTTTACTTTATGCTTTAGACTCATTTGTCCCCTATGACACACTTTCTGATGGCCACAGTTCCCCACATGCCATTAAACTGACGGTCAGTATAAGCTCAGACTGAAGGTAAATCCATTCCCTTTACGTAATTGAATGGCTAAAACAGACGGTCTTCTGTTGAGGGTCAGTCGGGCACATTTGAGGGCCCATAAGACTTCTTGTACACCAGTCCGACTACCTGTACCTGAATTCATTGCACGTTTATTGAAACGGCTTCCTTACTCACCGTCACTCATGTCGAACTTCAGCTGAGAATGATTAGAAACAAGACGGCAAACAAACTCAGCAGTAAAACTGTCTCAAATTCTTGTGAGTTCAGTGTCGAATGCTTTTATTACCGACCGTAAACTTTCCCTCCAGCCGTCATCACCGGTTTAACTATTGACCGTGACTCAGGCCAGGCTGGAAGTGAGGAAAACAAAACAATGTATGACAGGAATTAAAGCGGGATTACTGTGTGACGTTGGTTCTGACATAAAATATCATGTGTTACACAACAAAAGCGAAACAACAGAGTAGAACTGCTGGCTCTGGTTGATAAGAAAGGGCATTTCTGAACATTTTATAGCTTTTTTGTGATATTTGTGTTTACAGTGGATGTGTGGCACTGCTTTTTTATTTTAACACTGCAACCGTAATATTCATATATATAAATATAAATTGACAGTAGGTAGCATTTTATAACCAGAAAAAATTACAACTCTGACAGGGAGTCAGAGCACATGTGGTCTACTGCCATGATGCTAAAAGTTGGGGGCCTTAGCCAACTGAAGTAAAGGTGGAACATTTATAATAATTTATCATTATCATAAAATATAACCGTTGTTATAACACATGGAAACATTTTTTTAATGTAAGTTTTTATAACTTCCTGCTAATCAAACATTTATCACAACCTAAGCTGGAAGTAAGCCAGCTAGCTTGCTTGCTGTTATGTAGCTAGCTAGATGTGCTGTGTTTAGGAGTCCATGTGTCCTGTTTTCGTAACTTATTTTAACCTCCAAGGTGGCAAAAAAGTCAGCAAATTGAGCTTTAATATTCATCACTGAAATACATTTTAGAAATGATATCTAGACAAGAGTTTACGGACATGATAGCAGGTTTGTGAGGCCAAGTGCTAACCATGCTAAGAGGCCCACAATAGTTGACAGGACTGACTCCTTTCAACATCAAACAACATCCAAAATTACAGCCTCAGTGATTATAAATTGAACCAACATGCCTCTAATAAAAACTGAACTTTGTAACCTTCATGAAGGAAGAATTTATTGATGGGCTGTTAAATAACACTGCTCTAGTTTTAGCCAGGTGAACCTGATAATAAAGTAAAGGCTGCCAAGTGTCTGTGCAGATATCTAAATATTTTCACTTTCAATGTTTATTATTAGACCATACAAGTTTACATGAATGGTGCTGTCCAATCAGAGTACAGTTTGTCATAAATGAAGCTTCTGTAAGACCCCTTGTACTCACAAAAGTGCTGCTCTTTAAATGCAAAAAAGCTACAGTCAAGTTAAGAAGAAAAATGAAGGAAAAACAGAGCTGCAACAATTAGATTAACAAGAAGCTGCAATGACATATATTGGACATGATATTTATTATATTACGTGTTATTCTAATAATGAAGTTGTGTCTATTAAATCGAGCACTAAAAGCAGCATAACTGTCCCCAAAGCCTTTCCTTTTTCTTTATTAGGTTTACCAGTTTATAATGCCATTGTGTTTTATCTGCAGGCTGAACAGCCGCAGACTTTTGGTTCCATAAAAGCGTTTATTTTTGTATTCAGTATTTTCCTACAATGTCATGTCTAACTTGACTGATTATGTTAAGGCCTTTAATTTGAATTGACAGGCGCAATGTTCCGTAAAATCAAGTTTTTTAAGGCTCTTTTCGAGACGTAGAGTCGAAACTTCTCTTAGTTTTTGTTGTGCAGGTGATGTCAGTTAGATTTATGCAGGTCAAACCTTTGCAATATTAAATCGTCCATCTTTTTTCACAACATCCAAGTCTGTCTGACCCTCAGCTGTGCTCATACCACAGGTAATGAACTTTTCAAAATACAAAAATATAAGAATTTTAAGTTATCTAATTAGTATCGGCAATGAGAAGCAGGTGAAAAAAACATTTTTATTGTGCATTTTCTTTTTGTAACTAGTATAAAACAAAAATTTCATACAAAAATGTCAATCATGTATTGCTCCAGCTTCTTCAATGTATTTGCTTCTTTTTCTTGTCTGAAGACATTAAATATCTTTACATTTTGTCGTGCTAAAAGACATCACTTTGGATCGATCACTTGCCTACAGACCAGACAATTATTGATTAAGGATTGACGTAGAAAGTAACTGACAGATGGCTAGTATTTTTTTTTTGCACTTTTGCTGTCTCTTCTTCTCATTTTCACTGCATGTGGATGTGTGTGTGTGTGTTTAAGGGGTAGCTCCTCTTTCTTCCTGGAAAGAAGAAGGGTGGGCAGATTTCTTGGAGCTGAGTGGAGGCTGGCTGTGGCTGTAAGTGCAGAGGTTAGGGAGGAGGGAGGTGGGGCGTGGTGGTGGGGTTGGTGGTGATGCTGGTGGTGGTGGGGGGGGGGGGTGCAGTTTGTGGCAGTGATCAAAAAA
>JAPZDY010000011.1:20051127-20068742 GCA_029783645.1 Ctenochaetus hawaiiensis
AACTCACGGGAGGCTGGCCAAAATTGCGGAAAAGTCGCGGTGATTGGACAAAATTGCAAGGTCGCGCAGAATTCACGAAGATTGGTTGAATTCGTGTGAATTGTTGCGATCGCAACATCGCGAATTCCTGGAGGGACTGATATATGTAAATATAAATGTCTGCATTAAATTTCATGGCAATTCATTCAACAGTTGTCAACATTTTGCTCACAAACAAATGTCAATGCAAATCGTGGTGTCAAAAATTCAGTGCAAAAATTTAATGGCAATGCATCTGGCAGTTGTTGAGATATCTAAGCCTGAGACATCTCCATCCTCAGAGCCATGCCAACAATGTATATTAAGTTACAATATGGTAAGATTTTGTCACACTGATATGCAGGGGAAAGAAGTTGCATAACAAAATTATGACATTGGCTTCTGGGTTTATATGAGAAACGTCCACATCACATATATGAGACAAGTATGTGGCTACTGAGAAGGCCAGCTGGATTGTCCATTTGGAGTTTTTGGCCAAGACTCAAAACATTTGCTGATTTATTTCAACATATTTATGATTGTGTGGTTTCCAAAAAATGTCACGGTGCTTTTTTTTTTTTAGAGACCCAGATCCTGCAGATGATGAACTTGTGCCCAATGCATTTATTTACAGTTATACGCATGTGTTGTTGGACCACAGCAGCTGTCCAGTTTTTTCAGTGTGGTTTCTAAATACCTACATGGTCCTCTTGTGCGGCTGCTTAGAGCTACAGGAACTGTTAAAGGATTTGTGGTGAGCTCGTCTCTGTGCTAACTGAAAGGGCTGGCCGGCAGCTCTGCATGAGAACACGTGTGCCTGCTTCACTGCATTACTTCCCATCTTCGCCCAGGAACATTGTGTCCTCAAACATTTATTCTGACACGTATGCATCTCCACCAGACACTGTCAGAGCTGCTGTCTTTATGCACTGATATATATAAAAGCTGTATATTCAAAAGCCATAAGTTTTTTCCCACTGTGATGAGAGGGTGCTGTAAAGTAGGAAAAGTGGATGCGGTTCATCAGATTATAGGACAGCAGAAGCAGTTAGTAATTAAATTAAAAGCAGATAGGAAAATCCGTCCCGGGACATCGTGTTCAAATGTTTACATCTCTAAAATAAGTGATCAGGTCTGGCATCCTGTCAATCAAACAACAAGAACTAAAGATGTTCATGTTGATGTAATATTTAAGACTTGCTCTGCTAACTTGTCGCCTTACTTGTATCCAGTGTCATCTCCAGGTTTGTAGAACCAGTGAGGTTGTTCCCAGCCAGCATGAAAGCCCATGGATGCTTTGTCCTTCAGCAGTTCGTAAACGCCGCTTGTCCGACAGGTTGGTCGACCGGCGAAACGCTCTTCCTTGGGGTAACCGACTGAGGACATCGACAGAGTGAGAATGAGACAGCAGGAAGTTTAATAACAGTAAAAAAAGAAAAGGCTTTGTTGATCTCGGGTTCTTCTTACCTGCAGTGTTGAAGCCGTAAGATTCTCGAGCTTTGGCGCAAACGAAAGACAAATCCGCCCATTTGCCGAAGCGGTTGGGGTCAAGCTCAATCAGGTCGTAAGGAGGTTCCCCGTTTCTGATCCAGTCACTCAGGAACTTACCGATACCACCAGCATGGATGACTCCGTACCTGGAAACAGATCAAGTTTAAACACAAACACTCATCCATTTTGTGTCTTTATCTACAAAGCCTCTAACTGATCTCCATCCCAAACTCATACCCAAAGCCAATGGCGGTCCAGTAGTTACGAACTCCTTGGTGCGGTCCAACCAGGGGGAGGACGTCAGGAGAGTACGTGATTGGTCCAGACACGATGTTAATGATGTCAGCTTTCTTCAGCACAGGAACCATCTCCATGGCCATCTCCACATGCTCCATAATCCTGTCCAGGTCTGACTCAAACAACTCTTTACCGAAACCTGCAGAAGACGGACGGACAGAAACATGAAATATAACCCCAGAAAGAGTAAAGCCATGCAGAAAACTGCTCATCAAGGATAACTCAGTTAAAACTAATGATAAACTAAAGTTTTCAGTTGGTAAAAACTGACCTGGAGGCACTCCCTCTCTGGCCCAGGACTCCTGTATCCTCATCCTCTCCACCTTTTCATACGGGCCGAACAGGAGGCCGTCTCTTTCCTGGCGCAGGTAATAAGAACCTTCCAGGTCCCTGATGACAGCCAGCTCCTTCTTCAGAGCCTTCACCTCTGGTATTGTTGCCGTCACGACGTACTGGTGATGCGCTGGGACGGTGGGGTGTTTGAGCCCCATCATCTCGCCAAACTCTCGGGCCCAGAAACCTGGAGACCAACGGAGACTGTATTGAATCAACTAAAAGGACAGAACTGTCACTCTCGGTAGTTTCCATACACTGCTGATGGATCGGACAGAGCAACACTAACTGTTCCCTCTTTGCTTTCAGTCTTTATGCAAGGCTAAGCTAATTAGCTGCTTTATATAAAAGGTTCAGAGTGTATTCAGCAGCTCCTGGCTTATTTCTTTACACACTATCCCATCTGAGAACGTAGGAGAATCAAAGGATGACCATGAAAGTCTCTCTAGATTGAGCGTTCGGTTTGTCTGTGTTGGGCTCTTGCGGAAACACGGGTGTTAAAACATGAATATAATCTCTTTATTTTCATGTCCTGCCAATAGATTCCCCTCATTTTTGCATACTTGAACAAAGAGACAGATATAAGAGTGTTGTTGTTCTCCCCAACAACAGAGTGAACAAGCAAACTTCCAAAAATATTAAAATTATTCCTTCAGGCTGCCTCACTTCCTGTGTACCAGTCTTTAGGAAAATCTGCAGGACTGTTACAGTATGTTCCCTATTGCCCCCATGTTGAATGACCTATAATAAAGGGTTTGTGTCTCCTAGTGGACACAGAGTTTGATGAATAAATGTATCGGGGCAGTTACGCCCTCAGTGACGCCCCCCTTTTAACATTTGGTAGGAAAAGTTCTTCTGCACACAATGTACTTGATGTACTTGATGTACTTAATGTACTTAATGTACTTAATGTACTTAATGTAACATTTTTTAACTTGCTGGTTGCTGGAGGACTTTCTGTTCAACCTGAGCAAACTTTCTGATTATTATCAGTCATTTTAATGACATTTTAATTTAGTTAAATTGTGTTTTGAGATTTTCTGTTATTATACTAAGTAGGATATTTGATTATATGAAGTTATATTGCATCAAGGTGAAGGCAGAATCTCTAGAGACAGAAAATTTAATATTTGTGGAACTGAACCAAAACTATATGCAGGGCACATGTACCACCACAGGGCACATGCATCATCCTGTGGTTTAAAAGGTAAACCACAGAGAAATGAAAACTACCCTCAGGATCTCCTTTTTAAATCTCCTGACATTTATTAAATAGTGCAAAAAAGAGAAGCCCTGAAGATGGTGAAGTTCATATATATCACTACGGTTGGAGGAAAGTTCAATGAGTTCATGTACATCGTGTTTCCCCCATCAGCTCCAACTGTTACAGCACATTCTGCTGCATTACCCAAAGCCACACTGTCGAGGCAAACTTCCAAGATTATTTTTTTCCACAGTTCTGCTATATTAGATAGCGACAGCTGGAGAGAGACAGGAAAGGCAGGGAGGGGAAGACCTGCAGCAAAGGGGCTGGACTGGAAATGAACCCGAACCTGAGCCTGAACCTGAACCTGCGGTGAGTACTTAAGCCACGCTTCACCAGGTGAGCTACCGAGGCGCCACAAAGAGCAAATAGTCAATGTGTTTTTACTGAAGACATCTGAGGTGTCTGTGGGAATGAAGGAAACTGTCTGGGTGAATAGGAGCGGTTCACCCCGAGGGAGTTTACTGTGGACACACACACATGTTGGTACATTATGTAACAGCAGCAGTTTTCCACTCTGTGGCTGCTTGAAGTTCCTCTCTAGTATTGTTGCAGCATGTTATCTCATAGAAATACAACAAAAGGCTGATTACATGGAACTGAAATGTGAGTCAGGTGACTGAAATGCAGCTCTACAACCCTGAGAGAGTATTATTTTACAGTTAAATGTGTAAAAGGTCCCAATCTGAGGTCTGGGCACCAACACGAGTCCTTCAGAGGACTCCAGAGCGTCTTAAGCAAAAGAAGGATTATAGTTTCATTCATTTCTGGACTAAAAGTGAGGTGGTAAATATGATTTTGAATCACTTCACTGCAACAAAAGATTTAAGCTTTAACTGTTTGTCACTTGGAGACTGTTGACAGAAGCTCAATACAACACTTATATCACCTTTACAGTTGATTTGGCAAACTTGTTAACAGAAAGTTGCTCATCCAGCACAAACACAGCAATAATATAATAAATTTGAAGACGTGAATTTTCATTCTCTTAAGTCTGTTTTGGTCACCGACTAACCAACCCAGCAGCTGCTTTTTTACTCAAAACCATCTGAACATCTCCAATGTTGACCCAAAAACCAGAAAAGAAGCTGTGAGACTGATCATTTCAACCAAAACTGTGATTCTTTTCTCTCCAAAACCAGCTGGTTTTGACAGTAGTTCCTCATAGGACACTGACTGGTCCAGACCACTGAGGTTCAGACACATCCCATAGCTCAAAGCCTTGACAGATGCCTTTGCAAGATCATGTGAACTTGCAAATCCAGCTAACGAACAAACACCTGAGGGGAATATCTGTCTCTTTAGCAGTTGTTGATGAATCACCAGTTTGTCACAAAGTGTGTCTGTGCACAATTGGACAGCTGACATACTGTGGGGGTTTTTTTTAGGGGGGATTACCACTGAAAACAGTGGAGTGCTATGGATGAAAACACAGCTAATGACAGCAGTGAGAGCTGTACAACAAGTTCAGTGTGTTTTGAGTCTGTAAGTGGGACACTTAACAAGGATCAACGAGGACTTTGTGCCAGAACAGTTGCTGTGACCTGCAGTTTGATGCCAGAGTCTGTTTGAGCACTCAGACCTGCTGATCTCTGCTGCTATCTTCAGCTTCGTGTTGCAAGAGTGACTCTTGTTCACACTGTTCCACCGATTCAAGTTAAATTTAACTCAGTCCCCACTGAACTATCCATTATATTTAAAATGATGTTAATTTTATTTAGTTGCATGCAGCCTTTAACATTCCCACCACAGTTTATGTTCTATACAGGCTTTATTTTTGAACTTTATGTAATGAGGGAAGGGGTGGGGTTACAGATTGGAGTCCAGGCGGTTTACGCGGGAGTTTGGCTGCAGACGAACATGTTTACCACATGCCCGCACACAGGCTTGATTCACGGTTACCGAGGAACAGTGATGAATGAGGCCAACAAGCTAAGACAAGCCTACTGTCCAATCAGGTCGCAGCTCATTTGGAAACGGTCGCTCAGAGCCAATCAAAGACTCTGATTTTACCTCATCCCAGGTTGATCCTGCTACATTAGTGAACACTCTGCTGGTTTTATTTAACATGCCTAATGAGAACTGATCACTGTCTTTGGGTTAAAAATATGCAGAATATTTGAGGTTTATTACTGTTTGTGATTTCTAAAATGCGGCAGTCATGAATTCTTCAGTGTAAAGAATGAATTGATAAAACAGAAATATTTGTTTTAAAATAAACGTAACCACATTATTGGGTCAGCTTTAACTTATCACACCATGTTTTGCAACTGAGTGCAAAAACTAGTTAGAAAGCATCCTGGTGAAATATTTTGCCAAACTTAATGGTTAAAGATTTAAATATTTATCCAACAGTGATTCATAAACAGCTGAGATTGTTAGATTTGAGTAATGAATTGCTAAAACATCCGGCTGTTGTTAATCCAAGTGGTGGCACAAATGCAAACTGACCTAAACTGTGTTGAATAAATCACTTTACAAATAAACTTTTACAAAAATTAACGGTGATGAAAAACATCCAGAGGGAAAAACTAAGCTGATTCCTCACATTTTAAACATATACAGCTTTGCAGGTTTTGAAAAAAGTCGAGCTAAAAGTGGAGTTCAGTGGTCACAATGCTGCTTTCTTCCTTTGTTTATTGAGGCTAACATGATGACACTGATCCTCTGGGGTGACATTCCAGGGAACACGACCTTTGACCTTGATATAGACTCCAGCTGGTCAGGGGCGTTCATTGAGAGGAGGGGGTTCAAACTGCATACCAGAGAGCACAACGCCACAGTTTTAAATTTCAATAGTGACCAGTATATGTTTAAAAAAAAATGAGATGTTGGGGAGGGAAGTTGGCTGGAAAAAGAAGTGGTTGAGGCTCAGCAGAGAATGAAGAGATAAAATATGTCAAAGAAAAATGTAAAATCGCCCAAAAAGGAGAGAGAAAGCATGGTTGGCTGTTATGCAAGCTCAGCAAAACAGCCACTCAGGAGTTTGAAACAATAAAGTTAGCTCATTGCATCAAAGAGGATGAAGTCGCTGTGTTTTCTGGGGAGTTGTATTCTTTCCTGTATGTGATTATCAGGGATGGGCTTTTACACCAGCTGCTTTCCTACAGGAGTCACATCTGCAGGTCACAAAGACGCAGCATCTGTTGTTCATTTTTAAATACAAACTCCACATAAAAGGAAACACACTGACCAACACTGCACCAGCATGTGGTTTAACCTGCAAAAACACAACACCTACCAATCCCATAATGTTGCATCTGACCAGAAAATGTTAACTCAGCTTATTGTGAGGCAAAAAATTAATGTTTGAGCTGTTTAATCTATCAGGTTTATATTTCAGTCCCTGGATACAAAAAGCAGCAAAATGCTAAAAAAACTGTAGGTCAGGAGGTGTGTGTGTGCTGCCGATTCAAGATTGGGTAACATCTGAACTGTTGGCCTGTTTGGATTGGCTGTCGGACACAGTGAAGGAAAGAGGCCAACAAGGCCCACATCATGACTGGCTTCAACCAGAGTACAGAATGTGCAAATGCAGGGAGTAAATGTGGAGCGAGAAGATGTGAATTGAGTTAAGGAACGTTGCTCTGTAGGGTCTTTATGATGCTGCATGCAGCTTAATGCTCGTGACTCTGCTGGAACATTTTAAAGGACAAAGTGTTTTGCACGCAGCGACTTCAAAGCTCTATTTTAAACATTTCTGGGCAATTGAATGGAAAGCGACTGGACTTAGTTATACGTCTGTGAATAGACATCACAGACATTTAACTAAGTCCAGTTGCTTTGGATTAAATTGACCAGATATAACTATGACCTGGAGGAACGAGAGCATTCACAGACCGTTTTAAACATGCAAACCTTCAGCGATTGATCCCTGAGTTCATCAGTACTTTTTAAGCTGCATTCGAGTTACTATTTTATTTGCTGTTTGTTTGTTTTTGTTGTTTTTTTAACCCGTTACTGCAGAGGAAATATGCATGACCCACATGCTGCTGTTAGTTACACATCAGAGTCTGAAGAAAATTCCTGAGCTTTGCCAAAAAAACAAGCAACAGCAGCAATGATGAAAAGAGTCTTTGCCAACGAAATCCCCTCAGAACTGGTATGACCCAGTTTAAGCCAAAAATTTGTCTCCCTGCAGTCTGTAAGCAGTATCTATGTGAGCAAAGGTCTGTCGTTATGGTTTCCACAGATAACGCCGTTTATTGAGCAGAAACTGCAGGATGTGTCTGCTTAGTGTTTCAAACAGCAGAATTTACGAGAAATAATGCACCAGATTTACATTTTATCACAACACTTTTCCATTTTTCTATGTGTTAGCAAGAAACCTAACTTAAAAATACAACCTGTTTATCTAATTGTTGCATGTTTGAAAAAAAAAAGTAACTAGATCAGCCTTTGCAGCAAAAACCGAACTTTTAAACTCTACTTTTGTCTAAAATTTCACCACAGAACAAAGCAAACATGTCCCATTATCTCAGTTTTATGTGCATTTGCGGAACAAATGTTAGCAAACGAACCTGTTGCGTTGACAATGCGATTTGCCCGGATGGTCCCATGAGGGGTCTGGACGTCCCACTTCCCATCAGGGGCCGGTTTGAGCCCTGTGACCGGGGCCGGGTTGTAGATTTGGGCACCGTACATACGAGCGCCAGCAGCCAGAGCCATGGTCAGAGAGTAAGGGTCAACGTGGCCGTCTTCTGGGGTGTACAGACCCGCCAACACCTGAAAATACATAGAGACTCTCATATAACAACAAATCTTCATCATAAATGGGTCCCAATACCATTTTTTAGGCTGCAATATTTTACACTGTACCTAGAACGACTAATACTGAGGTGATTCATAGCAGAAACATATCAACAAATGTCCCATTCTTGAGGTTTATCCACTAGTGAGCATTAATGTGATGACATTGTTTCGTGGCAAGTTCTTGAGTATGTTTTTTTTTGTGTGAAAAGCGGACATTTTGGCCCAACAGTGGCCTAAGCAGGAAAAATGAAAGGTCCAAACTGGAAACAGCTCTAAGGAGAAGCATTAATGGCTGAATATGCATTGAATTTCACATAAACCTTCCTGTTAAATTTGGATAATTCTTGTGCTCAAAGGGAAATCTTGGCCTTGTTATGATGCTTGACATAAGAAGAGGGAACAATCCTCTTGGGATCATGAATATTTACTGCAAGATAAGTGATAAACTGTTTGATAAACGATCATTTTAAAAGTGTATTTTGTGTGAAAAGTTTAAATTCTGGCCTCACGGTGAAGCAATGGGAAAGAAAAGATTTTTTCCAAAATGGGAAAAGCTGTTCCTCTGAGGATCATGAATAAATGGTTGAGAATGTTTAAGGAAATTTTGTTAAATCTTCTAGTTCGATTTGAACTATTCTTGTGCACAAACAGTAATTTTGGTCTTCTTGCAGTGAAAGGCAGGAGGACAGAGGCTCGCTAAAATCAGAGGGAATTATCTTCTTGGGATCATAAATATTCACCACAAAATTCATTGGCGATCTGGATCGGGTTGTTCAGATATTTTGCTCTGAATCAAACAGACTGATTGATTATCACATCGACCCAACTGCAAGGGATGCTTTGTAACAGCTAATGTTTAAAATAAATACACTGCTCAAACCGTCTACGTTGCCGTTTCTGCTCTCTGAACCTTCAAATAAAAAGATGAGAGGTGAAGCTTCATATCCAACAGGGAGATACTAGAGCGGTATCTCTGGTTCACAACCAACTCTTGGCTAAAGAGCAAACAAGGATAATTCCCAAATGTCAACCTTTGATCTTTTTAAAGATTGGTAGGTCGGTAAAAACAGAGCGAGGCTGTATAAGTTCAGGCACAAACACTTTATATAAAAAACTGCATAAAAGTCACACTTCTCTGCCTTGAGTTTAGTAAGATGATAAGAGAACAGACTAAAATGAAGGACACCTCATCTAAAAATCTGACCTTCCATCCAATGTGGCCGATGATTATTATAGGCTGTTCATTCAAGGACATTTTATCCTCCATCAGTCAATCATTAGTTTACTTATTTAAAGGAGTGAAATTTTAAGGAAAAGTTTCCCTCTTTCACACAGACCTTGTCCATATTGAGAAGAGGGAAAAGTTCCTGGATTTTCTCTGGTCCGATAAGGTGCTGCGGCGTCACATGCCAGTGTGTGCGAGTCATCTGGTACTTCATCTCATCCACCCGAGTCGGCGTCGTTGCAAGACGAATACTGCCGGGCTGATGAAGGCCTATTGCCTGCAGAGGAAGACAATATATACGACATGAGATTACAGAAACACCTCACACAGTAAAAAAAGCCATGAAAGGTGAGCGAGGCACCTCACCTGTCCAGTTTCAGCCTCCAATTTCTCGTATAACTTCATGCTGTCAAAGTGGACCCTCTTAAGGTTGATGCCTGGATGGTAATATGTCGTCAAACCAGCCTGAAATATGAAAAAAGCAGTTAATCACAATGGATAATAGTAAAAAAAATACACAATAGACTCCAATTAAAAGCTAAAAGCTGCAAACACAACAGATATATTCACCTTTTTTGGCTAATGTGGTTCACGTGTTAGCAAACAGGTCTAAGATGGTCTCTACGAACTCTACGGACGAACATCCGTCTCTTTAGCTTTAAAATGTTTCACAGTTTTCACTACTAAGTCTCTAACTGTGTCTGTCTGCTGTTTGTTGATCTCAATCAAATTCAAAGTATGAATATGAAGCTGATGAGGTTAAACTTTAAATATAGTCTTTTTATTATTTTCAATTAAAGATATTAAAAAAATTAAGCAAAATATCACACTCCGTCTATGTTTTACACAGTATCCCAACATTTTTTTGAAATCAGGTTTGTACATGTTGGAAAATATCTGCAATAAGATCAAATGAATGAATAAATTACTTATTAAAACAGTTTTTAAAAATGATCACAACCTTTTAACCTCTTCAGATTTGCTTTAATTGATAAAAATGTCAGAACCTACACAGTAGCATGTTTAACGTGTTTTATGCTACATAGACCATGGCAGTGTTTATGTTCTCGTCTTATCTGTGGGTTTCCTCCAGGTGTTTCAGTCTCACAGCCAAAAAACATACATCATAAATTCCCCTATAGGAGTGAATGTCAGCCTGCCAAGAGTATACCTCTTACCCAATGCATGATGGGATAGACTCAACCCCCCTCATGAAGAGAGTAACTGAATAAGAGCAGGGTCTCCCTCTGACATGTCAAATGTGTATAAATAGCATTACGATGAAGTGTCTGAGAGTGAATGAGTGAGGGGTAAATGGGTCAAGACCTCAAATGCCTTGAAAACTTATAGCAGCAGACAAAACTGGATACGACGCGACAACTCAACGACATAAACAGAATCGGCAGTAAACGCCTTCACGAAACGAGGCTGTCGAGGAAGAACTTCTCAACTTCTCCATACTTGTGCTTTACATTTACAGCTAGTTTTAGAGGATTTGCAATTAATTGGTTAATTAATTTTTGACTGACAATGTTTTTTTAATCATTATTATCATAATTAAAATGCCAAGAAAATGACCTGTCACAAAAACTCCATGTTAAGATGTTATGAATCAAAGTTTCAAAACTGTCAGGCAAATAAAGATGATTTGAAAAGGGTTAATTCTCCAAGACATTAGGGTTTAGACGACTGGTGAATTGTTTTAAAATTATTTTTTTATGCTAAATTGCCAAATATTCCCTAAGGCCAGCTGCTAGATTGTAAGGTTTAGCTGTTTTTTCACTTATTAAATTGACAGAAATGGGAACTTTAATGGTTTTAGACTCTAGGTCGGACAAAACAAGCAAATTAAGAATGTGACTGTGTGTTTTTGATATTTTTTGACTTTTAATGGATAAGAGAGTAATAAGCAGATTAGTTGAAAATGAAAACAACTGTTAGACTGCAGCTCTAATAGTATGTGATAGGAAAACTGAACATATTTGGATTTTCTTAGACAAAAACAAAAAGACAGTTATACTGTGAGTGTTTCCTGACATTCTGTAGACTAAAAGATTAATCCAAATAATCAATGACAAATTAATTAATGTGTTAAAAAATATGTAAAGCGGGGAGTGTGAGTGTGTTGGTGCAAACACAGATCACCTTTGTTTTCCGCTGCAGGCTTACTTTGCCACTTACAACCTTTGTCCACCTTAACATTCACTGTGTATTCATGCACCTGAGGACCCTTCAGACCAGCAGGGACATAGAAAAGTAGACTTTGTCAGACGTACAGCGTGCCAGGTGGATCCAGCTGTGAGCTCAGACTTCTCCAGCAGCACCACATCCTTCATGCCACTTTTGGCCAGGTGATACGCCACGCTGACCCCCACACATCCACCGCCGATGATGAGAGTGTCTGCAGTGTCCTTCCACCTCTTTCGCAAAGCTGAGGATGCATCGCTGACAGGAGAGGAAGAAAGGAACGACAGGTGATTAAAAACAGCTTCAACATGCACAGTTGCACCTCAGCAGTCTGTTTACTGTGTCACAACTTAAATATGTTGCATGCATGCAACCAGAGACGACACACTGAAACCTCCATAGTGACTATGTCTAACATGATGCAGAACTACTATAAAACTACAGGCGATTTGTCCTTAAATGCACCACTTGCTGCTTGAAGACCCTTTGCATGAATCAAGAACCAGCTGGGCAGCTTTACGCGCTTTGGAAGAGTTAAACGTTAAATATATAAGTTTTGCACCCCCATCTGCAATAATCTGCATTACCAAAGCATGTTTGATAAAAGATCCAACTAACAGAAGTGTTGCCTGAGACCTGAGTTGAACAGTCTCACCTCTCTTGAGCTTGTTTTCTTGGGGTGCAGCAGATTGTCCTTAAAGAAAGCCGTGCAATTCCTCGACAAGCGGCTAAATCTCTCCGCAGCTGGATGTTGATTAAGTTTAATATTCGCGACATGTTGGGGGGATTATTTTAAAACTAAAGACTTACTTTATATGGAACTTTAAGCACAACTAGCCCCCCTCTCACTGGACCCCTGCACAACCGTGCGTTAGTAAGAAATATCGCTTGGCACGCCCACAAGTCGAGGACGAAACTTTACCCAGATCAGCCCTCGGCCAAGTTAACACTTTGAGTGCCGTTAGCTTAAATGTAGGTCACACAGCACCTGGAAAAACATCCGTGAATGGTTTAATTGTATTAAGTCATTTGAATTATTTTGAGAATTATGAAAACACGCAACTATAAAGACTGAGAGCTTAACTTACAGCCTTGCTAGCAGCTCTGTGAGGAATAGGAGCGTGCTAAGCTAATTGCTAACGTTAGCATGCTAAAAAGTCTGAGCGAAAATGCTAACAGGTGTAATGTTTTGCTAATCAAAACAAAAAAATCAAATAAAATAGAATACTTTAATCAAAAGATACCAACACAAAAATTAAAACTGCTTTCTTCCAAGTAAAAGTCCTGCTTTTAAAAGCTAAACAAAAATAGGCTACGTCTTATCAGCAAATTTTAGTGAAAATATTGAAAGTAGAAATATTGTTTACGTAGATTAGCCGTCAGTATAAGTTAATGGAAAGGTCATGTAGGTCCTGAAAACATCTACAAATAGTTTGACTGTATTTATCTGGTCTTTTCATCAGTATTATGAAAAGACACATTGATAAAATTGAGTGCCTAACCTACAGCCATTATAGTTGCTCAGAGAGAAAAAGAGGCATGCTAAGCTAACTGCTAACATTATCCTGCTAACATGTTCTTAGTGAAAATTATCAGTATTGTGTTTATGTTTCTGTCTGCTAAACACAATAGTGGAAAAAATATTCAGATTAATAAATCAAAAATTTATAATACAAAACTTTAAAATATTCTATTACGAGTAAAAGTCCTGCTTTTAAAATTTTAATCAAGTAAAAGTTTTCAGGATTAACATTACTGAAAGTAAAAAATGTTAACTTGCTGGTTCAGCTGTGAAATTATGTTTTGGTTTTTTTTGTGTAATATAAAATCTTATTCAATAAAGTAGTTAATAATGTGAGTGATCATTTTTCAAATTTTGCAAATATCTTTTGCCTGCTACCGTCAGGCAAAAGATACAGAAGTATCCGCTGCCATACCACCAGACTACAGAACATTTTAATTTCATCATACAACTTGTTGTATAATGACAAATAAACTTCCTTGTTTGCATTCTATGTTTTGTATGTTGGTATGCTGACATTTGCTAATTATTACTAAATGCAAAGTTACAGCTGTGGCTCATAGGAATGTTATTAGTATGGCAGGTGTGAAGTCATGAACAAAAGTACTTGACCGGTGTGACTTTAAAGGTACTAGTGCAAAAGTACACATATCTGGCTAATTTAGCATGCATTATTTTATAAAGAAAAATCACAAATGTGCAAATAAACAGTAACTCAGATGCAACTCTGCCCCTTGCACTAGTTAGTTGTGCCTTGATCATGTAACTTGTGTAAAAATTCAAACAACAGTGAAAAGACTTGTCCTGTTAGATCCAGTCTGAACAATCCCTGCAGATCATTTATCTCTGTGTGGTCCTTGAGCCTCTTATTGCAACACAGCCACGAGCCCACCTGGAGCAGCTGCAGCAGGTTTGAACTGGATGTTTATCTTCCAGGTTTATACAAACATTCAAATACAGAAACATGTGTGTTGATAAACTGATTTGTGCAGGGAAAATTTTAAAGATTATTAGACTACAAAATGATCAATTCCATTAAATAATTTAAAGATATCAGGCATTAAATTGACTAAATTAAACTGAATATATCTATCCTGATGTGAAAATGTGAACAGCTGTTGGATTTACTGGATGGCCTTTTAGAGAGAAACTTGTATTATTTAGCAAATTTTTAAATAAAGTTACAAGGTACTTCAACAAAAAACACAAATAAATAATAAAATAGAAAGGAAAACTAAGAGTAACAATAAAATCAGATAATAGCAGACATAAAACCACACCTCCAGGTGAAAGGGACTAGTGAGTCAGCAAACATGGTGCACTGGACTGAACTATATATAGAGTTACACAGCAACATATGGAGCACATAAGCTGCCTCACTGCCTGACGGAGCTGCAGCATGCTGGACTGTTTGTTTAAAGCATGTTCCAAGGCAAATAAAAAGCCTCCTTGGCATGTTTTTATGTGTTTGTACCCAATAATAGATCTGACCCAGATCTAGTACATGCACTGTGAGAGATTGTAACTGATTACTTCATGGTTTCATTCTTTTCAAAACAAAATATTTTTGGCCAGCTGGCGTCATGGCTCCACTTATGCCAATATAAGTCTGTTAAATGGTCCACTGCTTTGCCACAGACTAAATTATCACCACAACTATTAAAGAGATGGCAGTAAAATTATGTAAAAACCTCAATGAACTCCAGAGAATGAACTCCTAATGACTTTTGAGGTCTGATTACTGCTCTAGTGCCACCAACAGGTCAAATATGTCACATATGCAGTGAAATATCTCTGCAGCCCCATGACATTTTGATTTGTTCCACACTAAAGGTTGCAAAACAAATTGTTGTCCCATTATCTTCAGCTGTGCTTTGTGTTTTATGCTCAGTAGAAAAATGTTTGCTGCATTTTTCTGTGTGGTTGCGTTTTCTTTGTTTGGTTGTGTTTTCTGTTTTTTTTCTCTTTTCTGTTTTTTCGTAGTTATTCTGTATTTCCTAATGCCTTTTCCCGCTTTGCAGCTCTTTTTCTGAATAATGAGCATGTTTTCTTTCAAAAGATAAAGACGTTTTCTTTCTTTGCTTGTGTTTTGTCCGTTTGCATGTCTTCCTAAGTTTCACTGTGTTGACTTTGCAGGGCCACTAACCAAACAGCCTGTATGAGATCTCACACCTTTTCCTGATAACATATAGCCATGTTTGTTTTTTTGATTATCAGCCATTTGATCCTCTCGGAAAATATGTTAAAATTCAATCTGCATAGTTTACCATCGACATTATATAAAGGCAGACTGATTAATGCAGCTCCACAGTGCTTCTTTCCCAACTTAGCTTCTTGTTTGGGCTTTCCACAGTTAATTAAAGACAAAATTCCTTGCCCCTCACCCCCTTTACTCCACACACCACTGGTTGCCTGGACTCGGGCTGTTGTGTGGATCTTGGCAGGATTACCAGTCATCGCCATGGTAATCTGGATGGAAAATGTGATCTGGGGTTGAGAGTGGCTGTTCTGTAAACATTAAACTGTGTTTATCTGCTTCTCTGTGAAATTTTAACCTCTAAGGGCTCATTTATTGAATATATTGCTGCAACAGGATCTTTGCATGATTCATTCAATAAGATTAGAATCATTTTGTCATTAAAAAACTGTGCCGTCTTAAATCTTAAACTCTGCGAATGAGCCAATGACCTAAACCCAAACCATTTTGCTCAATGCAAACATCTTTAGTGAGCAGAGCAACGGTGGAAAAAAACTTAGTATATTTACTCCAATACTGAACTTAAGAGCAAATTTGGGGTACTTGAACTGCACTAAAGTATTTTCACTTAATGTAACTTTGTATTTCTGCTTCTAATTCTAACCCAGAGCACAAATTCATCTTTCAGGACATTGTGTTTTTCCTCTTTTTTCCTCCCCTCATTAATCATTTAACAATGAAACATTTAACCTTGCGTTCCTTCAGAAGGGCTCGATCTTTGTGTTGGGAAACTTCTTCACTGTGCATGAAGAAGTCAAACTAACTCCACCTTAAACAACTACAGCAGCAAATGTTATTTAAATATCAGTCTTCTAATGTCATATGTGCAATTTGCTTGTAATTTGTCTGAAGAATCTGTTTTTTCTTCTTAAAGTAGTTTTAATTTTAACACTTTACAGACTCCATTTTTTGCTGGAGGGAGAATTAAAGAGTAAAAATCAGGCAGAGCTGAGCAGATGGCAGTTCACCGAGCAACTTTATCACATCACTCCCACAGACTATGCTTCCATATGGAGTGTGGCTTGTAAAACTCCCATTCATCACATGTTTCTGGCTTTAGGATTTTTCCAGAGGAGAAGGAGGTTGATTTTACAGGGTCTGCAATACGGCCAACGCCCCCTTCGATTTCCACACCATCTTTAGAAAGCTTTAATGGATGATATATTATAAAAAAACACTGCACTCATCCCTAAAACACATGCATGTCTGCAGCTTTTGACTTAATTCATGCAACAAAAAAAAAAAATGCAGTTGAATCTGATCATACTTTGGTCTGCATAAGTCAAATTCTCTAAACTTTCCGAGTTATAATTATCCTTCTCTCACATGTCTTCAGAACGACTCCTTCACAAAATATCTGAGACAAGGGTCTCTTGTGCAGACTTGACAAAAAAAAAGAAAGAAAGGAAGGAAGAAAGAAAGTTGAGCCGTGAAGGAGGCAGGGGCTTCTCAGAGTGACATCAACACCACACCCTCCTTGGATTATAAATGCAGCATGGATGCGTTCACAAAGCCCTTTCCAAACTCAGACAGACCGGACGCCTGTAATCATGTCACCAGCTGGAGCAAGGAAGGTGAGCCTGCACGCTGAGATGAGTCCATTCAACCGCTCAAAGTCACTGTTTCTGTCTGTGCTTCTGCAAGATTCAAAGTTTTGCATTGTTAAGTTGTTTTGTGCGACATTTTGCGCAAGAGGAAGTGGTTGTTTATGCTTCCAGCTGCCTGATAACACACTTGTTTATCTGTGATTTGCTTTCGCTTCCATGGCACCGCAGAGTATTTTGGAGCGTCTGGATGCGGGAGAGATCGTCATCGGGGACGGAGGCTTCGTCTTCGCCCTGGAGAAGAGAGGCTACGTGAAGGCAGGACCGTGGACACCTGAAGCTGCTGCCGAGCACCCTGAAGCAGGTACAGGCCGCCACCTTTGTCTCTGTCAGCCCGGTGCTTTTTCATTACCGTGTGTTTGCAGACTTGTAGATCCAGTTTTGCGGTGCTGAGTGCGTGATGTCGCTGTTTCAGTGCGGCAGCTGCACAGAGAGTTCCTGAGGGCAGGAGCCAATGTCATGCAGACGTTCACCTTCTATGCAAGCGATGATAAACTGGAGAACAGAGGCAACACTCAGCGTTTCACTGTGAGTAGAGCCGTGTGCTTAAATGCTGAGTGTGTGTGTGTGTGTGTGTGTGTGTGTGAGAGACTGCAGCTGCTCTGAAGCCTCATCTTGACTCATGAAAAAGAGACAGCAGCTTGGCAGCACAGTTTGCATGACAC
>JAPZDY010000011.1:20120902-20132044 GCA_029783645.1 Ctenochaetus hawaiiensis
GTCACCATTTCACCATCAATAGCTTTTTCTATTTCAGCCTAATCTTTTGGCTTTTATGATCCAAAATGTCAGTGTAAAGAGGCTGTGAGTGGTGAAGAAGTGACTTTAAACTTCCCCCAGCAGTGCACGGTGCAGGGTTGCATCTCTGGGGTTTGTTTAGCAAGGGGCCAAGCATTTTTCTTTAGTATCTGACAGGCTGTCAAGAAGTGACAGCAGTACTTCACACAGTTAGCCACGGGTGGCTAGCTTAGCGGTGTTTTGTCAGACTGTGCAGCAGAGACTCAGCTCTGGTGTCCTGCTGAAATCTGCAGGAGGAGCTGCTCACAAAAATCCACAGACAACAAAATCAATCACACCCCCGGCAAAGTAAAAAGAGAGGAAAAAAAGAGAGACAAGTGCAGTTTGACATTTCACCGCTACTGCAAGTTAACTACATACCCCATTTTGCTGGATTTGGTGGCTTTAGTCGAAAAGGATCCTGTCTGAGGTCTCTTGAGGGCGGTGTGAACAGGCTGGAGGCTAGCTTCAGCTTTTGATCCCCCGTCTCTCTCTCTCTCTCCGTCTCTCTCTCCAAACTAAAGCCGCTCTCGTTGTTGTGACTTCACGGCCGGCGGAGCCACGGTGCTGTTTTTTAGTCCGACATGGCTCTGCGTTGCTGTTTTGCCCTTGGCTTCATCCTGGTTAGGGGTGTTGGTTTCATGCGAGCAGACGTGTTGGTGCATGCATGATGACCGAAGAGCGGCGCTGACGCTAGCAAGCCGCTACCGTTAGCTAGCTTAAATAAAAAACTCCCTCCGTTAAGCACGAGCGAGGATTATCGAGTTAAACTCGGGACGAGAGCGACGGGAGAGGCGGTGTGATTTATGACAACAGATAAAACTCGTTAACTTGCCTTTTTTGAATTTTCAAACAAGGGGGGAAAATGTCGAAAGTGGCAAACAAAAATGTTTTCTAACCGGTAAAATAGCGCAAAGTCGCTAAATAAGCTAGCTTTATCCATCCGTTGCTAGCTTGGCTCCGCTGGCTGCCGCTGCTGGTGTTTGTGTGATCTCCACAGAGGACACTGAAATATGACCAGCGGTCAAAAAAATACTTTAACAGAGGAGATAGTTGGGAAAAAACCTCCAGTCTCACCCTCCAATCTCAATAAACCGACTGTTCATAAATCCCAGTTTCAGTCGCTGGCTCTTTCTCGCCATTAAAGTCCTTAAACCGAGTGTTTTGAGGGTTTTTTACCGCCGCAAAGTGAGACCTTTAACGCCGCTCGGTGATGGTAGACATCTTCTTTCAAAAGAGAGCTTCATCTCTGTTTTTGGAGAAAAGACAGAAAACACTTGGCGCATACTCCAGGTTTTATCATCCTCCTTCTCCTCCAAGACTACAACCGCTTCACAGGCGTCGATGTTCACCAAATAATCTACAGGCTAATAATGATAACGACAATAATAATAATCTGTAGACTTGCTGCTGAACAGGCTCATTTCCCGTCTAATTTTGATCACTTCTGAGCGTTAAACCGGGATTCAGATGATGCCAAAGTGCGGTTGTGATGCTCCATCGGCCGGCTCATCCTCCGACCGCATCCCATTCATTTGATCGGCTCCATCCTCCGCCGCTGCTCTATGGGGAGCATTAAACCACGACGTCATCACGCAGCCGCCGAAATTTGACGTAATTGGTAATAAAATATTTCCTCACTTCCGGTGTGGCTGTGATTATTGTTGTTATAGAGCATAAAATGTGGAGCAGTGGTAGAAAAAAGCTAATTAAATACTTTTACTCATGTACTGTAATTACTACAGTTTAAAGTATTTGTATCTTTTTTTGCTACTTTATACTCCATCTCTGATCTAAATATTTTATTTCTACAGATGTAGTTACTAGTTTTTTTTAGTTAAGCACATTCTTCGTGATAATCTAATAAATACATTTGCAGAATATAATGTAATTTAAATTGTGAAGCATCAGTATTAATAATGTCAATCTCATAGTTTTTTGAGTGTTTTTACAGAATTTAATAATTGTACTTTGGTTATTTTACAGCTTTTAGCCAATAGTATACTCTTTGTTTTCATTAGGATTTTTAAATACAGACTTTTACTTGTAATAGACTGTTATACACTGCAGATTTGGCTTTTAGCTAATCACGGCATTTGAGTATTTCAGTAATAACCTGTATAAATGTCTCAAAATATACCAAGAAGTTGTATCATATCTAATAAAAATTACTAGTAGTTGATGAATACTTTTCTGAGTTGAACTTTTTTAATTTTTTCTAACCCTTGCTCCCAATTGTTTACGTTTAAAAATATTTTTTCCCTGCATTTACTGCATATCTTTTGGGCTGTGGATCAATAAATATGAAAAATCAGTCAAAAATCTGATTTCATTTTATTAGAGACTGTAGTGTAGTTTATTAACTTAACAAACTAATGATTAAATTCTGTTCTCATGCCATTTACTTGTATTTAATCTGTATTAAATGAACACCGGTATATGATCACAACAACAGTAACATACAGGAACACATTATTTGCTACCGTTGATTGCCATCTTGTGGACAGTTATTGATATGGCTAATTCTGTATTGCACAGAGTTTTACTTGAGTAAAAGTAGCAATACAATTTGAAAAAATACTTTGTTTTAAATACTTGCTACTTGCAGAGAAATTTTCCCCTTCATGCTTTGAAGCATTTCCTTACTGGACTCCTACGTCGAGGCGCGCTCAGCGTCTCTTAACAGGTGGAGGTGGTTTAACTGAAATGCCAAAAATGCCAAATTTTTGCAGTCTGCTTGGACCTCGCTTTTTGAGTTATGTTTCACAATGTTATTATGACAAAAGATGTTTCATAGACCAAATAATTAATCCAGAAAATCATTTAAAATTAATCAGGTATGAAAATAATCTGTAGTTTTAACCCTCAATGTGAGTATTGTATGAAAATAGCTTTGGAAAAATAAACTCCTTTTATTAACACATCTGTGACTGCCTGCTTGTATGGCTCATATGTTTCCCTCCATTAGTTGTGTCCATTGGCCATGTTTATGATTCGCAGAAGGTGTGTCAGAGACCATGAGGACAACGTTTGCCCAGAAACAACCTGTGTGGACTATAAGGAAAACCCTCCCCGACTCCTCCAGTCCCTCATTTCTCATATAGTGTCCTCGTCACACAGTCAGACAGACATAAACAGGTGTGAGGTCGACATTTTCATGGAACCGTTGATCAAAATGACTCAAGAAAAGCTGAATTTTAAATGCGAGCTGATTTTTTTGAGGAGATTAAAGTTTCTCATCAGCCTATAAATGTGTGTTTTTATTGGTTTCTGTTTTGTTTCATTGTTAAACATTAAAGCGCGGTAACTGAATATGTTTGATCCCTTCTCAGTTGTGCACAAGTAAAAACCAAACTGAACATTTTGAACATTCTTACCTGCTCATGTCAGACTGACAGACTCACAACATTCGATACAGGCAACCAGCAAAAAGTTATATTTAGACCTTGCAAGTAAAAAATAAAACCAGATGCATTACGTTCATGCTGCTGCATTTTTGACAGTTCAAAGTGGTTACAGGCTCTAACTAACTAATCCAGAATTAATCCAGATCCATATTCGCTGTATAGGCCAAATGCAAAGGTTCAGCCAGTGTGAACACACAAAATAACCTCCCGACATGTTGCAAATGCTTCACATGAAACACAGGAAGACCAGTTTTCTATTTCAAGATTACGCTGAGCATGAAAACTCAACTCGAGCACGCTTGCTTAGAATGTGATCAACAGAGCAGCTCAGAGCCGCGTTGAGAGGCTGAAGCAAATTCATCAGGATATTACAACAATGGACACAGTGGCGGAGGCTTTGCCAGGCTCAGACATGGACGCTGAGATGACAGTGTTGACACCTGCTGACGTTACTGAGCAAAACCTGGATGCAAGTGATGAAGTTGAGGACCTTCGAAACAGGTACAAATCAGTCATTTCTGATATTTTATTCTGGATATTATCACTGCTGAAGTTTTATGTCCATTGAGGTTTGATTTATTGTTTTCATAACATCTAGCAAAATACAGTTTTTCATTTTCAACAAAACCCAAGTTGCTCAGAGCAAAGATATAACAGTTATAAGTTAGATCAATTCACACTAAAATGGTGAGTTAATGGTGGAAATTTTTATCAGTTCCTCAAACTTGTGCATGTTTTAGTGTGAAACTAGAATGAATGCAGTCTAATACAACAATATGCAATAAATCCTGCCCTCATTAAGGTTTTATGAGCTGTTTCAGAGACGTGTTGATTCACCTTTATGATCAGTTCAGAGGCTGAAAATGTGGAGCTGTTGAGTTGTATTGAGTTAAACTGACAGAAACACCTGTATGACTCAACAGCACCACAAACTGCATCCTCCAAAACACTCAACAAACTCTCCAAAAAAAACAGTTTCAGCAAAAACTGAGCATTAAAACCTTCACAAAGGGAGGATTTATTACAAGTTGTTGTTGTAGACTGGCTTTATTTTGCCTCTATGTGCCTAATAAACTGGAAATTATTGTGTGAAAGGCTGCAAATGTAGCAGAGGAGGGTTCACATTGAAATGAGCATCAATAAAATCAGCTCAATAACATTTTTTTTACACGCATATTGTCTTTTGCACAGAGAACAAACACAATAATTTCACAAAAGTCATCACAAAATTATAGAAATAATATTTAGTTTCGAATATCAAGATATATCCTAATCCAGTTAACCTGAAAGTTTTAAAATATAAACCCATCTGAAGCTGTTATCAGCTGTTATTTGTTCAATTTTAATGATTTTTTCCAAATATTATTTTTTATACAATGTTTGCTTTATATAAATCTGCCAATAATGCATTTCCTGTTGATTTTACCAGCTGTAAAGCAGAAAGATATGTCCTAAGAATCCACTTGAAATTCAATAATCCATTATCTGTACAACCCTTGACCTTTGGAGGGTCAAGGAGGGGTGATAAGGGAGTTGAACCCTGGATAGTTGCTAGTTTATAACAGGGCGAAAATATAGAGACTGACAGTCATTCTCACGTTCGCACCACTGAGTATCTTAAAATGTGGTTGAACCTCATCTGCAGGAACGGACTGGCAGCTAGATATATTTATATAGTTTTATCTCACTGTCATACCGTTTCTCTGTTACTGTGCCTGCAGTTTCAACGAAGTAGTCCATGACGACAGCGTGCGGCCAAAGATGCAGTGTCTGATGATGGACTCCTCCTTCTCCATGGTGACTATGCAAGGCGAGGACAGCGGGATCGAATGGGAGACGACCCCCAGCCGCTGCAACACCCCGTGGGCGTCCGAGGCTGGAAACTCTGCGGTTGATCTCAGCTCTCCGGTTCCAGTACGGTCTGCAACACCTGGGTCTGTTCCAGCGGGGAAGATTATTTTTGTCATGGACGAGGAACTGTTGTCAAGACGAAAGAAAAAAGAGAGGGCGGGCGGTCAGAAAAGCAAACAACAAGAAGCCCTCACGCAGAGTTCGGAGAACATTTCAGGAAGGCCGGAGTTAGTGGGAGTTTCTCAGCCTAATGTGAAGACCGAAGAAGGAGACGAAGAAGAACAGAATGATCCTCAGGTGGATAAAGAACAACAGCTGTTCAGTTTAGTGTCCGAAGGCTCTGAAATCCTCAACATTGTCGTTCCTCCTAAACTGGCTACAGTGGATGAAGAAGAGAGCAAAGAAATGGAGGACAACCTTTCTTATCTGGAGGACAACCCCCTTCCTAGAGCCAGTGAAGAGATGCATGACTACGAACTGGTGACAGCAACAACATCTGGTGCAGAGAGAGTCAACCAGGTCCGACCTCCGCCGTTAAATGTGATGGATCCACCCGGGGCTCCGGTGGCCAGACCTCTGGGCAGAGGAGCTGCAGGAAACGTGGATTACTTCGAGGCGTTCACTCTGATTGACGCCCAAGCTCCAGGAAGTCCTGCAGTGACAGCACAAGGACAGGCTGAACAACAAGTGGAGGTTTCCACAGAGAGCCAGGAGGCAGAGTCTGGAGATAACACCGCCACAACCACAACAACTGTGGATAATGACAAGTCAGACACGATCAGCTTGGAGGAAATCACCAGCGACCTTCTCGATGAAGTCTTCTACGGCGGCACAGACGACTGCCCGAAAAGTGTGGACAGGAAGGACGGAGCGGCTGAAGGTGCCCCCTCCAGGCTCCCTTCAAAACCCAGCGGGTCAAATTTGTTCGGAAGCCAAGAAGATATCCTGACTCCAATCTTTCTACCAGACGGACCTCCAAAAATCATTGACCCCATTTTGCTGGAGGAGCCCAAAGCCATGGCCTTCCTGTACACGGACCTGTACGAGGAAGCGATCGGCAGTCGCTTAAAAGAAGAGGATACAGAGAGTTTGACCTCTGAGAAGTCCTTCCACAGCAGGCATTCAGACCGCGAGGCGAGAGGGTATTTAGAGAAATATGTCCTCATAGATGAGACTCCGGTGGTGGAAATGGAACCAACTGATAAAGAAGAACGTTCAGAAGAAGGTGCTCGAGTTTTATCAGATGATATATATGATTTCACTGATTTGCTTTCCAAGCCTAAAAAAGGTGAGATGCCAAATTCAGAGGAGGAAGTCACAGACTTCCTGAGATCCAGTGCCAATTCTTCCCCATGTGACATGGAGCCTTTCTCTCGATCAGTCCAAGAGGATGAAACCCAACCAGCGACGAAGAGTAAAGACAAGACAAGCAAAAAAGTCACAGTCAAGGGAGAAAAAGTCTCTGAGATCCCAGCGGATCCACTCAGCATCTCAAGTTTTGAGTTCCCCTCAGAGGAACATGATTGGGAAAGTACAGATGATCATCCTGCAGCCCTGGATGACAAAGACGTCAGCACGCATGCAGATCAGCAACCGTGGAAACAAGATTTGGAAGTGAAGAAGCCGGTTGCCCCTCCCAGGAAAAAGGCAACATCTTCTCCAAAGGCATGTCTGGACTTATTACCTCTAACTCCAGTTGAGGTTGTTAAACAGGAAAGTGAAGAAGTTGGTGGAAAGGAGCAAAGAGAAGAGGAGAAAGAGACGGCATCACCAGTGGAGACTGCTGATGAAGGAGACGGAGATGGAGAGGAAATGATGAAGCCCTCCAACGTTGACCTACCTGAAGGTGTGTCGGCAGCAGTGGAGTCTCCTCAAACTGAGAGTTTAAAAGATGACGGTGAAATAAAAGCTGAAGACAATGACATTAAAGTAGTAGCACAAGAGGAAAAAAGTGAGACTGAAGAAGCTACAAAAGAAACTGAACCAGAAGACATAGAAATTGTGTCATCAGAAATGGCTATTTCAGAGGTTAATCCAGAGAAACAAGAGGATACTTCAGCTGCTTTACCAGCTGAACCAGCCAAAGGCAAAGGACAGTGTGTCATACTTTAACATGAATTCAAATATCACATTGATCAAATAGGGAGGAGGATATCTCCCTTTGTTTCTTAAGGTTTACTCAGTGTAAACAGGTGGCAACAGTGCATGAATCATGGTGTGTTTGTAGGAAGAGGTTTGGGTCACGAGTGTGAATAAAAAAGGGTGCGAGTGCATGCGACTGTGTCTGTGCAACGTTTGGGTGGATCTTCAGCTATAAATAAGCCTCTCTGGCTTTAACCTGACACTTCTGCTCAACTAGGAGTCTGTGTACTGAGTGTGTACCCTCTTGTAAACAGCCAAACAAGTGTGCATAATGTGTAAACATGCACGTTTTTCACCCTTTCTTTGATGGATTATTTATGGCTTCAATCTTTGTTAAATTTGCAATGTTTTCTAAAACTGACTAAGCTAAAATTCATGCTGAATTAAAACATTTGAACTGTTTTCTACCTGTTTCTACATTTTCTGCACCAAAAATCAAACAAAACACTGATTTATGACTGTAGAGATGCTTTTTGCTAATCAAAAAGAACTGTTTCGGATTGGACAGTGCAATTTTAACCCTACAAAAGTGGCCAGTAAATCATATTTATTTTAAAAATTATTTGCAGATAATGTTGCCTCTCAGCTTGAATGTAATGGTCCCATCTGGAACTCATCTGTGATCCATTGCCTTTTGACCTTTAGGGGAGACTTAACACACTCCCAGATATTCATGCATACATATGGTATAAATAAGATATAAAAAGAAAGTAAAGGTGAAGAACAGGTTGGTATTATTTGTTTCAGTGAGTAATGCTCGTATTTAAAGGCTTTTTTCCATCCTGTTAGACCTGTTATAATCTAGTCAAACCTGTTGTAACAGACCGTTTTCCAATTAACTTTATTTAAGTCACCTTTTCCCTCCATATCGACAGGTGGCAGCTGTGAGTTGACAGCTCACCTTTCACTATTAGCAAAACAAGTCTGAAAGTCATAGAAGTGTAGCAAATAGAGTGGATATGCAAGTCACACATCTAATAGACATGAAAATTCTTGACTAATTTAGTCGTTGTGTGGAACATCATAATTAAAGTTAATACAATAACTAAATATGTTATCACCTTTACGAAAGAGGGCAAAATGCGAGTTAAGAGTTTAGTGTTGTTCAGCTGACATTTCTTATATTTATCTGCTGATGTGAATGTAGCTAGTTAGCTAATAACAATTGTTTTAGATAGTTGGAGCTATATGTTACGAATAAAACACAATTAGTAGGCCTAACTAAAATAATTTTTAAGCCTCTTAGGTCAAATAACTTTAATTAACATAATTAGCTACCTATTATTGGCCACAAAAGAATTCAAAGTCGTTCTATCTAGTGTATTTCTATGCCCGAGGTTCCTCGTCGGCACTGTGTTTGACTCTACTTGGATAAGTTAGCTTCGTGCTAACTCCGCAATGGACAATGTCTCAAGTTTTTGCCCGCCGGTGACTTATGAGGAAAACGGACCAGACACCTGCGACAGCCCCTCCATGGAAGACGGGTTAGCCGACGCTTTCGGCGACCTGGCTGCCCTTCCTGTCGAGGTTGGCGAGAGAAGACCGACGTGTTTGCGGTGCCGGTGAGATGAATTAAAGGAAAGCTAATGCTAATGCTAGCCAAGTTAGACTGGTTGGACCAGGCAGGAAAGAAACCCTTCGACTCTCCCCTCTTCCTCCTCCTCCTCATTTTTTTTAAAAAAACTTCTCCTCCAGTAACTGGCATGCTTTCATGAGGGAACAGATTTATGTCGTTACAGAAAAAGCTCAAGACCAGCTGAAACAGAGAGAGGTGGTGCTAGGCTGGGAAGTAACTGGTCAATCAAAGCTTCACGTCTTCAACTTTCCTCCCATGTAGTCGCCCTCAGAAGGTGTGTCTCTGTCCTTTTCTGCCACCACAACCCCTGGACGTGTCCACGTGTCTGTATGTGGTGCAGCATCCTGCGGAGGTGAGTCTGAATCATTATAAGTCTGCATGTTCAGCACACACTGTATTTTTGATGTCTGCCTTTATAGGATGGTCTTAAAACAGTATATTTTATGTCTATGTGTTAATTAAAATACATTTTGTTCTCTGTAAATCATTCCCCCAATCACAATGGCAATTAAGAGTACATAATGCAATCAATGCAATTACAATGTAAGTGACTGGATGTTATTTTAAACTTGTATGAGTTCCTAAGTTATATAATTAAAGCCTCACACCAGCTTTTGAAAAATAGTATTGCTCTGAAAAATTACTGGATTTTGTTCCCTATCACCTCTGCTGCAAAAAGGTGGTCAGAAGTGGTTTTGTAATGGCCATAATGGACAGGAGGAATGATTAAAGAAAGCAAGTAGGCCTCTGAGCAACCAACAGACTCCAGATAAGAAAAGAAAGAAGCTGATTAAATGATAATAAACTCATTTAAGTTGATTTTATTTATTACTATGAGCAAACAAATGTTAAACTTCCTGAGTTTTTCAGGACAAGAGTTGTTAAGGACTGATTTTGCCCTGGGTTTTAACTCTCAGGCTGTATATAGGTCACCATAAACCTACAAAAACCACTCAAGGCTCTGAAAACATGATGAACCTTGTTAATACTTATCAAAAATGACAAATAATGTCAGTTATCAGCACATGTATTGAAGGCTTGTGACTATGTCTAACTGTTCTAACCTCATGTGTGCTTTCAGGAGAGCAGAGTCCTTCGCACAGTCCCTTTACTTGCTGCTTGTTTGCCACAAGGAAAATGCAACGTGATCGTGGGAAGAAGATTCAATGAGGAAAAGTAAGCAGTATTTCTTATTTCACAATATCTCAACATTTTTTTTCATTTAATTTTCATAAATATGAAGATTTGTCTGCATCTCTTCTCCTCTCAGGCACCCAGAACTGGCTGCCGTATGTCGGGACAGCAGAACGCTGATCTTGTATCCGGGCCCCAAATCCCAGAACCTGGAGGAGTTAGTCCAATACCAGGAAGTTGGCTCTGTGAAACATAATGTGATCATCATAGATGGCACCTGGAGTCAGGCTAAAAACATGTTCCTCAAAAACAGCCTGTTCCATCTGCCAAAACAGGTGTGTGTAATTGTGTTATTGTAGTAAAAGAGGATGAAATTATGAGGATGTGAAGAGAACAGGAAGTTCATTGTGTCACTGAAGCTAATCACAGATAACCCAGCAATTAATATGTTAAACTTCTCTTCATTTATCAGCCAAAATCATAAAACCTTGTTGGAATAGAGAACAGTATTCTGTCCACCTGAGACAGTGCAAATTCTCTGATTACGCCCACTGGTGGGAAAGCTGCCTCACCCACATGAAGTGACTAATTTAAATATCTCTTAAAAGTGAGCAAGGGATCACTGAGCATTTATCAGTCAACGCTCCAGTAATTTGGAAAATAATCTCTTGTGCACTTGATCGACAGCTGCCAGTTGTTTTTGTAAAGAAATTTTTAATTAATAATTAACAATATTTGCACTCAGACTGATTTTGGGCTGGGAGTCGTTAGTTTTCAACACCTCAAGGAAAAGTAAAAAGAATTGATTACCTCGCTGGGAAGTTAAAGGTGTGCAGATGCTTACTTAAACTAACTGTGGCTGCTTTTTTGTCCCATTTCTCCCAGAAATAGCTTATAAAAAAAATAATTCCAGTCAGTCCTGATCCCCTTTGACAAATACAACATGTTTCTTCTTGCTATTTTAAAATGAAAAAA
>JAPZDY010000011.1:20146586-20162948 GCA_029783645.1 Ctenochaetus hawaiiensis
CAATAAAACAAACTAAAATACTTAAAACACAGTTCAAACTGACGTATTTTAAAGACTTTCTCTCACTTTCTTTCTATAAGAAGCCAAAGTAATCAAGTAAACAACTAAAAACTAATCTCAGTTTGAGTTTTCGCCCGCCAGAAAACACGAACTACTCCTCCCATGATCCAGCGCTCCGGGAGAGGCCGCCCCGCCTTTTTTGACTCACGTGATCGCGTCCGACCAATGGAGAGTGTCGTTACAGGCGCAATGCGGTTGTCGGGATGTAAGGAGGAATGGCGACGGTCGAGACGTTTTTGGAGGCCAGAGTTGAGATGAATTCGACCAAACAGAAGCGGATCGCAGGTAGTTAGAACATAAGCTTCAAGAAACACACAGTATGTGCTGTAATGTGACCCCTGTGGTGTGTTTAAAGCGAGTTTGTTTAAAAAGATACGTGATGGATTTGGAGCAGGATGCAGTTAAAAGTGTTTAAAAAAATATTATGTCAAGTATTTTTTCTAAGCTTGAGGAGGAATGTTATTTTAAGTTAAGTTTAATAGTGTTACTTTATTTTTTTGAAACATACTGCTGTGATTATTTTTACTCATATGTAGTCACATGACCATTTCATCCTGACATCTCTACAGAAATTTATGCCTTTTTCTGTTTTTGTGAAGGTTGTCAGCCAAGAATATAATGATAAAAAGTCCAAAAATGGAAACTGAAGTGACGGTGTCCGCCTCATCCTCCACTCCACTGATCTCACCCACTCAGACCAGCCTGGCAGCCAAACAGAGAGACAGCAAAAAGTCCCCATCCACCACTCCATCCTTCCTCTCCAACCTGGGCAGGGCCACCCTGCGTGGTATCCGCAAGTGCCCACAGTGTGGCATCTACAACGGCACCCGTGGGCTCAGCTGCAAGAACAAGGCCTGCGGGATCTCCCTCAGAAACGCCACGCCGGCAAGCAGGAGCAGCAGGAAATGTGAGGTGGAGGTGGTGAAGGTGATATTAGACGGCGAGGACAGAGGAGGGAAGGAGCGTGAAGGCGAAGGAGGAGGAGGAGGAGTCCTGGTCGGTGGCTCGGGTGGAGGAGTTCAGGTGTTTTCAGTGTGTCACAGAGGAAGAGGAGCCACAGCTCCACAGCTGGGCTTCGTTGAGCTCGTCCCTACAGATACTGCTATAGCTACAGGCGACGGAGCCACCCTGCTAACCCGCATCAACCTGGGGCGGTGCTATTTGACTTCTTGCAGGCAGGGTCAAAGGTCAAACCAGGGTGAGTTAGAATCGGCGGTTGCTAGTTCCAAACAGTCGTCCGACAGCCTCTGCATCCACATCAAGCAAGCGATAGAGTGCCAGAGCCGAGCGACGCCGCTGACGTTAAAGAGCTCCATCTTGAACGGGCTGCAGGCCTCGATTCAAGCCAGGGAGGAGCTGTGGAGGCTGGCCACCGAGTCCCCGGGGCCCCTGGTGCAGCGGGTTTCAAAGGACACCATGGTGGTGAAGTGCCACACAGATTCCCAGCATCCTCTGGGGCTGCTGCACCTCACCGTGGGTGCAGGCGGACTGTCTGAAGCTTCAAAGAGTGAGAGGAGGAGTAAAGACCAGCAGCATGCTGTCTTCCACTGCGCCTGTCAGCTCAGCGGCAGAAGAAGCAAAGCTGGTGTGGATGGAGCAGGTGGATCCACCAACTCGGTGGCACCGCCGCAGCCGTGCCTTCACTTCTACGCCTGTGTGTGCGCCTTCGCGAGCGATGAGAAACTTGCCTCCGAGTTTGCTGCTTTCATCAACTACACCCCCAGCGGTACAGTGGCTGAGCCTTTCTGTCACTTTCAGGCCAAATTAAAGGAAGAGTTTGACATTTTGGAAAATGTGCTCATTCACTTTCTTGCCGAGAGAATGAAGAGTCTCCTTGAGTATTTTCCTCCTCCGCCGCTTCCACAGAAACATGAAACTGACATACACATTCAGCTGCCAGTTCATTAGCTACACCCAGCTGTAATGCAGCAGCAGTCATCATTGTGATTATCTGGAGGATGCAGTTTGTGGTGATGTTGAAGCTAAAGCATTCCTGTTATTTAGCCTGGCCTTTTTAATATAAGTAAGGTGGACAAAATAATGAGTTTAACACAATGCAGTTCAGCTCTTCATTCTCCAGGATATTTAACCTCTGTGTTTGCTTTCTCTCTCCTCTGATATTGTTTCTTTTCTCCTGTTTGTGTTCATGGTTTTGCGTCTTGCCAGCTCGTCCTCTGTCTCGAGAGGAGGTCATGTGGTTTAGGTGTGTTTAGTGACACCAGATGTTACTCAGAGTTCTCCCAAATGAATATGTGTTGTGCAATATATCTACTATCTTGTCAACCTGATTGCTTTCAATACAACTTTATATTGTTTAACAGTCGAACCTCCATGAAGACACAAAGCTATGTTAGTTTTAGCCAAGTGTGTCTAATGAATTGGCAGCTAAGTGTGCAACAGCTAAGTCCCAAATTTCAAGTTTGGCTTAGAGTTTCCCCGTTTTTCCAGCCTTCATGCTAAGCTAAGCTAAGCTAACAGCTCTTGCTCCATATTACACACACAGATTTGAGAATTATATCACTCTTCTCTCAGCCAGAAAACTAATAAGCATATTTTCCAAAATGTCAAATTATCCGTTTGATATAATCTTGTTAGATAAAAGCCGTTTCTAAGCATTTTGTTCTTCATGTTTCCTTTCAGGTGTGCAGGAAAACTCTGCAGGTAGAGGGATCGGCCCCGATGAGAAGCCTCTGCTGCAGGTCGAACCAGTCAACTCTCATCATAAAACAAAGAAACTTCGCCTGGATGAATCTCTCTGTGGTGCTTTCATCTTAATACCTCCTGACAGTTTTTTTATCACAACCATTTATCTCTCGTTAATGCAGGATGATTCTCCTCAGCATGTTTGTCTGAATCTTCCATTGTCCTCCCTTCTCTTTTTCTGTCTTTCCCAATCTGTCGTTCTCTAATTTCCCGCCCCCCCCCTTAGTGGCCTCCCCTTCTGGGGTGGCGAACGAGGGAGTGTCATCCTCCGGCCTGAGGAGAGCTGGTCAGAGGAGAGCCCCCGGTGCTGGTGGGCCGAAAGCTCCAGGTGCTTCCCCCTCTTTGCCTGTCTCGCCCGTCTCACTCCTGAGCCCCACCCCTCCCCTGCCTTTTCATCTTTCTGCTGCCTAAATCTGTCTGTTAAAGAGTCTTACATCGTCTTAGACATCTGTCTCTATCTTTATCATTCCTCTGTCTAATCCCGCAGCACTAATCCTGATCCGTTATTGAAAAGAACAGGGTCGCCTTGTGGTGGACGCAGAGCATATTTTTACATTTAATTAGTGACCGACAAAACACTTCCAGGCTTTGTTAATTAAAATTGTCAGGCAAACACTTAACTGATTTGCAGGCTAAACGTGTGGTTGGTGGGTGGTCCACTCAGAAACAGAGAAGCTAATGGATGAGCTTGTTGTTGTGTTGCTTGACCTCCTGATCTGTGTGTGCATGTATCAGGGAGCAGCCAGGTTGTGGATGAACGTGCAGTGACGATGGGCTTCCACCAGTGGCTGGCCGGGGTCACAGAGAGGATCCACCAGACTATGCACTACCAGTTTGATGGTAAAGCTGCAGGTTTTTTTTTACTGAACTGCACGTAGATTCAGCCAGAAGATTTCCAGTTTCACCATAAATATGCACTTCTGGTTTGGCGTAAAGAAATATTTGACATCTTGGCAGCTTTACTTGATCAGTTTTCATCTCTAAAAGTAGGTAATATATGAAGCTATAGCAGGGCAGCTTGTTAGCTTAGCTTAGCATAAACACTGGGAACAGGGGGAAACGGTTAGCCTGACTATCATCTGAAGTTCACTAGTTAATGCTTACCTTGTTTGTTTAATGTGTGCAAAAACAGTGTAAATGCCTCTGATTCTCTCTCTTTTCAGTTGTTATGCTAAGCTAAGCTAACCAGCTGCTAGCTGAAGCGACTGTATCAGTCTTCTAACCTTTCCCTTTGGTAGGAAGAGAATATTTCCCAAACTATGCTGAAGTATTCCTGTAATAAATTGGCTCTGGCAACAAGTAAGACTTTTTAATCCCCCATTACTGATCAATAAAGCATTATGAAATGATTTACTGACCATTAAACAAGCAGAGGAGTCATTAAAGAGAGGCTTTAAAACCTGCTCGTCTCTGCAGTAAATTGTCTGCTGGTTGCACACATTTTAAAACAGTTGCTGGTGTCAATGTTTCTGGGTTTTTTTTTTTAGGGAAACCACAGCCTCTGGTGTTCCACATCCCCCAGGAGTTCTTCAACGCTCTGCAGCATCGACTGTCGCTGGGCTCCAAGAAGAAGAGGCTGCCCAACTTCACAACAGGTACAACATCTGAACTGATAGTATATCACTCACAGGATGCACAACCAGATGCTTTAAGCACATTTAGATGATAATGCTTCACTAACTTTAATGGAGGATTTTTATTAGTACTTTTTAAAAGAAAGATCTGATGACTTTTTCTTCTTCTAACACTAGAAAACAATAATGTGAACAAATACAGACTCTCTCTCTCTTTTTTTTCCTTTTTGTTTGGACGTCAGCGTTTGTCAGAAACGATGGACTTCCTCTCGGCTCGTTCTCCAAATACACGTGGCACATCACTAATCTCATGCAGGTCAAACGAATCTTTGACACACCGGAGGTAAAACACCCCCTCTCTGTCATGCAGGAGTGTAACATCCACTTGGGTTTGTAGTTACATTTTTACATTCATACTCTCTCTCTCTCCCCCTTCACCTTCTCTCCACCAGTTGCCTCTGGAGCTTTCTCAGAGTTTTGTGAGGAATGTCGACGGCTCTTACTCACGTTTTCACTGTCCTGAGCCTCCACTTAAACCAGAGTTACCTGAAGGCTACAGAACAGACCGACCGCAGGCCATCCGACCGATGGAGCTCCGCACTTTCCTCAAAGTTGGTGAGTAAGTTTTAATTTTTCAGTCACCAAGAAGTCAGTCTGAACATCTGTATTTAAACAGTCACACACATCTCTGCAGGTTCGGGCTCAGCTGATCAGAAGGAGGCCGGTCCGTTTGTGATCGAGTGGATCCCGGACGTTCTTCCTCGCTGTCAGATGGGAGAACTCAGGATCAGCTTTGAATTTGGCCACCAGCAGAGCGGACAGCCGGAGAACTGTGAGAAGATGAGTGCAGCAGAGAAAGGAGCTCGCATCAAGTCGGACTCGAGTCAACCCAAACTCCCGAACACTGTTGAGATCCTTCAGGTGGTCGTCTGACGGCGCAGTGAACGTTTGTTGTGAAGAGTATTGATCATTCTGACTGTTTGTGACTTTATCGAACTTGTACCCTCATGTTATATTATGCAAAACTGTCCATATGATGATCCAGTGTGTAGTGTAGCACTCACTCTAATGTCTTTTTATTAAATTACGTTAAATCTATCGAGCATATGAAACAACAACAGAGTTTATTTTTGTAAAAATAGCTATTTTTATAAACATATTACAGATTATACAACCAGTAAAAAGAAACAAATCAATACATTTAAACAAATCAATACATTTAAGCTAAACAAGAATTTTTTATCAGTTCACTAAAACTGATAAATAAATTAAATTTTGTTGAGTTTCCCTCACAAGAAAATGTGACAGTTCCTGTTCAAGACGATTTCTATTTCCTTGCTTTTCCTTACAGCTGTAAAAACCTGTATGAGTGTGAAGACTTTCAAGGATGGATTCCTGTATTGTTTCTTTTGCTGTGTAAAAGAAAATTAAAAAGATGTTTTATAAATTGTCTCTTTATTAAAAAAAATAATAATAACCCTTTCACTGAAATAGGAATAAATGTGCAGATTGCATTTTTGTCTACTAATTATTTTTCATTGTTGAAATGTCTTCACAAATATTAAATGAACCTCCATGAAACTTAAGATTGATTAAATTAAAATATTTTTAATAATCAGCTGTACTTTGTATTTAATTGGCAAATATTAGTATGCTAACATGCGAATTTAAGATTGTGAACATGGTAAACATGCACAAGATACATCTGCATGTCAGCATTATCATTTTGCATGTTAGCATGCTTATATATCATTAAAAACTAAAAGAATTTAAAAAAAAATTACAGTAAAAGAGTCTAATTTAACCATTTGACACCTGCTTGACAGGAAAATATATATGTGACCATCAGCTGCAGTTTCTGTGACGCGATCTTCTTCTCATACTTGAGAAGTTGTTCTGTATTACTTCCCCTATTCTCATGAGATAATGCCTGTACATATATTCACCAGCAGATGGCGGCATAAGCCTTCGCCCTTACCTGCATGAGACTGGTTTAACAAAGCTTTTCCTTGCAAACATAAGCAGGAAAGAGATGAATAAATTTGAGAGCTATTCAAACTGCCTTACTTTGAAATAAAAAAAAATCTGTGTAGAAAATAAAGTGATATAGAAGAAAACTTGGTGTTTAGCTGCATTTCATAATTTGGCTGGGTCTATCTTCCTCCCTTCTGGGCATCACAAAGCAGGAATTACACACTTGCTGTGAGATGTATCACTGGAAATATCACACTTGCTTGCAAAATTTATCCAAATGTTCATGAATTAATTAAGATTACAAGTTAATACCATGAGAACATCACGCCAAATTATATGCAACTCCTCAGAATAGCAGCTTGCACACTGTGTATCTACATCAGGGGTGTAGGCGTATAAGAACACTGCCAGCCCCCGGCCTCATTCCTCCCTCACAGGCCCCCAAGACATCAGTGTGAGTACAGCCTCTGCCTGCACAGGGGGGGCCCGGCTGCCAGACAGCTCTGAGCCATGCATTTAGCTGTTTATGTAGCCTGTCAGTCACAGGGATGGAAGACGCATCAATCCTCTCCTGGAAGGAAAAGCAAGCACACTGTGACAGCGAGGCTTCCTCCGTCGCGCCGAAGATGTGTTACAGATAGAGACAGCAAAAGGGGTCCAAGAAGGGGGGGCTGTGAGGAAAGAACGAGGGGGGAAAAAAATGTTGGTTGGAAAGAAGAAGAGTTGGACGTTGATGAAAAATGGGAAAGAAAGGCCCCGTCACGTCAGAAAAGTGGCAAAATATTTGAGTCTTGAAGTTTGGTGACATGAGTAAACTGCTGTAGCTGGCGAGCCAACGGCTAACGTATTAGCCAGCAGGAACGGCGCTAATCAGTCACAAAGGCTCCCTAAATATTTTTCTGTCTTCTTCTGACAGACCAATAAACAAATGTATGATAAATCAATAAACAAATGCTTTGTTTGAGTCCCTCCTGGCATTTTCTTCACTGTTGTACACCATGTTGTTCAATATAGAGCTCTGCATACTTGATAGCAAACTTATTAGCTCATTAGCTTAGCTCACTCACTAGCGGTACATTAATTTGTCAGCTTATTTGTACTATTAGGTGTATTCATAAATAATCTATGAAGCACCAAAGCAAACAAACTGGACCGAACAGAAAGTTAGACAGTTTGAAGCAGTTTGTCCAAGAGTTAGTAAACAGCCAAAATGGCGGTCTTAGCTTAATGTGGCAACTTTAGACTGATAAACTAGTATGTGTAAGGCTAGTTAACTAAGCTAGCTAGCATTTCCAAAACTTATTTTCATAGATATGTTGTTACATTAGTAGTATTTTATCCATTTCCTCACAGTGGACTTTTAGTGTGTATTTGTGCTAGCATGCTAATGTTGAGCTTAAGCAGGCATAATGTTTTCCATGATCATCATCTTAATTTAGCGTGTTAGCATTTGCTAACAGGTACTAAACACAAAATATGGTGGAATCTGTTAACAATAACGTTTTTTAGCTTTGTCTGTAAATAATTACACAAGTTGCAATTTTGACCTGATGATGATGATGATGATGATGATAGATGACAGTTAATAAATCAAATTTAAGTTGTTGCAGTTCATTTTGTGAGAAACATGAATGTCTGTATTAAATGTTATGGCAATAGTTCCAAAAGTTGTTCAGACTTTTAACAAAATACAGAAATTACAACCTCATAATGGCGCTAGACAGAAAGTCAGATAAACACCACAGTCATTAAGACTCATTGTCTGGGGAACTTGAAGGTCTGCACAAATATCATGACATCCATTAAATGATAATAAAACAGATTCCAGTCTGAACCTTTGTGGCGGACAGACAGACAGATCTCATCATCCCTGGATGCTGCTTTGCAAAGCTAAAAAGAGTTTGGTAAATAAAGACACATTTACGTTAAAACGATCCTCGTAACCACATATCAAGAGGAATGTTGAGTTCGTGGCCAAGTCAACTCTGTCTGACTCTCTGTTTTATGATTGAATGAGTGAAAGCAGCCAAAATACAGCCAACTATGACTGCATGTCTGTCAACACCAGGCAGCCGAGAGGCTCTGTGACAACAGCTCTCTCCACGCTCTGCCTTCCCCCATTATCTACACACAAAATAATCTCCAAAGCTCGTATAAATTGCATTTATTGACACACAGGTTGTGATCTCACTACCTTTTGCTGTCTTTTGTAATAGCGTACTTCGGGGTTGAGAGCAGGTTACATCATTTGGAAACCATCCATCACAGATGTTTTATTTCAGTTACGACACACTTCCTCCCACCTCACATTAATCAGACCTAGATATGTTCATTATCTACTGTACACTTGCATTGCCCACTGCTTTCATCATCCTAATGTCATACTGATTTAAGAATAATGCATAAAACATGAAAAATACCTGAAGGAGGTTGGTTTCAACAATGTTATTAGACTGCACCAGTCGGTAAATTAGTTACATTTAAAGATTTTATGTGGATTGTGCAATGAAAAGTAAGCCTAGAGGGAACATTGTAACATTTTTGCTCATTATTTTGGTTTAATGGCCCACAAATTTACTGTTTTGGTTCACTTTCACCTAGATTTACAGATGCAGCAGGCAGCTGTTTACAAAGCCCTAAAAACCTGCTGTAGACTAGCATATCTGCTTAGCTCTAAACTGCAGACAAACACAATTAGTAACTGGTGAAAATTTAAGTGCATTTATCGGCTAAAGAACCAGACAGTTACTTCAGAGTTGTGCTAAAGGAAAGAAATGTTGGGCTTGATCAACGTCATATCGATGATAATGTGAACGTCTGATGAATGTGCAGATAGCGCTGTTTACTAACATAACGCTGATGTGTCAGTGTTGTGTTTACAGCTGCCCCTAAGTGGCTTAAAATTCAGTTTTTGCAGGATTAATATTGCACTGACAGGTTTTAAACAAGACCATGAGTTCATATCCATGCTAGCAGCACTATGAAATTGCACACAAGATTGCTTTAAGCTACATCATAAGGTCAACATGTTGTCATGTTAATAATGTATGCTTTTCAAAGCAGTATGCAGCATAAAAATGTTAAACTGGTCTGTTTTTTCAGTACGCTAGGCCAGGCTTAGCAGATTAGGAGTTTTGCAAGTGGCAGGTTTGTCTAGCTAGCTCACTAGCTTTTGGAATTAGCATGACATCAAAATATTTCAGCATACTACAGATTGTGTGTGCATGCATGCTACACTTTTACTAATGCTACAAGTATAGTCAGCAGTTTCATATACAGCCAAGGGATATGCTGATGTCTGAGAGATATAATTTTGAGGATGCTAACTTTTTCTAATGTATCGAAGGATCATCATAGTCTTTAGGGTTTATCCTCTGAGGGTCATTGCTATTGCTTCAGCTCCTCCTTTTAAGCATGATTAAATACATTCAGGTGTTTTGAGTTTGGTTCAAAATTCTTTAAGGTGGTTGTACCCGGTCTCTCTCTTGTACAAAATAAGCTTATGTCATAATCTCTCTACCTTGAAACACATCAGTGTGAGATGAAATCATTTTTTATGCACAAAAATCCCTGAAATGTTTTCCATGCACTCAATAAACTCAATAAGGACATCCATTTATGGCCTGTGCACATGCTCAATATCATCATTTTCCCTCGTTAAAGTGCACTTAAAGAATGTTTCACGGAATTAGACCCAACTCTTTTGCTCTGTGGTCTGAAATTAGATAGCTCAGACCAACAAATTCCAAAAGTGAAAATGCAAACTATCCATGTATGTGACTGCAGTGGTTTCCCACAGTTTGAGATCACTATATATACACAGGACATACAGCCAAATAATGTAATTTTAGTCCCATGTGGAAAGCTTTGGCATCTTGCCGTGGAGTTTTACTATAAATGTCGACAGTGCTGTCCTAGTAGGCACAAATCAGTTTTTGCTAGGTTGTTATTGCAATGTCCTTGGACGTAGAATTACTGTAAATGTCAGAGTCCCTCAACGCCAGAGAGGTCAGGGGGGTTACTACGATCTGCATGCAACAAGTAGATACTTTGCTTAGTGCCTTTGTATTTGAGCAGAAGTAAAACATTAACAGGGGAAAAACCTCGAGGAAACGCTGCTCATCAGCTACAGAGGTCAGCGCTTTCTGAGCCAAATGAACAAGGCAAAACACATTATCTGACTCTGCCTGGCAGAGTCACACAGATATGCATACTTAGTGCACCTGCATTCAACAAGGCACGCACTAATCTAACGTGGTGCCCTTCAGTGTAAGACAAGGGGGAAATAGACCTGCCAACAAGCAGCCTACCTGCCAACTGGAAGAGACAGAGGCAGACTAACAGGACTTGTCAACACATCCATGATGACCGACGACAAACCGTGACATGCAACATTTCTGCCTTCAGACGAACTCAACTCAGCCTTCCTCAACAGAAAGTCATTATCTCATTGCTGTGCTGAGGCAGGAACAGACAGAGAAAGTGATCAGGAGAGGAGGTGAGCCTTCACATCCGATACGAGAAGCCGATAGACCACTTACCCGAGGACCTCTGAGCCCTGCCTGCCAATCCTCGAGTCAACCAACCACAACCGACGTCAATCCCTTGACAATCCATATCTAAATTCCCCAACTGTTTCTCCTGATTACCACTGAATGCACAACAACCCATATTGACTCATATTAGGAGGGTTAAATCACCCCTGAATGATGGATGAATTTGTGGAGCGAGTCGATTTTGCTTTGCATTGTGTCAGTTTCTTGTGCATTAGACCCCTCAACCAAACAGAGCCGTTTTAGTACATCTTAGCAAGAATCTTTATCACAGTCTCCTCAAAATGAACTGACTTTACCGGATCAACTAAATAATCGAATCAGTGAATTTTAGAAGTGGAGTTCCCCATTGGCGACTGAGATCGCCATTCAGTTCTGCTTACTCCCTGATTAAAAACATCCTGAAACACCCTAAGAAACCTCATGATGCGAAAACTTTGTTGCATATAAGTAGCTGCTGATCCGTTAACCTTGTTAATTTTGCTGATGTGGGACTAGTTGTGCAGTGGATTGATTCAACAGCCAGGAAGTAACTGAATGTACTTCTTAATTTAATATTCTTTATTTAATCTTTGAGGAATGACTGCAACCTTTTTAAAATGGAGTTTTTCAAAAACAGTTGGATATAGGCGATGTTATTTGTAATTTCCCCCCTCTACAACCAAGCTCCATCACTATTTGGACGGATCCCATTTCGTGCAACTCAACCACTTCAAAACACTGACTATTGTTCCCCTTTAAAACCATTTTTGCATCATGTAAACACGGCCCTCCTGCTTTTCTTATACATGCATCCTGCTTCACATGCAAACTTTCTCTCTTCCTCTCATCCAACTGATTGTTGGGCTTAGTGGAGTCATCATCAGATCCATCAGTGTAGAGTCATTGCCTGAGGAAACACAGGCCAATTATGGCCATAAATAATAATGGGAGATTCATCTGGCATGATGACGGATGGGCCTCTCTCACAGCTCATTTACATGGCTTTTGTGTGGCCATCAGCAGCTTCGCTCTAATGTAATGCTCAGCAAATGAGCCTCTCACAGAATATTGTACAATTCTAGGGTGGAAAAAGTGGCACCAGGATAGCACTTCAACACCAGAAACATGGATCTGAAACAGGAAAGATGTGAGAAAAGAGAGGTATATACATTAATGTGAAGGTTTGTGGCTTGTCGGTGCACGTTTGTAGGAGAAAGAGAAGTCCAAGTCCATCCATCAGCATCAATTACCATGACATTGAGGGAGATTGATTGTGTCAGTGTGGTCAGGTAACAAACCAACCACCTCCCACACTCTAACGCTACAGATACCTTACATGTACCTGTCACACACATGCCCACTTACACTGTCCCCTCTAATGCCTGCCATGGCATTTTATATCGAGCCAAGTGAAAAATGATAGAGATACTTAAAAACTGAGATTGGTGGTCAGTTTTTAATTTCTTATGGTAGGTGTCAACCCTGTTCAGGTAATCCTTAATCCATCCTTTAGGTCAGGAGCAGCCTGGAGCCAGAGAACAAAAGGCAGCAGCATGCTGACGTGTGTCCTGGGAGCTGATAAGCCTGGTTGTTAATGGTGTTAGGGTAGATTTCATTACCCCCTCCAGACTGCTCTCATTAAATAAACATCGTCCTGTCACATCCCTCACCCTGCCAGGGGAGGAGTGGCTGGGACAGGAGGGGTGAAGGGAGATGAGGCATGAGTGAGATAGACAATAAATGTGGAATGTTGTTTGGATTGATGTTATTTCAAACTTGTTCTTTTCGGTGCTGTTTTTCTGACGCTAGCAGCAAGGCTCCAGGGATAGCAGCATCAGTCTTTGGCCAGGTTTTTTGCTTCGTCCACCACTTTGACATCAACAGCTTTTGGATGAATTGTCATCAAATTTTGTGCTGATGTTCACAGTGCAAAGAAGATGAAGCTTAATGACTTACATGAACCTGACATTTAGGGTCAGAATGTTTTGACAGCTTTTGGGTTGACCGCCATTAAGTTGTCAACAATGTGTTGTTCAAGGTCCCTTGAGGATGAATTCCAATGACTTGCACATCCTTTGACTTGTCCTGTAGTGCCACCAGCAGGTCAAACTTACCTCCTCTTCAATGAATATCTTATTATTGACTAAAGATTAGCACCCAATTTATTTTACAGTCTTTATATTTGTATTTCGTAGAGTACAGACATTCCCAGATGATGTATTCCAATAACTTCGTCAGCCCGAGGCTAGCAGTTTGAGGCTATATTAGCTGCTTCTAGCAAAACACAACTGAATATCAAGATGAGATGAATAAAAAAAGCCTTTTTCAACCCTCTAAGATCACATGCCCACAAATGCACCTGCTTACCAAAACATAAAATGAATCTACTGCATTACATTCAGTTATAAGTTAGCTAGCTAGCAACAGCATTGTACATCAGTATATCTTCAGTATTTGCAACCTCACCCCTTGTTTAAATCCCCCCAAATACCAGTTGTGGGTCTGCAAAAGACATTTTAAAGGGTATTTCTTCAACAGCTGCATGGATCAGCTGTATTTTAGCTGTAATTAGCAAATGCTAGCATGGTAAACACTGTAAGCATGTTAACATGCTGATGTTAGCATTTAGCTCAAAGCATTGTAGTGCAGAAGTGTAGCCTTATGGAGCCACCAGCAGCAGTAAACCCAAGTGAGCAGGTGATAAAAGAGTCTGATTTTAATTCATCATTGTACACAGGTGTAATCGTAGCATATAACTTCACAGGTAACCAGTTCAGTTGTTTTACTGTGTCCACTGTTAGCACCCCTTAACCTTTCCTCAGTTACCCATCCTCTACTCCATCACCTCTTTAATCAGACTTTTCTCTGGTTCCCCTCATCGCTCTCCTCTCCACCTTCATCTTTCACTACAGTTTTCTTTACTGCTGACCCTTTCTTACCCCCTCTCAGACCTCTCCTGACCTTTCTTGGACCTGTACTTCCCTCCTTTTTCCTCCTTCCACTCCCTTTTTTCTACTTTCTATGCTCTGCTGTGACTAATCTACGCCATCATCCTCTCTTCATCTATCAGGGTGCTCTCATTGTTTTGACGTCTAGTTAATTCTCGGCTCATGATTTATCAAATTCTTATTACCGCTTGCTGAAAGCCTCATTCATTGTCCTGATGTATGGTAATGATAGTCCCGGTGTGGCTGCCTGAATCGCAACAAACCCACTCATTTATTTTCTTCTTCTTCCCTCTCTCCTCCTTCCTTCGCTTCATGACTGCCTTTCCTTTTGCAAACTGTTTTCTTTATACTTTGTCCTTTGCAGTTGACTTGGCCCATCTCCCAATAGCACACACATCTGCATCTTTGCATGTTCCCACACAAATACATAAAACTGACTCTCTGGACAGCCTATAATAAAATTGACAAACCCTTTTAAACAGTCATGTTTACTACATGGCAAGTTGTCAGTAAATGTTTAGTAAATTAAAGCTTCTTCGGTGCATTCGTTGATTGTTGACAAGCAGTTGTTATTTCGAAAGAAAAAAGTACAACAGGCTTCTTTGAAAAAGTATTTGTCAAAAAGTGTATTTAAACTTTTGTGCTTTAAAAATGGATTCATAAAGAGCATCTTGTGTGACACAAAGGCATGCTGGAAAATTATGATGACAAATTTCTGAACTGATTAAAGTTGTCTTTATCCACGTTCAAGGACAAATCCTGCTGTTTCAGTCTTTTTAATATAATACCTTTCTTTTCAGTCTTTCTTTTCATTACGTGCTATAGACTGCTTATTAATGCTAAATGAGAGGTTTCAAAGCAAAGTGTACTGTGTATGCTAAACACCACGGCTGTTATAGTGTTGCATTTTATAGATAACATTTAGATATTCTACAAGATTGAATTTTACTTGCAGCAGCTGCCTTCCTCATGCTGCCAACAGTTGAGCCTGCTCCACTTTCCTCTTAGCCAACCACAGTGGCACTGTGCCTGGTACATCTCTTCACAAATCTTCAGGCTGTAGTTTAGGTAAACCTTGAAATGTAATGCAACCCAAAACATTAACTCTACAGAATACGACCTCAGAGTGTACTGCAGGGTTTAATTAACACATCTAAGATGCCATTTCAACAACAAAGAGACATCACAAGCCTGCATGGTATTGTATTTCATTGTACAGGTGTTACTTTCTTAAGGAACCCAAAGTGCTCATTGTTAAGTTATTTTTTTTTTAACACATAAAATGAAGAAATATTCATAGAGATAAATTGTATAAAATATAAATGGAGCAACAATATGTGTAACATATTAATTACTTTTCATAATAATACATTGTATTTTTGAAACATAACTCCCAGCCTCTCTTAAGCTAGCAACTTTAACAACTTTAAGAAAATTTAGATAGTAAACTCCTGTTCACTAAACAAAAACAACAATACCAAAGTGATTCAAATATACAACAAATATGCACTACATTGTACAGTATAAATAAACAGAAGTTTAGCCTCTTTAGCCATCTATCCTTCATATGACATTTCAGCTAATGCTACTTACCTAGTCACCTTACTAGCTAGGAGGGCATGTGACTTTATTATTAAACTTAGCAATCTGTGTTAGCATTGTTAGCTAGCTCCTTTACTCGAGTGACTAAATCATCGGTTTGTCTTTTTGATCTTATCAAATTTGTGTCTTTCTTTGGGACCAACTTTTGAATTCAGAAAGTGACACAAGAGGGCTAACTCTGAATTCAGCAGCTAACATTAGCAACTGGTGCTAACACTGTCCCTTTACTGTAAAACTCACTTGTAACAACCCCATGTGGCTAATTAGCTAGCTAGAATTAAGCAAGCAAAGCCCTGTTAGGCTAAAAAAGGAAGAGTTTGGTAATGTGTCTGTTTATTTACAGAGGGAATTAAGTAGTTTATTCAAAATTGCTTTGCTACTGAAGCTAACAGGTGCTAACTGGGTAACTTTGGTAGCAGTTGATGCTAGCTGATGAGAGGTGGCATGTGATTGGCTAAAAGATAAGAGATTGGTGATACCATGAAAGGAGACATAAAAGAAATGCTTTGAAATTATTAAATTAAAGCAGACTTTTGGAAACAACATCACCAGCTATGCTACCATGAAAATTTTTACAGCTGCTTTGGTCTTCGTCACTGGAATATAAACATATGTTGTTTTCATGTCCTTGCTGTTGTTCTTGGGAGGAAAGTCTCGAAAAATCCTCCTCCAACCTGTTAACAAAATGATTAATGAAAAAACTTCAAGTAAAGAGGCACGAGACAGGATATGATATCGACTGATTTAGTCCAAATTAAAAGCTGCACATGCTGTCACTTTAACAAATCTCCGAATACTTTATTTAATTAATTCATAATTTATTAGAGCTTTTTCGCCGTCTGAACAATGTGTTCCTGTAAGTGCCAAGACAGCCAGTTGTCCTCCCCTCCAAAAAAAAAAAAAATTAATCTCAGCATTTCTCATCCCATTTTTTTTTCCTTTTTATCTCTCTAGCTTCTCCCTCCC
>JAPZDY010000011.1:20162956-20188086 GCA_029783645.1 Ctenochaetus hawaiiensis
TTCATTCTTTCTTTCTTTTCCTTTCCACTCCCTTTTCTTCAGTGGAGATGAAGGACATGAGCTGGGGTAGCGGAGGTCGAACATTAGCACAACTATCTAATCACTACCTCTCCTCTTTTTTCTCTCCTCCCCTTCACTGACAAGTCATCTGTCAACAGGCTGGCGGCTCTGGCCTCTCCATTAGGGCAGTGGCACCTGAGTATTTCTTGGTCCACACACACACACACACACACTTTTCCATGCATCTCCCTGCCCAGAAACCCCCACCCACCCCTGAAGTGAGGGAGTGTTGGCGGTGGTGGTGGTGGTGGAGGTGGGGGGGATCAATGCCGCCAGCTCCATGCATCATTTGTCACACTGCTGCCCTCTCTTTAATGAGCTTGTCTGACTTCAGCTCCTCCTCCTCTTTCCTCCTCACTTCTCATCTCTTGTTCAGCTGACTATTTCCATCTTTTAGCTCCACTTGCCTGCTTGTAGAAACACTTTTCTCTCGCCACTCGTCCTACTGACAGCACGCTCTCTATTTAGGTAATGATGCAAGTAGTGCGCTGTACTTAAGTACTACTGAGTATTTCCATGTTATGTTACTTAACGCTCCACTCCACTACATCTCAGAGAGCACTATTGTACTTTTAACTCCAATTCATTTAATAATTTAACAACTTTAAAAGCTAGTTACTTTGCAGATTTAGGTTACTGATGTAAAATATTACAACTAAGTTATCAATATTTACGTAATACATACAATAATTTGTCAACTGTGCAAAAAAATATACAATATTCATAAACGGGTAGTTCAGCATAATGTGAAGGTTTAATTTTATACAGTATTTACATTATGGTATCACTACTTTTACTTTAAAAGATGTTTTGAGAAAAGTTACTTCAAGTAATCTGTAAGATGACGAAATTCAACTTAAATTGACTTAAAACTAATACAAATTATATCAATATTATGTGCAATTACCTGAGATATAAAGTGATGAATTGCCATTTAAATATAAATAATTATTCATTTGTAATTATATATATATATATATATATATATATATATATATATGTATCTGTAAATAATTTTATTAAGATTTATTTTTATTTCTAAATACGGTAATAAATAATTAATTGCATTATTACTTTATTTGCATAAATACTTAAGGATTTAAACAAATACCCAAATAATTGCTGAAGATTTTTCTATAACTTGACTGATTAATCACTCTGTTTTTAAATGCTGAAGCTATCAAATAATTGTTGTGGACCAAAATATTATTTTCTGAAATTTAGAAGAATAAGCAAAAGTTTAAAAGTACATCACAAAACAATTCTTTTCATTCTACTTTATACCTTCAACACATTCACTTCACCCCTGCCCTTCTCAGTCTCATGTGACTCTGCTGGTTCAGTAAATTTGCGGCTGCAGGAAAACTTGCTCAGGTAATGAAGGTTGATGCGTAGTTGCCATGGAGCCTGAGCAGCTAATCTGTCTTAAAAAGATCAGATAAATGAGCTCTGTGCCAGTTTGTGAGTTAGAGAGAAATAAAAGAGGGAGGGAGGAGATGTGAGTGACTCTATTAAGAGATATATGTGGAGCCACTTCTTGTTGGGCTGCCAGGAGTCGTCTCACGTGTCCCACAAGAGGTGATGCATGGGCCCCAAACACCTCATCAGCCTTCATGGCTCTGCACATGCGCATAAACACCTATGAGTGCATGTGCTGAGTACATTTGTTGCTAGGGATGTTTATTTCAGAGGTTATAACTGCAGAGATGCTGTTTTATGAGGAAAAACTTTAGTGTAAACTGACAATGGTGGAAAGTTTTTCATAAATAGTAGCGAAAGTGCAAATCTGATCATATTTCTACTGAATCAGATAAAAATGTAACATAGATTTTATAAGATTTTTGGTAATTTTTTGATGTCCAGTTGTGTTGTAGAGCAGTTTATCACTGTTTCATTTGCTGTACACATATACTGATGACACTATACAGATTACTGTCCTGTTTCATATTACTCAAGCAATCTACAGGTGGCGCCAAAGAGTGTATCACAGCAATGCACCAAGAAGAAGCAGGGAAGAAGAAAACTTTAAGTTTGTAAATATGGACGTAAACAATGCAGGATTTAAAACTATTAGTTTTTTAAACTTTGATTTTTGCTTACAAGATAATTCAATAGGCAACTTTGAGTTAGCATAAAACAACATTAGCATTTAATATGATTAGCATTAGCATTCCACTATTTCATGTGGAAAAACCTGTCACTAGCTAAATGTTCCACTGTGTTCACTAGCTAGATGCTAACTATTTGTTGATGATAAGGGGCTGAGCAGGTAGCGTTCAGCAGATTTTTGTTTTTTTTGCTATAAATAGCTGTTTGCTACGTCCAAAAAAGTGTCATGAAAATTTATCAAAACTGTTAAAATGTGGGCCATAAAACCAAAACAATGAGCTAAAATACACTGAAGTGCTTTGAAATGAATCTGCACATTTAAGGGATAATTCTCTGTGGATTCTTCAGTACAAGCAATCCCTCAATCAGTCGATCCATTGCATATATAAAGATATTCGTTGTTGCTAATGTGAAAAGCAGCCTGGAGACGGACTTTTCTCTCCCAGTGAGGAGGCATACGGTCTCAGTTGTCGTCTGCACCTCTTTGACGGATCTTGTTTGCACTCTGCAGCTGTGCAAAGATGAAGTCAACATGGAGAACAATGGCGTCACCTCAAAGACAAACCAGACACACAGCTGGTCTGTTCACATTTTGTGGTGGAAAAGTGTCAAGTGAAATACTCCAAGATAGACAGCATTGTGGAACTCCTATCATTCGCCGTCAACCGTGCAGTGTTCCAACTGATGGAAAGTTGGCCTACTGGCGAGTTAAAATAACTGAGGATTCGTCCTTGTTGACTGCTTTTAAAACTGTTCTGGGTAGACGCAGCTTGCTGTATTTATGTTTTGGTGTCATTCCAGCCCAGAATGAGTTCCAAACAGTGATTTATGAGACATATGAGGGAATCAAAGGCTAGAAATCACAGCTATAATGGATGATGTCCTGGTGATACAGATACATAAAGGCCCGCAGAGCAGGATGCCAAATTCTCTCACTGCAGAGGAGTGAGGCTTCAGGGGGACATTTATCCTAAGACACTATTTAAAATGCTCTTTAAAAAATGACGATTGGTAATATAACCTGTTTTGCCTGGAGCCATTTTTGATTTTTATTGGCGTATTTGTCTCTGCTAAAGTGATGTCTCATTGAGATATTTTGAGCTCATTTCGAGATATTTCCAGCCACCAAATATATCAACAGTTGTCGGTTCAAGTTCTTCTTTTTAGACTCACATTCTCACAAGCAGACACCTTTTTCTTCACAGATAGTAGCCTCTATTAACCATCCAGCAATGCAGAATATGAGCATGACTGCGATCCAAGCATTTGATAAAAAATGCAACAGATGTCACATTTATTATAAAAGTCCAATGATTTGCAATGTTAAGTAACAAGGCAGCAGTGCATGCAGAATATCAGGTAGACATTGCACTTTAAAGACATTTGACTCCTGGCGCAGAGGGATGTCTCTGTTTCTTTCTGGCACACAAGTTTTCCAGATGCAAATAACAACTGTCAGAGCCGTAATGGAAAGATCACTGAAATGTGGAAACGGTGCCAAATAATAAACAGGAGACAACCTGTTCCTACAACTGCAGAAACAATAAACACGATGTAACTTGTAGTGGCTTTTGGCTGTTCCAGTATTTCTTTATTAAAGGAGTAATGCACCAATTCTGCGTTATACTCCTATAAAACTCTGTCAGACTAGTTTTAAAATTAATGCAGCAGAACCAGAGATATTGTCTTTATTTTCTATGCATTCTCCTTCCTCGTCAAAAACTGGTGCCTACATTACCCAAAATGCCACTCAACCACTGCAAGTGCAGTTAGAGATTCAGGAATGTTATGCTAGTAGCAGCTGATGTAGCACTGAGCTGCTAGCCTGTTGCAAGGATGAGGTTTTGCAGATTCTCAGTTTTCTTCAGATCTGGATTTTTTTTCCATTTTTCAACTTGTAGTCTTCAGCCATGATTGAAACTGACTCAAATGACATCATTTGAGGTAATTAGTTTTTTTTAGCAAGCTCATTGTTTTGAATTTACATCCCACATCTTTACTGTTTTAGTTCACTCTCACCACTCTTATCAACTGTGTTTACAGCAGTAGCGGGCAGATGTTTTCATTAAGAGAAATCCTCCCACATCAGGTCATATACAGATGTTACAGGCCTCAAAGTGCAGGACGGCTGTGCAGACCACTTCTAGGAATGACTAAGGTTTTATTCTCCACATAGTTTTTACATTTTGAGCGGTCGCCATCTCTCACTGAATGCAAAGACATCTTTTGTTGATATGCTGCTTCATCTTTATTTTATTATTATTCTTTTGCCAAAACTAAGCACTGTTCTGTTGCCAGTACGGATCACATCTAATTGGAGGTGATTCAGGACTGTCTGTTGGTATTTGGCAATGTGAGGACAAGCTGTCATCTTTCACTGGTTTGTCTGTAAGCATGACGCCGTTTTTTTAAGAGTTGCTTGATGCAGGAATTTACTTCTTCCTGCTCTCTTACGTTTTGCTTTCAGCCTCCCTAAAGACCGGATCCTCAGTTTCGTTTCTGGACTGCACGTTTACACCTTTATTGCCAGCGATGGAGGCAGCATCCTCCCTTTCAGATGTCCTTCAAGATGACATTTCTTCTTGGTTTTCAACAGCACATTTCTGGGTGCCAAGGGAATCAGTGTTACTCTTGCCAGACTTGTGATTGATTTTAATGTTGCCATTGCCTCTGGAGAAACCCCTTAATTTTATTTGCAAAGATATATCTGAAAATGTTTGGCAAGTATGTGTCATTGCCTGCAAACATCACCGAGCCTGCAGTCTTTCCCAGTTCAGATAAACATATAAAAATGGCACTAAGTGTTGGCTTGTTCACATCTGTCATTCTTTGATAAGTTTTTAATCAAATTTAAAGTAAAAACTGTGGACTAGTAAGAATCTGTTTTCTGGCAATACTCTGCTAGAACTTACTCCAAAATATGGCCTCAATTTAACTGTTTTGGTTCACTCTCATTGCTTTGTATCCAGGTGGCAGGCAGCTGTTGTTAACAAAAAAGCTGCAAACCCACTACACAGTATCTGCTTAAAACCAATTAGCTGATAAAGTTAGCAACTTGCCAGTAAACGAAGTGTATTATTTAGGAGTTAAAGAGGTAGATATTTCCTTCAGGAGTTGGTGGAGACCAAAACTGAGCAAAGAACAGAGTAAATGTAGGCTTACATTAATTAATTCCCAAATGCTAATTTTGCTAAATCTACTAGATGTGAAAATTGGCAAATGTTAGCTAAAATGCTGGCCATTTTAACTTTAACAGGGTTGTATAGATACAGAAATCTGTTGTCATTATGAACTTTTATTTTCAAACTTTACAACAAGTGCCACCATCAGATAAAAAAATGAATTTGTCAAGTACTTTGGACCAAATGCCTAAAAGGAAATGACACTACCCACCTTGTGCTTAGTCCTAATAGCTGATTCTAGCATGCAAACAGGCTAAACTATTAATATGGGAAACATAGAACACAGTGACCATTTTACCTGCTAACTGTCAGCATGTTAGCATTGTCATTGCATGCATGTTTGCAAGCTGAGGTTAGCATTTTGCATAGTTTAGATAGCTACTAGCTGTAGCATCTTGCCATAGCATGATTAAAATAACCATAGTCAGCCAAAAAGCACATGTGGCTGGGATGTGGCGTGGTGTGGCATGTGTTCATCGTGGCAAAACTAAATATGCACTAAGCAGGTAGCTAAGCTAACACTCAACCAGTAGTTAGCATGAGTCAGAGCAGAATTATTTACTGTGGTGCAGGTAAAGAAATCTACTTTGACACACCTTTGTGACGTGTCGTGTCTTATCCAAGGGTCATGAGACACAAAAGTGTGAAATAATGACAAATTCTGGTGTTAGCGAGTCATTTCTAATGCCTCACTGTTGTTGTTTGGCTTTTCACTGAGCTATTCGCATATAATTAAGGCTAACAAAGAGTGCTAAATGAAAATAACTTGCTTCATGCATATCTCAGACTCACTGCTGCCCCCGTCTGGTCTTCACTGCCCACCTCCTTCACTCCTTCACTCCTTTCCTCCCACCTCCTCCTCCCTCAGTCCACCAGCTGGCCCATTCCTCAGTGTTATTATTGGATTTCAGAAAGCCGGGAGGGGGCATATATCACATCTCCCTTCGCCACCCCTCCCCTGGTTCACACTCATTCTTTCATTCATCTTTCTCCTTTTTAATAACTCCCTCTCTGCTCTTTGGCCATTAATAAAGATGAACTCACTCTGCTGTCGCCTCCTGCCCTCATCTCCCTCTTTCTCTCTCTCAGTTGTCTCCTTTTCCTTTGCACTTTATTGACCCTCTTCCTAAAATTTCACCCCCGTCCCATCTCACTTACCTCCCTCTTTACATTTTCCTTGATGTCCTTCACCCCCCCCCTCCCCCACCACCACCACCTCCATCCTTTAGTTCACCCTCTTCCTCCTGGTCTCTTGTCTTTCCCTCTGTTCTCCTCACCTCTCTTTTCTCCTTCAATTTCTCTCCTCCTGACACAACAGTCCATCATGTGCCGGGCTCTGGACACCAGGCTCCCTCAGATGCTCTCATTCATCAGGACTTTGAAAAGCAGAAATCATTCTCTCCTCTCCTCCGCTGGCCGCTGCCACTTATTGCGCTATCCATCACACCTGGCAGATGATCAATATGAGCCCCCTCCACCTCCTCATCCACCTCCTCCTCCTCCTCCTCCATCTCCTCCACCACCTCCTGTTTTACTCTACACTGTATTTCTTTCACGTTTGGCTCTTTGCAGCAGGTTTATGTGAGAAAACCAAGCTTGTCAGCCCTTTTTGGTAACACAGCTGCACCTGAAACATGAAACGAGAACAGAAAGATGTTGATGGGAATAGATTTTCCTCTTTGACGTGTAATTCAACTCATACAAATGATATGTTTTTAAATCTTATTCAACTTTTTTTCACTGTTAATGGCAAAGCTTCACACGACTTTAACCTGAGCTACTCAGCAACACACCTGGATACACCTGTGAGGGAACGTGGCCTGTGATCTCTAACAATATATCAAATTCAATAAGTTATTCCAGTGCTTTGCATGTAAAATCATAACTGTAAAACTAATATTTCTCTCTGAAATAAAGTTAAATAAAAGCATCATAAATAGAATATACTTTAAAAAAGAAGCCTTCAAGAACATAAAATATTTACTTAAGTACAGTACTTGAGAAAACTCTCCAACATTGTTATGCACTTTAGCTGATTTTATCTTTAGTTTGCTTTTTTAGATTTGTCCTCTAATAAATTGGGTTTTAGGACTGGAGAGATGGTAGAAAAACGGTATTTTTTTAACACTTACACACGAAGTACATGAACATTACTTATGGTACTGTGATTTTGTGTAGTTTAAACATCAGAAGCATTTTCATCAGTGTTTACCATCTTAGTTTAGTGTGTTAGCATGCTCACATTAGCTAAGCACAGCTGAGGCTGATGGGGACGTCTGTTTTGCAGATTACAAGTCCTTGAAAAGTTAAAATTATGACCGGATGGTGGCGCTAGATGAGAAGTCAGAGGATCACAGTTCATCAAAATCACATTTCACTCATCTAAAAGCTGTCAAGACATCACAAACCACAAAAGTTAAGCTAACAGTGGTGCTACTGTAAAGGTTCAGGCGTCAGTAGGGTTCATCCTCTGAGAACCATGAGAGCATGTGCAAATAAATTTAACAAATAGTTGTTGAGATATTTCAGTTTGGATCAAAGTGGTGGACCAGATGCTGCTAACGCTGCCAATTCCTGAGTCAAAGAAAATTGAATCAGAGAAGCCATTTTTTTTTAATGGTGGCAGAACTTTTCCCAGAAAACAACTTGCGGTCTGAAATTGATGGTGTTATTCCACCGATCCCTCTTCAGGTAGGACCCAGTTAATGGGTGCAGGCAATAAGAGCGGATAACAGTGGCTATAATTCTGCTGAGAGCAGCTTTGCTTAGTAAAACTGATTTGTTCAGAACAGAGGAGTCGTTAAGCAGCGCGGCCGAGCCTCCCAGATCCTAATGCCTTTCTAATCTCCTTTGCTATCACTAATTCTTCTCGTTCTTTACCACCATTAAACTTTTTCACAGGTTCTTGGCGATGAATTAAATTACACTGGATGTATTGAGCAAACCAACCGTAAATTGGCCCTCGCTGCCCTCGCTGGTGTAGGTGGAAAGCTGAGAACACACTGGTTAACTGGCTGCAGTTGTTTTGCAGGTGCACAGTTAATCTATACACAGACTCCTGCATGATTCACCACAGACACAGTTTGTGCCTCTCTGTTATTATGACATTACAGCAAATAAATAACTGTGATGTTTGAAAAACACCAGAGTGAAACTTCAACAACACTTGTGCTCATCTCAGGATATTTTTTTCTAATGATATTATAACATTTTAAACTTTAGTTCATGTCATATCAACTCAGCAAGAGTGTAACTTGCCGCCAACATTTTTATTTTGCACAGAAAATGGACTTGCAATCTGGAAAACAGTTTTAAAAATCACATTTAAATTTCATATATGTTTAATTTGTACATAATGAACCAATTTTTTAAAATGCTTCATTATCAGTTATACGTCTTTATTACTGATTGATCAAATTCAGTCATTTTAAATCAAACAAAATGCATTTTTTTGTTGTGTCACACAGAACCAACAAGGACAAACAAACTCTCCAGCTGACTTGATAGGAAACAGAGTTGCAAATTGGAAATTGGGTTAAAGATCTATTTTATTAATCAGATGAAAGAATATTTCCAGGAATACCTTCAAAAATCGCAGGGAACTTAACTGGTAACTAAACCTGATAGTTCACAGAATTATAATTGTTCAGCTGTGTGACTTGAACTTAATGGTTATAATACATCAGAGCTAATTTCATCCCTCTGACGTCCATCAGCATTGCTTCTGTTGAGGCTTTGCGGACTGACATGACGCCAGAGTCGCAGCGATGTGATGTGGGACTCGGAGCTCGACATTGAACCAGGCGGGCGATCCTGGCAGCAAATCAATTATCTGTCATTAGCAGGCAGCGCAGCAGAGGCGCAGGGCAATTTGACAAGCTAAACTGGTGCTCTTTCATACTGGACTGCTTCAATGGACCTGGGTAAATATATTCTCAGGCTAATGCATATAAATAGAAGGGCTATGTTTGAACAGCTGAGAGAAGGTGAAGGACCAGGAAGAGTGGGTGGCAGATAGAAATAATTGGTCAGGTTTTTGATTAAAATCAGGAAATTAAGCAACAGCCTTAATACTGTTGTTTCAGTGTTGTGAAAGAGGCTTGTGAGTGGCACCGAACCCTGTGATACCATCTCAGTTGACATACAGCTGTGACCAGAGGTTAATCTCCTCTGAACCCCCTTTCTCCCAAAACTGCTTGTTCACACTGATTGGGAGCGTTTCAGCTGAAATAATCCCGAGGTCACAGTCTGTTTCAGCTGTCTTATCTCTCTGGTTCTCTCAATGATTTATTCATGATTTGTCTGTGTGGATGCCGGACGGCAGGCAGGTGCTGATATCCATGTTCAGTCTTAAACCTTTTCCTCTGCTGCGTCTGACAAGGAGGACACCCCCAGAAAATGACAGATAGATCATCCAAAGTCAGAGTCAACATAAACCTGCACACAATGCATCCTGGTACATGTAGGCAATGCCAACATGGCTCTGTGTGCAGCTCTCTCACTTAAACTACAGCATGCATGAGGGATTTATTACTTCAATTGACTCAAATTAAATTGGCTTTCTCTTTAAGTATGCTGGGATGAAGGATAGCAGCACTGTAGATAGGAAAAAGGCCAGAGGAGAGAGATAAACAAAGCTGTGCGCCGCCCTCGTTGGCCTGCTGTCTTTCACCTGTCAGGACGCCGAGTGAGGTGGAGGCTCTGCGTCGTGACACATGGGGATCAGGTGGAGGGAGAGGACATCAGGACAAATAAAGAAAGGGACTGACAGAGATGCAGGAAGTGACACAAAAGGTGAGAGATGTTTCTCTACCACTCATCACCTGCACATCCTGTGTGAAAAAAAAAAACCCCTCTTGTTTGAGAGTTAATAGGTTAGACAGTGAAGGTGCGAACAATCCAAATGAAGGCTGTCACTCCGTAGGATGAGGTGTGGTTGTGAAAAAACTCCACAGCTGGAGTTTGTTCTGCAGCCTAGCTTGTTTTGACCTTCATTTAGCTCATTAGCTCATCAGAAAAACTCCTCATTTGGTAATAGGGTTGATTGTAAGGCTAAGAAAACATTGTACAGGTTAGTTAGTTTCACCCACCCATAAAGACGTCAAGGCTCAGGTTAGCTTGCTTGACAAAGGAAGCTAACAGAGCTCACCTGTGGAGGCAGCTGCTCATTAGGAAGCTAAAGGTCACCTGGCTAGCCTGGTGAGTAATCAAAACACACAATTACACACTTTTAGAGAGACTATGACAAACTTTTACAGCCAATAAAACACTCACATGCAAAGGCACTTGATTATGCTAGCTAGCCTTAGGGTCACTCAGGAGTACAGGTTAGCTTAATCAAGGAAGAGGTTGTTAACATCAGATAAATAGAATTTGGTACAAAAGCTTGATAGTTTTCTCTGTACCATGCCATTAAACTCCTCTTTAGCCTTGACTTTGGGTTTTTTTTCATTAAATAGTTTTACTAAATAGAGAAAAAAAGAGCTTTCCAAGCTAGCAAGCTTGCTAACTGATAGCTAACTGATAGTTAGCAAGCAGGCTTTCTAGTGCAGTTGCTAACAAGTTTAAACAGTTTATTCAAGACATGTTGGTACCATAAATAATTATGGCAATGTTTTGTTTCTACTTTTGATGGAAGTAGCCATAAGTAGCTAGCTAGCTAGCTTTACTGGAAGACGGCATTATTAACAATCTTTATCTTCTTTACTCCTTTGTTAGAGACACAATATAAGAGTGAAAAATGCAGATTAAGTCACAATCTAATAGCATTTAATCGCATCTGTCTGTGCAAACAAGTGATGTATTAACTTAGTGACATGAATTTTAACTTTGATGCTGAACTTTGCTTATAAAAAATAAGACTACACAGTCAGTGAACCTTTAAAATAAATAAACTGAATGAAATGATTAGATTCACATAAGTGATTAATGATTTCTCCATCTACTGTACAGTGTGTTTAAGTTTAATATGAGGGAGGTAGATTTTGTGTTTTCAGATTGTTTTGCATTGTGCTAGCTGGGTGATTGACAGGTCCTCCCTCCATTAAACCCTCCCCTCATGACTCTTGATACTGTGTGACATACAGTATCATGATTGATTTAGTGCTCAGGCCGACCTGTTGATCCTCACATTGTTCAGGGACATTTGTCCTAGAACTGACAGATGGACGTATAAACACTGATTTTATGCCTGTGAACAACCTAATATGTTGACCAATATCTGGATTTTTCCATCTATTTTTTCCCCGCTGAAAACATGTGGCATCAATACTTCTTCTGGCAAGAGTCTCCCACTTTAATCCTTCTTTTTTGTGAGCGAAGAGAGGAGAATAAGAAAGATGGGAATGTCAGCGAGGAAGCACACAGCAGCTGAGGGTCATTAATCACTGTCATGGCGGAGAGAGAGACGGAGGATGAAAGACACGAGAGATGGAGTGCATCAGACATGGCAGGAATCTCTCTCCAGAGATGAGATGAATCAACCTATTCAGCGGCCTCCGCTTTGTTGTTGATATGAGGCTGTGCCATCACATCGTCCTCAAGACCGAGAACTGAAGGGCTCAGAGTCGGTGAAGCAGGAGCGTCCCGGTCAGAAGGGAGGGGAAGTGAATGCATCACGCTCTGACAAACGCATATGGATTGTGCATTGAATTACTGCCAGTCTAGCGGCTCCCAGAGGCCCCGAATATCTCATGAAGACAACTGAAAATGTTTGGACTCAGCTGGGAAAGTCAGACCGGGAGTTGACACAAAATCATGTATTGGAAAAGTTAAAGAGCAACTCGACACCCTGTTTTAGTTCCAACACACTCCATACACAAAATTTAAAAAACACCTCCCTCAAACCGATGCATCTCAGCATTTTTCAGCTGTTTTTTATGCCCAGATATCACATATGACAATCTAAGCTTAAAGAAGAAAAAAGAATTTAATACATATTTGTGGTGCACATTGTTGTCCGTGTAGGCAACAATTTAAGATCATATTCAGGCAACTATTACTTCAATGACACCTACTTGTCTTCCTTGTTTATAACTGTGCTGAATTTTACTGCCAATATCTCTGTCCAATAGATCTGGTATATGTTAAAAATGCAGAGATCAAATGCCAAGAAAGTTAAGGTTATATTTTCCTAAACTTTTCAGTAAAAATTAAGTCCAGTTTTTACTGAAAAATAGACGTTTTTCTGGGCCGTGCTGTTATCAGCTGATCCAACAACAAAATGAGACTTTGGAAAAAATCTTTATGCTCTGTGAAATCAGTTTTACTCTCTTAAATGTCATTTTTCATCTTTAAATCTTATTCTGAATGCTTTTTCTATGAAATGCTGATCAAGACAGCTAAAGACTAAACAAGGGACCAACCCTAAGCTAGCATCTCTAGTTAGCTTAGTGCTATGTTTACTGAGTGAGATAAGACTTTTACATCATCTTGTGTTTTCTAATGTTTGTTAAATGGTGCATTTTTTAATTTCAATGGAATTTATGATTTAAATCAAATTGAAATAGCAAGTAAGGCCTTCTTAGTAGTAAAAAGTTCCCTGGGTTAGTGAGAAAGTCGCTAATTTTGCATCACATCTGCCTAAAATCATATGCTAACTTTACTGTTTATGGCAAATATGCTTTAAAAATAAATGACTGGACTCGCCATATGACAGCAAGTTATCTCCATCGATGTAAAAAGATAGACAGGCTTTTAGACAGAGTAGAGAAAAAAAATACGGAGCACCATAAATTAAAACTTAAACTTATAAAAATCTTTTTCTTTTGGCTTTTTGTCTCTCTGTCAGATGAAAACACAGTACGAGTGATTTACAGAGTGGACATGTATTTCTGTAGCAAAAGACAAAAAGTATGCAATTTAATTTCAGCTGGAAGTTCAGGGGAAGAGGGGAGGAAAGGGAATGCAGAGGGAATAAGTGAGATGGTGACTCCTCTCTCTTGCCCACATTTCATACCACAGCTCTGGCCTGCTGTGCTGCGGTCGGCTCCTCAATACGAACCAGATACTTGAAATCACGAAACTTTGTTATTCTGGCCATCCTGCAAATCTATAACATCCCTTTGCTTCAAAAGTGGAACGTGCAGATTGCCTGTCCTGAATATATATTTTTCTTGCCTTTGGCTCAGATGTTGTAGTGGAAAAAAAAGAAGTTAAGAGCATGATGAATGTGTTCTGGCCAGAGGAGAGTGGGTGGTCTGTATCTGTCAGCGCTGCTATTACAGCAGACAGCGGAGTTACAGGCCAATAAGCCGCGCTATCATCACCATCATCAGCAGCAGATCCCCTTACAACAGCTCTCAGCTGTCCACATCACAAGCCTGACAGCCCAAACATGCACTTACCCAGAGAGCCGTGCACTTGAATGTCTCGCATCAAAAACATGTGACTGTTTCACTGTATGCTCTTAAAGGGACAAGTCACACAAATGACAGAAATAATGGATTTTCTCACTGAATACACATTGTGGGAAAAGTATTCTAATTATAAAAGAAGTGATAAGTGGATGTCAAAGTAGTGGTACCACACATTATAAATACTTAAATACAAGTAAAAGTCTTTGTTTTTAAAGGAGCTATCAATGCTAACCAGCTAGCCCCGACCCCTCCTGTTTTAAACTCAATTTGCTGCATTAGTTCATTGTAAAACACACTTAATTAAATTTAGCAGAAAGAAGAGAATTAAAACAAATTATGTTTGTTTGTCTCTCCTTTATTTTAACAATCACCTCTTTTGTTGTTAAAATAAACACTTATTCCTGCAATTAGAAGAGAAAATCCCTGCTGGAGATGCTCAGCCTGTCCTGATTCAAGCCGCCTGAATCAGCTGTAAGTCACTCTGATCCTGTAACACAACTTATCAAACGTGATTCAGTCAGTTTTCCTGTTAATCCTGGTCCACTTGTGTTTGCTGGGAGGCTGTTTTGAATCTCGCAGTGTTTGCCACCAAAACGTTTCATTCATTTGATTCACAGATTTTATGATTTCATCGAAACTGTCGGATTTCTGCTGCAGAATTTTGTTCTTTACGTTCTCATGTTACAGGACCTTCAATCTGGATAATCCATAGCGTTTGCTGTGTAAGTTATTTTTAATCAAAGAAATAATCCCTATGAAAACTATTAAAAGCTTATTCAAAGGATGAATTTAGAATGAAGTAATGAATATTTCAAAACCTTGGCCCCCAAAAACAAAGTGAAAACAATCTACCTGCTGGTTAAGATACTGTGAAATGCAATTTTGTTCCTAACGAAATTGTTTTGCAGCCGCTGCAGTACAAAGTAGAACAGACTGCAAATATTTAAAATCAATATGGTGCAAATTTAAAATATTTACATTGCTGTAAAGGTTACTGATAGGGATATCTTGAAGTGGGTTGCATATAGAAGTATGTATGTACATATCAGATCCCAAGCACAGGAAGTACAAGTATGTGCCCATGATGTTATGTCCCATTCTAGTTGTAAGCAAGACAAGATTTCTATTGTAGAAACACTTTATATTTTTTTGGAAATTAAATATAATAATAGAAAAAAAGATCAATGAATGTAACCCCGGTGTCCTTTCACAGCGTCTCCTCCCTGTTACCCCCGTGTTTACCTGTGTTTTCCTGGAGTTGCGTGACGCTCGTTCGCTGGAATTTTTACAAGAGATTTACTAGAGGAATACAAGTGCTATAATTACTGAGCTAAACAGGAGAGCTGCCATCAAAGCCGTGTGACGTCGGTTATAGCGCTGATTCATGACTGTGAATGCAGGAGACACACACACACACACACAGAGAAACTTGAATAGAGGGCAGGCAAACCTTTGTTATCGGTCGGATTGGGGACGGAGAATAATGAGGTCAGCTATGAGCCACTGTGTTACATTAATGAGGCTGCTGTCTTGCCACTGTGTGTGTGTCCAGCTGCAAGGACACACACACACACACACACGTAGATTTCACCTAGCGTTATCTGTCCTCCGTCACTCGTCCTGGCACTCGTACAGAGCCGAAGTGATGGTGTAGCAGAGCGTGGATCAGACTGTACCGCCTCTGTTCTCCTGCTCCGGCTCATGTTAGACTCCCTGACAACCCAGCATTGATTTATGACTCCTGCAAAACAGACACAGCCAGCAGACATCACCGCACTCCTTCACGTGTGTGTGTGTGTGTGTGTGTGTGTGTGTGTGTGTTTTGGACTCACGTGATTGATTATCCTGTCTGTGGCATTTTTTGAAATGTAATCTCACTAAACAGCATGAAAGGTGTGAGACCCCAGAGAAAACAACCCCAACCCCCCCCCCCCCAACAAGCCCATGTCGTGTGGTGTGTTCAGGCTCCCTCTGTACTCCCTGCCTGTATTGTATTAGCATACCTTTGCTCAGGCATGCTAGGAAATTGAATTCCCCCTCTTCCTGTAAAACTCTCCCTGGGATTAAACCGTCACCGTGTGATATACTGTAACCTTGCTATAAACAGCATCATCCCTCCATGCGGCCGTGATTGATGCGCCCGGCAAGTGTTTTGTGTTTTGTGCCACATTGTCACGCCATCATACATTTCAATTTGCTCTCTGTATGATGACAACAGCGCTGAATACAATAGAGCAGAGGTTCCCCATCTTTGTCATGCCAAGAGCTCATAGTCCCCCCCCACCCCCACAGAAAAAATACAGCAACTGTTAAACAAAAAAGCAACAGTGTGATGCAGTTAATCCATACTTAATGTTTTCTGCCTCATGCTTGTAATATTTACTTGGCCTGGAGTCCGTCTGATTTTTTACAGCTCGTCACCACATGGTCACAACATGTAGGTGAAGCATGTTGGAGGTTTTTGGATGTGATTTAGAGGGCTCATTACTTCCGTCCAACGTGCAAAACTGCAAGTGCAAGGCTGCTAACTAGCGACCTATTGAATGCACAGAAAAGGGAAAGGCAGCCATGTTTTTGTCTCACATAAGGATTGTAAATAACTAAGCTAAATTCCCAAAAAAGCACAGTTTTCCTTCAAAAGTATAACATGCCTTTGCCTGTATATCTAATTTTCTTGTTGTTTTGCTGTGTTTGGGATGTTTTTGGGTGACAACCTTTGGTTCGAGTGTTGCAGCCCCTCCAGCCAATGGCAGCACGCAGGACTTTATGAATAAGTCTTGACCAGCCATGTAGCATAAGATTTGATAATAGCAAACGTCAGCGATGAAGCGTAAATATAGTGAGGCAAAACTCAGATAGGATCAAAGTCGTTCATGAACCAGAGGGAATCTGGAGTTGTTGGCCTGTTTTCTGTTGAACAGGTTGGTGCTGGGTATCAGCATTTCTACTGCAACAATGTAATATTCCTACGTAGTTTACGTAGCGCACTACGTAGTGTAAGTAATGCACACCCCAAGTTCTACTTTCAAACAATGCTAATTATTTTACATTTCATAGCCCTGGTGATCTGTAATGCTGACTAGCTTTGAAACATTTTCTGTCAAACACACAAGCCACTACGGTTAACACAAATGACCACATCCGGGCTGAATGTTGAGACAGAATTTACACTCCTCCGTAGTCCCTCCGTAGGATGCTGCAGGTGGGTGTATGTGTCGGGGGCAGGAGGCATGTGGTTCTGCTGTCGTTGGGTCAGATTTTAAATTGCGTTTACAAACTGCGACCAGAAAATGCTGCATATTCTGCCTTTAAATTTAATTGTTTTTTTGGCTGTTTTGTCATGCTCATCAGGCCTTTTCCTGTTCAAATTTGTCTTTAACACACGACCATCCCTCTGAACTTTCTGCAGTCATTTGCACAATTGTCCAGTATTTATTTTGAACATCTTAGGTGCATTAGCTTAGCTTAGTTTTTCAACCCCTGACTAATCTGCTGACTTTTTCCCATCTCGTGTCATCAAACTTTTTTGTGGCAAGGTCGACATGTTTCCAGATCTTAGTCTGTCGAGTCCGATGTTACCATTACCAATAACAATAACAGCCGAAATGACCAAACATGTCATAATAAACTGAAGTGATCCCTTTAAGCTTCCGCACTGATGCAATCCTAATAGCGACAGCTCTTGTGCAGCTCCTCATTTTTCTTTGCTAGCTTGAGTGTGTGTGTGTGTGTGTGAATGCCTCTGTGTAGCTGATGATAAATGAGTGCAGCAGATCCTGAGAGAGCCTGCAGAGGAAAGAATAATGGGTATTTAAGCACACTTGTAAATTACCAACACATTTGTCTTGGACTGTCCCCTTAGGGATGTCTGACAGCATAGCACACAAAGTATATAAAGCTTACATACATCTGTTCCACATAGCCTTATTGGATCTGCTGACATCACTTAAATACAAACTGTCATGCCACGTACCATTTTTCATACTTTGGCAAAGCTCATAAAGCAGTCTTTGCCGTCCTTGCACCTGCATTTATGTGTGTACGTGTGTGTGTGTGTGTTTATATGATGGAGCCTGTCTCAGCAGGTGTGTGTCGGGTCACGCAGAGTGCACGGTGATGTTTATCTCTAAGTACCACAGACAGGCACGCCGGACCGCCTGGTGGGAAAGTGGGATTACAGCTATCTGTTCCTCCGCGGCGTGCTGAGCGCCGAGCCTGTGAGTTCTGCAGCTACACGCTTCCATCAGCAGCACACATGCTGTCCGCCACTTTGTTATGCAAAGGTGTTTGACCTAGCAAAACAGCTGGTCATGTGACAACAAGAGAAACGGTGAGGATGATGAAAACGTTTGGCGCGTTCAGCTTCTTCGATATTTAGTAAGAGCAGAGACGGTGAGATTAGTCAGAATGAGCTTTATTGTTATTAATTGCAGACTGAACTATAAATCAGATAGCGACTCGACTCTGAACCTGATGACTTTGCTTTGACTTTTTTCTGCTGGACTGCATCCTGCTAAGCGCCGAATTGTTTTGAGTCGCCTGCCAAAGTTCGGATCATAACACAGCTTTGTGTATCTCCAGCCGCAACCTGCTGAAAGGCCTCCAGAACAGCCAGCGAGCTCCGATTTATCATCCTCATTCATAAACAGTCATTAATGTTTATGGCAGGTGTCGTGACATGTTTACGGCAGCATTATGTCTGCTTTACGAGACCACTGTCAAGTAAGGTTTTTACGACCGCGGCACTCGGAGGCGGCGAGGGGACCACTGGCAGCATGTCCAAGAGGTTCTGGGATGTTTAATCAGTTACGCGAACACCCTCACAAATAAAAAGAGAGAACAGTGTTTGGCAGGGAAGTCGGTCTGTTTGACGGGGATGGCCATCAAATCTTCTCATTAAACTCTCTGGATCCAAGTCCCCCCCCCCCCAACCTCGGTTCTTGAGGGCTTTTATAGGAAAATCACTATTCTCAATTTGCTGGCTGTTGTAAAAGTTGTGTTCCAGGTATTGGTTGTGGGTTCTGGTGGGGGTTAAGCAACGGCACCGAATCCCCAGGTCTCCTGCTTTATGGCATGTTGTAAAGCTGTTGGCAGGCCAACAGAGGTAGTATCTTTTTATCTGCCTGCTACAGACGGTTGACAAATTAAAGGGAAAAAACCTGAATGAATGAGTGGAGAAACATGACAAATTCACATGCTTTCATTGCAGGACACTAGGGGTCACTGATCGGTTTTAAAGGTAAAACGAGGAGAATCCCATAAACTAGGAGCTATATCTTTATTTCCCCTTTTGAACTGTCCGACATCTGTAATTCAAACTTTGCATTTCCACATAAAAAAGTCTTAAAATGCATGTTTTTATTGTATATTTTGTTAAATTTGTGTTCTTACATGATCCCAAAATGTTTCCATCAAAGTTCAAACTCAGACAAATTTGTCATTTTCTTCAAAGTAACATTTCATTTAGTCTCCTCTCCGTAACTTCCGGGGTAACACCAGTCAAAGAGTAAGGAAGGAAGTCGGCAAACGTGACTCAACGTAACGTGAGTTGAACTTTAATACATTATTTATTCTGTGAACATTTCTGCCTGGGTCAGTCGCAGAGATTCCCATCTGCAATGGAGGCTGATTAACAAAGAAATAAACAAATCCCATGAGCCCACACTGCTTCATGACATCATCAGACCGCGTCTTCTGTCTTCAGTGTTTTGAAAGAGAGACCTCTGGTGGCAGAAACTACATTCAGGCTCAGTCCAACTCACTTGGTTTCCATTTCATAAACGTGTAATTTTTGCTGTGTTTATCCGTGAAGTCCACACTGTTTTTGCCTTTGGGGACCTCTTGAAAGAAGGGACTTTTGAAAACACTGCCTACTTTGTTTGTAGTCTTAAAAATCAGAGCTTGTGTTGTAATTGAATGGACAGCATAGTGATCGGGCCTTGGGTCAGTAATAATGTGTCCTTACCTGATTCGTCACGGCCGTAGCGTGTGACTGTTTTTCCAGAAATAACCAAACAGCCTGCATGTGCTGTATCTATGAACCTTTACTGCAGCGGTAAATTCGGCATTGATAACCAAATACAGGCGTCGCTGACCTTGTTGTCTATGCTAACGGTGCTACATCGTAAGAAATCTCTAGTTTGCTGTTTTTCCACAGTTCAGTGAAAATAAATATCTCTGAGTTAAGGTAGTACTGCTGTGTGTGTGTGTGTGTGTGTGTGTGTGTGTGTGTGTGTCACTGGGGCTTGGACCTGCACTGCCCTTGCCTCTGGCCTGGCAAGCACTTTACAAACAAACGTAAGCAGTTTATTGATAGGGTAATCCCAGACTGATTAATGGCCCAATAATCAGCTGTAACCTGCAATAAATCAGCCCCTGATCAATACAGACTGTGCTTTGCAGCCGTGGTCAGATCATTACAATGTCACTGTATATCTACCATTAGCACAGGAAGGCTGAGCACTAAACGGAGGGAGAGGAGAGGAAGAAAAAGGGCTTCCTCTCTAATGTGTTGGAAATGGGATTGATAGAGAGGTATTTTTTTTCTTCCTCTTTTATTTTAATTTCATTTATCTGCCCGCCTGCCTTTCTCCCTCCCTCTCCTCCTGGTCTGATTAATGACCGAACAGCAAAGGCAGTGATAAAGATGGAGAGGGGTGAGCAGGATGTTAAATTATGATAATGACAGCACAATTAATGACATTGGGAGACATTATTCCTCAGCCTTTTGGCATATCGCAGCTGTTATTAGTGCCGAGGATGTACAGTGTGCTGATGCTGCTGAAGCCAAACTCTCATGCCCCCTTTTCATGCCGGACCAGAGACCCACCAACACCCACCGCCATCTGGCTTTTGTCTTCAGTGTTAAAGGGTACAGTCGGCATTTATTCCCGGGTCAAATGACTCTGCAGTAGTCACGGGTATCTGTTGGCTTCTGGCTCTGAGCGGTAGTGATGGAAACACAACACCCGGGTGGACACGCCGATTTTCGTCATTTCTTTGACAACGTTATTATTTTAACAACAGCTATCATTGAGGCAAACGAAGGCTTGTTGCCTCTTTGTAATCTTAACCATAAATCCCATCTGTGTCCGCTCAAGCAGAGCTCGGACATCAGTCAGCTGGCATCGGGTTTGAAAGAGAGACTGTCGTAAAAGATATAAAAAAGTTGGCATTGTAACTCGTTTCTGGCCTTGATGCTGTTTTTTTTTTACTGTCATGTGTTTTCAGTGGGGTTTTGACATTAAATCTTACACATCAGAACAAAAACCAGAAACACAAACTTGACTACTGGCAAAGGAAAAAAGGAATCATTCGCAGTTTTTAAAATGTGTTCACTCGCAGTCAAAACTTACACATACACACTAATTTTGCTGGAAAAATTGTATTAGAAACACTAAACAACCTCAGATGGTCTCGGCTTTAACTGAGCACGAAATAATTCTCACCAAGAGACAAATAAAGGTGATAAGGCGTCTTGGCGATCGCTACCGTTTATTGGCGAATGCATTCATGTTTCTGTGTCTCCAAACACAGACGTCATGACCTTTTGCAGTTTTTAAAGGTGATTCTGCTGGAGTATTTACCTTAAAGTAGTCGTGCTAACTATGCACTTACCATCTCTGTTGCAGAGATTTAACAAGGACTTGTGCAAAACAATGTATTATCAGGAAAAAACGCTCAAAATTTCCTACGGCTTACTACAATTGATCAGTCAAGTCTCTTAATAATCAATTGAGTGAAATAGAATTGCTAACTATTTTGCTAATTGCTTGATTACTGTTCTTTTAAAACATATTCCGTCCACACACATGTGAGGATTTTGCTGCTTTTACTTAAAGTTTTTTCAATAATTTTAGTTTATTTTTTAAAAATCTTAAATTTTGGATAAAACAAACATTGTTAAGGTTTCACTTTGGGTCTTTGTCAATAAGTTGAACAAATAAATAATAAGCAGATTAAACCATAATGATGCAAAATGGTTAGATTTGTTTAACCAGTTACAGCAGTAAAATCCTGTTTTTACACTAATTCATGAATTATAAATATACAATTCGAGAATATTTAAAAGCATAACAGCCAATATTGGCATTTTTATGCATTGAGTACTTTTACTTTTAATACCTCAGGTACCTTTTCATGTCTATACTTACTTACATACTCTTAGATGCACTATGTAACTGTTGCTTTGACAGGCAGTTGAGTCTTTTTACTGTTTTGTGCCCCTTATAAACATCTCGAAGCTAAACATGGATTTAAAGTATATTTTAAAGTCATTTGCAAACTGCTTTTCTAGTTGTTTGTTTATAGGCCTGTAAAAAAAGCTGAACAGTGCACCTCTAAGTAAGATCATAAATGCAGGTCTTTCGCTTGTAATGTAGTTTTTTTTACAATGTGATGTTAAATAAAAGCCGAGTACTTCCACTTCCTTCATGAGTTTTAAGTGTCACTTTGCTCTCGGCTCTGTCGAGTGAAAAACATCAAGGAGATACGGACGCAGACTGTTTGAAATGGATGCACTGTGTTTGAATGAAGTGTCACTGAAATCAGATCCAGATTATAGGTCAGGATTTGGTCAAAACACACCCAGAGATCCACAGCGGAGATCACTCATTGCTGTGACAGAAAGGGAGGGAGGGGTCACTTAAAAGAAAGAAAAGCAAAAATAAGGATGGAGCGGAGGAGAGGATGGATAAAAAAGGAAGTGAGGATGACAAGGTGCATGCAGAGGAAGAGCGTGTGGGGAGATAAGATAGCGCAGATGTAAAAAAAAAAAAGAGGGGAGGAGGACAGAGAAGAAGAAAGGTAATTTGAGAGAGAGACCAGCAGAAGAGGTTGAGGCAGGGCTGACAGTGGGCCATTCATCCTCCATGCTAGAGGAGACAAACTGCTGGCAGTGGCAGACAGGCCCCATAAATCACTTGGCAGCACACACACACACACTCTCACACACACACACATCCATGCAGTCGCACAGTAAAAACACACCCACGGCCACACACATGCACAGAAATCCACATGTGGACGGAAAACACACGTCTCCTACAGCTTATTTTTAAAAATGTCTGTCTCTTGTTTTTCACTTGGATCATCGTTGTTTTTTTCTGTGCTGAATTGGTGGAAATTAACTAATTACATCTACTCGAGTATCGTAGGTTTATGATTAAAGTAATTGCACTTCAGTTAAGTTTTTCTTCTGTTGCCATCTTGAATTTTTTAAAAACAAAAGTGATCTTTATTTTTTACAGAAGGGTGAAGTTTGAAAGGATACGCATTGCCACCAATTAACTCTGTGACGCCTTCAGTTCAGTGTAACGTCAAGCCTTAATATAATTTTAAATGAGTGAGTTATAGCACAAAAAATTCTAATTGATAACTTGTAAACATGTTTATTTCTGCTGTAAAGTTCGGCAATTTATCATGTTGTTCTGTGGGAATTGACTCACGTTTGAAGTCAGCCTCAAGTGGCCGTTAGAGGAACTGCAGGATTTAATATTTGGGATTTGGCTTTATTTTTTTTAAGCACAAGAGTTTGTCTGTGTTTTTTTTCATTCTCTACCTCTTTATATTTATAATCCACCATAAATCTGCTGGAAATATTTAGATTATAACTCATCACTTCATCTCTATACCACATCTCGGTACTTGTTTCTTCTGTAATTAAGATTTTGCATGAAAAACATCAGAGATTTAGTGACTAAAGACCCATTAATTCTGGCTGTATCTTGGCTCAGTGACATGACAGACTACATGTTGATCCTGACCCACCAGCTCCCTGAGTTTGAGGTTAAAGGAAAAATAAGAACCAAATATTCCTGTAACCTTTGAATTTTCCACTCACAATCCAGTAAAACTCAGCCGGCAGTGGTGGTGGTGCCGCCGCCGGGTTGTTCCACCCCTTTTCTCGGCGCCCAAGGCCGGGATGCTCTGTGGCTGGTCAGCACTCCCTCTGTGGGCTCTCAAACCTTCCCCCCTTTCCTCCCCCGCCCAGAGAGGGTGAGGAGTGCCAGTTCCTCTTCGCCCGGCCCTGACCTCCGCACTGACAAGCACCGAGTGTTTTGACAGCGGGCCACGTGCTGACCACGGCCGCCGGGCAGGTCGGGGAGTGGTTGCTCTCGTGTTTTCGCTGTGAAGAATGTTCTTTTTATTGTTATTTTAGCGAGGTCAGAGCTTTTTCGAAACAATTAATTAAACAGGGTTAGCATATGATTCACTCAACAGCTTCTTCTGTGAGACTCCTCTCCTTACTTCGCCTTCAGGAGCTGCTGATCCCCATTAAATGATTTCAGCCTGTGATGGTTATAAATGAAGACATTTGGAGTGCTTGTTCAGATTTTATTTTATTTTTTTAAACCCTGCCAAGAATGAAACTGTTGGAGAAGGACTGAATCCTGTGAGACTTTGGCAAATTTAACCACACAAAAACAGGCAGAAAACACAGTTTGAGCTGTTTCCTATGAACTCATCCAAACACAGGAACATTTTAAGAGGGTTTTTTGAAGTGATAAACAAACAGTCATTAGTGGGCAGTTAATGCAATCAGCTGAAGATTGGAGCGGTTGCCTGTATAAATGCTTACCTTTGCTCTCAAACAATAAAGCTCAGCAACAGTGGAGTTTGGCAATCGAAGCATTTAAAAATGATGTGAAACACATCTGTGACTCAGGACTCTCCTCGCTGTTTATTTCCTTTCTGTAAGTCACACAGCAGACATCTATGAAGTTGAATATTAACACAGTTACCTCAAAAGTATGATGCATACTTTGCTGGTTTTTTAAACTCAAGGAAAAAACAAATAATTATAATCACAAACACCTGAGTGTGAACGTAAAGGTTCATGTGCTCATGATGTCTCTGTGATGTCTGCTGCTCCTTAAGAGATCTTCATGCTATTAGTTGTTAAATTAATTGAGTGGTTATCATCAAAACAAAGGCATCTTTAAAATTATATTCAAAAAATTGAGATCATCTTTTAGAGAGACGTAAAGATAAAAAATAGACGCAGCACATGTAGAAGTGCTTATGGACAAAGTGTGAGCTTGTGACTCAGGTTTTAATTTAATATATAATACTGTCTATGATCTAATGCTTGTATACTCCTAGATATTTAAAGTCATTATTTAGATCTGGCAAAACAGCAACGTTTCGTAGCTGCATTAAGTGCAAAAAAAAGGCCAAACTGAACAGGAAGCTAATATGATGACTGCTGAAAGTGAGAGAGCTTTTTTTTTACATCCAGTGTGATCATTTTAATCTTTGAAAACTTTATTTCATCACTGCATCGCCAGATTTTAGCGTATACAATGTTAAAAACAGTGTTAAAATCAGTGTTTTTTTTGTTTATAGTTCAGTCCCTCCAGGATTTCGCGGGCGTTTTTCATGATTGTTGCGGCCTAAAATGCCTGAATTCGCGGCAGCTTTT
>JAPZDY010000011.1:20196682-20215095 GCA_029783645.1 Ctenochaetus hawaiiensis
CTTCACTTTTGCTCAGGCAGAAACCAATGGGTGACGTCACGGAGGGTTTGTCCAGTGTTTTATACAGTCAATGGTTTTGGTGTGATCAAAGAGGTGGTTTCAATCCGGATCAAACTGAACCATGGTTTGGTACTTGTCCAGTGTGAAAACAAAAGTCCGGACCTTCGTACCAATGACCGGCAGTTATGGCAGGCTATCCGGAAAACAGAAAAACATTTGTTGCATAATTGCAGTGTGAAACTGAAACCAACCGGATCAAATGTATATAATGTAACAAAAACACGAACCTTGGTTAGGCCCTGGTCCGGACTTTCAGGTGTAAAGTAAATAAGAAAAAAACAAACCATTCTAATAGTGGATACTGTGCATATTTTGTCCATTTTTTAAAAGACAAAAAATTTGCTTTGTTTCCACCATTTTGGTCAAGACTACTACGAAACAAGCATATATGGATTACTATTAAATTTGTTACAGTTATGTTAATCTCAGAAATCCCATAACTTTTTATCTATTGCCCACCATTTAGTTTATGAAGATGGATGATGTGTCTAAACTTCCTTCCACTGAACAAAAATAAACCCAAAATATTACATTTTGCACCAGTGATGTCATTTGGAGGAGGAGTTTGTGTAGTTAGCTAGGACAAAAATGACTAATTAAACCAAACTTTTCTGAAAATTAAACACTTGAATAAACATCAGAATGACCCAAAATGGCAGAATTTGAGAAAGATTTGTTGACGACTGCTTATTGCTAATTAGCTTAAATCACTGCTATGCTAAAGGACAGACTCATAGAGATGCTAGCTTAGCTGAAATACCTTAAGTTGCTCTTTTTCTGATATGCAAGGCTCCGTATTGTTGGAGATTTAAGTCTTTCTGTCTTTTTATAACATCCAACATTTGGGAAAACCCATTGTACTGTTCCTTAATATTTCCTTTACAATAATGTCTTGATTTTTGTTTCTACAATTAAAGCAGTGAAATCAAAACCAAGAATATCTACACTGATTTCTTTGCAAAAACAGGTTTTAAATTTCAGTTTTACCGAAGAAAAACACTGCAAACTCCTCTTGCATCTCTTTGTCTTTTTTCCTCTCCTGTCGTCTTTTTTTCTTTCCACCTCTCCTCTCACGGCAGTCAGCGGTGGAGGGATACTTAGCACACAACAGTTAATACCTGTCTAATTTATTAGTTTCCTGCCCCAGCCCTGAAGGGCCATTAGCAACACACACTGACACAGCACACTGGCCTGTGTCGTAATTTATTGTCTTATTACAGTGCTGCAGCGGCATCAATTAATTATCCATTAAAGCGCTGCTGTCCCAGGATTTATGGAGGGGACTGTGGGGGCTGTGGGAGATACAGTAGGAGAGGAATGAGGGAGAGAGGGAGTAAAATGTGAGGAAGAGGAGGAGGGCGAGCAGATATATTGGGGAGGATGAAAGATGGATTGTTGTTTTTGGGCTGCGCTTTGGTTTGAAAGTTGGGGGGAAAAAAATAAAGTTTGCTGACAGTGCTTTAAATAAAAGCAACACAGAGTCTGCAAATCAAATATTGTTCTACTTGTAAACAAATATTGTTTAATTGTGGGATTATAAATCATGATGAGAGCTGAAATATAAGCTTTGCTAACAATTTAATTTCCAAAAGGTGATGCATTATTTTCGGGGCATATCCAGACTAGTCTGCACACTCAGTGCTTGAGTTGGAAAAGAGCAAAGAAATGCAGAATTTAATAAAAAAAACTGACTACTGTGGACATGAGCATCATTACAGTTATTGCTTGAATGAATATATTCAAAGATACCACTTAACACAGCCAAAATATGCAGTTTGTGTGCAGTTTAATAGAGTTAAGTTAAAGCTAACAATAAAAAAGTGTAAAAACAAATCAAACCCTTAATTTAAATGTAAAAATTGCAACACCAGAATGCAAAATGTACTTATTATTTTGCATAATTTGAAAGAAGGTGCTTGAAGTGATGAATCCACTTGGAATAATCATCAGTTTCTTTAAGCTTTATGGAGCATTTTAGCATCTTTTAGCTAATTGTTTTGGTTTTACAATCCACAACTTTTCTGTTTTGGGTCCCTTTCAACCAAATGCATGACGGCAGCTAGCAATAATGAACACAAGGGGCTCTTCAGTCTGTTTAAAATGCAGATAATGTTACTGCTGTTTATTTGTAAGATGCTCATTCAGTCATTCGTCTTTAAGAAAATTTGCTGAATAGTCCCTTTTATTTTGGAGGTTTCATATCTGAGAGAAATGACCCAGAAGTGGCAGTCATTTTCAGACCTGTAGGGAATTCTGTATGTGCAGAGGAAAGGTGCTTCAGTTCTTCTTTTCTTATTTCTTTAAGCATAACTGGATCATCCTTAATGAAAATAAAGAAGATAATGCGATCCCACAATTCCTTGCTGCTAGAACATCTTAATAAAACGGTAAATCAGTAACATTTACTGTTAAATGCTTACATAAAATTGCACTTGATTGCTGTTAGCACTGTGTTTGTCCTCCGTCACATATTTCCTTGACCTTGTGAGGTTTGTGTGTGTGTATGTGTGTGTGTGTTTTTGCAGCACAGTACAATATACAGAGCCGACTTACTGTACTGTATGAAAAAAAAATCCTCCGTGCACAAAAATAGAAACACGCCTGTCCTCAAAACCTGCATATATCAGACATACCGATAGCAAAATCTCCCCCTCCTCCTCCTCTTCCACCACCTCCAGCTCCGACCAGCATCCTCCACCCAAACACAATTTGTACAGAAAACAAAGTGTTTTCCAGCGCTGACAGGCAGAATGGATTACTTCCATTACGCTCTACAAGAAACACATTCTGTTGAGATGAAAGGGTTGTAAATTGTTGCAGAAGGTGTTGCTGCTAACAAGTCTGGTGATCTGGGGCTAATGGGGTTCACCTTCACTAACTGCATCCAGGTAATGTGACAAATCAAAGGCACCGCGAACGAGCATCATCATCACTGTGGTCCTTAAACAAAAAATAAAACCACTTCTTTTTGTGTGTGTGTGCGTATTTCAGTGGAAAGAAATTGACACACGCGTTGTATTTCATTTTAATTTTTTCCTCAACTGTCGCCATCCTTTGACCTCCGGAGGAAGAGGAGGTGAGTGATTGACAGGACAAATCTCTGTGGGTGCCCGCGGATGACGGGTGAACTCGGTAGCACGGCGTCGACGGTATCGCATCACCGTGTCAGGATGTGTCAGTTTACTCGCCATGGCAACAGCTGAGTGACAGACAGACGGAGCAGGTGAGACTGAGCGGCAGCAGCCATGCCAGCTCCTCCACCACTCTGACACACTCACATATGCGTCTGCACACATTTTATTAAAACTGTTGAGCGAGTCATTCCCAGGAAAATAACAGCTCGGGACTCAAACAACCTCTGTAAACCATCTTAATCTGAATTATGCCATAAATACAGCACTCATACAGTGATTATAAAAGTAATGAATTAATGCTATTACCTCATCCTTCTTGACCTCAGCATCACCTTTGACACCACCTGCTGCAGCTCCAACCTTTCAGACAGACACAGTTTCATATTCATAAACATTAGCAGATCTGACACCAATATCGCCACCCGTGACGTCCTCCACAGTTCAGTCCTCTGCTCCTGTAGATTCTCCATGTTGGTCAGATCCTGTCATGGCTTCCATTTTTTTCAATCTCCTCGCTGATAACATCCATCTTTACGTCTCTTCAAAGAGCCTCTCTGCTGCCACCTGCTCCACAGTTAACATCTGCCCAACAGATGTTAGCAAGAGTCTAAAGTCATGCTAGCAGCTACAGGCACAGCTGTGCTTTGAGGCAGATGCTTATATTAGCATGCTATCACACTCACACCAACAATGCTAACATGCTAGCAGTGCAGTCCATTATGTTAGTTTAGTGTGTGAGCATGCTAACAATGCTAATCAACTCAAGACATAAAGCACAGCTGAGGCCAATTTGAAGTCATTTTGCATTAAACTGAAGAACTGGACAAAATAAAAGTTATTTTAATGTCTTTCAGTCAATAATACACCTTTGTTCTTCCATTCCACAGTTAAACTACAGATCAACCTTCTTTGTTCTGTAATTGGTGTTTATATGTAACATCTAGGACCTTTTTAATATTAGCTCCCTGTTAGCTCTATTTTTGGTCTCTGCAAACTCCTGAGAACATATCTGGCTCTTTGGCTGCTATATGCTTCAAAATTTTCACCAGACAAGCTGGATTTTGTGTCCATCTGCTGTTTGGTGCATAAGCAGGTCGTATTCAGACACTTTTCAGAGCTCTTTCACTGTTAAAAGCTTCCTGATGTGGCTGAAAATGATACTGAGAGCTGTAAATGAGAATGATAACAGTGAACTTGTCTGCAGACGGATAAACAAGGAACTGAAACTCACTTGAAGCAGTTTAAGCTGCAGTTCAGGTACTTTCCTGGGTTTTAATCACAACAAGTGACTGCTTTCACAATGTCAGATTATATTCACCTATCATATGATACTTTGTTGTCATAAAAAATGTTGGTTAAAGCAGCTTTAAGTAGCTTTTACATATGCACGATACATCTTTGTGCAGACCCAAAAACAAGCACACACCCTGATGATAAGATGGGTGTTTATAGTTTGGAAAAGTCCTTTGTTTAACTTTCAACCAAACCAACCCTGACACCAACAAACCCATCATCAGTGAGTCCGCGACAACAGCTTCATCATGGTCAGAGTTCACATTCATACAAATGTGATTCCTGTGCCATTGTAATCTCTTTTCATCAGCTCGCAGAAACAGTCGTGAGCAAATCACAATGGATTCACACGTCCTTGGGAGAAAGAATGAATCCAAACATGAAAAAAAAAATGAGATTTTCCTTCACACCTCAGTTGTGCCGTCGTCCCCTGGGTGACGCAGACAGGAAATAGGAATGACTGCTTCCTGCCCGGGCAGGCTTTGAAGGCAGGCTACGAGGGACGATGTCATGGCGGAGCAATGTTCCTGCGCTTTCACCAGGCTCTTTGTAACGTGTGATTTACAGCTTCCCCCCCGCCGTTTCATCTGTGATTTAGTGTTTCCTCGTCAGATGGCTATCGGCTGCCTTACATGTCCGCTCTGTTCCTGCAGGACTGCATGTGGAAAATAAAGTGACACAGAAGAGCCTCGGGCCTTGATCGGGATTTTGGATAACGGCATTTCAAACTGATATGTATCAAAGGAGTGATCTGTGCTTATAACTGAAAATAACCCAAATTTATGCTGGTTAATTATTAACGGTGGAACAAGTGTTCAGGTTTAGTTTAATAAAACCCCTGCTTTCAAAATCCTTCAACCTTTTGTCCAAACACTTTGGTTTAGTGTCTGTTAATCTGTATAGTAAACAAAATACTGTAAAGAATTGCATTGAACATTATTATGGCAGTGTAAAGCATAGGGACAAATGTGAAGGTTGACCTGCCAGATTTTCAGCCACTGCAGCCAGCATGCTACCCAGTTTTAGCTAAATATGCTGTTTCACTGTTAAAAAGTGTTTTTATGTTAACTCTGTGCAGCACAAACTTTTTAATCTGCTGCAAAAGTTCAAATTATTCGACGTATTCACAGAAAAATAAACTGTGAATGAATAGATTTGTTGTTCATGTCCACATGTACACAGACTTATGTAGAAATGAGGCTTTAGTATATGTAAAAAAGTCTGCAAACACATTATAATTAAGGTAAAAAATACTTGTTCTGCAGAGAAATGGCCCTTTAATTCTAATATAAGACCATTTTTGACTGTTTAACTGAGCGGAAACTATGTAACAACACACTTTAAACGGTTAAAACATCCTGTCCTGTTTATTCCAGTCTGATGTTTGTCAAGTGATTAAAGGGGTAATAAAAAGATGAGACACTGTTTTGCTGCACAAAACTCTATTCAGTCTTTTGACTTTTTCCAAATAATTTTTTATGTTTTTGAAATATTGGATCATTTGATCGCCTTTTTTGCCTCAAACGGTCGTTAAAATAAAATCATCTGAGAAGTTTTGACCTCTTAGAAATATGTGTGAGCATGTTTAAAAAGAAGCCTTAGCAAGACAAATTTCATATCTGAAGGCCACTAAAAAGACTGAAATTTCCTGATTACATCTGAAACAGTAAGTCCTATTCATATTTTTATAATGTAACATTTTAATTTTAAAAAAACTACAACCGTTAAATAAACGCAGTGAAAAGTTTTCTGTGTAATTATAAAGTAGATGAAAATTTAAAAGCACAAGAGCATGCAAATTGCACACTTGATTAAATTTACTATTTGCTATTACTTTTACTTAAATAAAGTTACTTTGCCCTGCTGGCAGTCAAATTGTATATTTGTAAGGCTTTCCTCGGACAGAAAGAGGTCGGTATATTTGAAAAAAGTCTTTGTTCTCTCAGATTATTTGACTCATCAGATAAGAATCCACAAAATGCTCAATTGAGGAAAGTTTCCCAAACACTTTCTCACCCAGCTAATTGAATCAGGATGACAGAATGAATTACTCCTCTTGTTTCTCAGACAGAAATCCAAACTAAGCTGTAAAAAAAAATCACAGGAATGGCATTATGTAACAGGGTTTGAGGCATATTTTCCATTTCAAATAGTGTAACAAACGAATTGAGATTGATTCCACTTTCTTTCTTTTATTTTCTCACAATTTTAATCCTTTTTGGAGACCCTACCATCACTGCCTCCTGACCCCCTCCCTTGAACACACTTTCCCCATCACCTTCCTGTTAATACTCAGCACTTTCCTCGCTGTGACCTTTGACCTTGTCCCTCTCCTAACCTTCACTCTCGGCCTAACCTCGACCTCGTCGTAAATTCTCCAAAGCTATAAATCCTAAACCTTAAATTAAAAGGTTGAGGTGATTTAAAGTTCAGCCCATCAAACATCAGCTGTCATCTAGTTTCCATTAAGTAAATAAGTTGGTTAATACAATCAAAACAACATGATGCTTTTTATATATTTGCATGTTTTTGCCTTGAAAAGAACTTGACAGCTAAAAAAGCCACAACTTAGATGAGAATTAATTGACAGTAACATCTGTAAGGCAACATGATTTTGGGCCGTAATTTCCTCAGAGGAGACAGACTCACATTTCTGTCTGTTTAAATTATTAATAAAAAGTCAATGAAAGTTATTTTTCCTTTAGAAAAATACAGCTTGCAACTTATTCTAAATCAAATCCTCCATTTGTCTCTGATTATTATCATTAACTAAAGTAACTGAGAGATATCTCATCACCACATGTTTAAATTATCTTGATTACCATCTTTATTGCAGTAAAAAGTTCACCCTGTCTCCTAAAATAGCATGTTTATATACAATTAAATGTTTTTACTGAATACTTTGTGGAGGAAAATACTGTTTTTAAAGGTAACCCTTATTGGTAACATTTTTGTAGTCCAGGTGGCATTTAAGTCTTCTGCTTTGGTCAGCTAAATGTTAGCATCTAAATGATGTGGCATACTTAGCAAACAGTTTCTATCTTGAAGAAATGCAGCTAAATTAGCATTTTTTAAGTAGGATTTGTGGTCATATCAGTCATATATTCAGTCTCTTTTTAGCTCTGTTTTGGTTTCCTGAGGGAAACATCTGGCTCTTTAGCTGCTGGATGCTTCAACGGTGTCTGTTTGCTGTTTAGTGCTGAGCTCGAAACACACAGCTGGTTTTTAAAGGTTTTTCTCTGAAAACAGCTGCTTGCTATGGCTAAAAATACAGCAGAGAAACTATTTATTATGGTGAGGATGTCTTCTACTCCTTGTACTGAGCAAGTGGCAACCTCAGAGGCTGAAAAAGGAAGCCAACACAGACGTGCAAAAACCTGCAGTTCCTCAAATGGCCACATGAGGCAGGCTCTTAAAGCGAGTTGATTCTCCCTCAGATTTTACCACAGAAATAAACATTTCTATAGCCTGGTATACATCAAAAAACAGTTCTAATGCTAGTTTCTCTGTTCATGCCAAGTGTACAGAAGTGTTTTTATATATAACTCACTCTTTTGAATTATGTTAATGCTTTAGAGGTCGCATAGACAACATCTGCATTAAACAAATGACTTTAAAAAAAAATTATCTACAGAATTTTTAGAAAGGTGCAGAATGAAAGTCCTTATATCTGTATTTTCCTGACAAGTTCTGATATGCCGGAAGGAGCTCTGAGCCAATAGCATAACTACGTTAATGTCATGTGTCGTCATCGATCTCTGAGGCTAACGAGTTAGCACACAGGTTTCTTAGCTAAAATGTCTGATCATAAAGTATAAAAGTAAAATTCAGCAAATCTAAACCAACAACACAGAAGTAAGAGCAGTCAGAGTCCTTATGGTCTGAACTAAAGTGTTGTTAACAGTTAGACTGTCAAAATTTGAAAAAAATCTGGTTCAGTCCTTAAATAGCTATGTTAGCATTAGTGACGATATGCTAAGTATAAATGTTGTCCATGTCACTTTGAAGTTACGTTTAATTGAGGTCACTTCCGGCTCCAAAAAAACAACATGGCCATAATGCCAAACATAAGGCCTCAAAATAATATTACACCAGTCAATTACTGACGTCATGTTGGCTGTCCACTCTTTAACAAACAGTTTACGGTAGTGAAAGTTCAGAGCTAAAGGGGATACTGTGCATTTTTAAAACATGCACTGACAGTGATGGTGCATTGTGGCTGGTGCACATCTGAGGTAAGAAAATAAAGGTCCTTTCACTTCAGATAAAATCAAGATAACTTTTTTTTTCCCATACAGCACAGCCCTGTTTGTATATGCATACATGCACAGGCTTTGTTCTGAGGCTTCGGCGGACGATTCTTAATGAATCCCTGTCAGAGCGCTGAGACCAAAGTGTGGCCTCGGGCTCCAAAAGACTAACAGACGTTGGCTGTTCTTTCTCACTCCGAATCCTCTTCCTTTTCCTCATGACCTACCCCTCTATTTTACCCCCCTCTCCTTCGCCTCCTTTCACTCTTTTTCTTCTTGCACATGACCTTGTTGTCATTCTCTCAGCTCCTTGTCCTTCCCCCTTGTCACTCCTCTCCTCCCACTCCTTCCTCTGCTGAGTGAGATACTGTAGTGTTAGAGAGCAGATGGTGCGGCCGCCATACGTTTGTATGAAGCGATGCTGCTGACTAAGTTTGTTTTTTTTACTGTGTAAACATTCAACAGCTCCTCTAACTAGTAGTGACGTCAGCAGAGCAGAAAACCTACTAAAGAATAGATGTGAGAAAAGTGTATTTTATTACTTAATGTAACTGACATTGGTTCATTCTTCTACATTTTAAACTCCACAAACCATGACACCATCCACCAAAAAACAGACCTATTAATTGAAACTATAAACACTATACAGCTGTTTCCATATGATCTGGATATGTTGGACTTCAAATAAAAAACAGGCTGCGTTATATCCTTATTTATTATTCTTACTAATTGATAACTACCAATAATGCTAGCTATAAAAAAGGTTAATTAATGCCAGTTACTTTTAATTAACCATATCATTGCATTAGCTAACTATTTTAACTATCTATTACTTTTCTTTCAACTATTTATTTTTTACTTTGTACATTAAACAATCGCACTTATTCATCATAACTTTATGCTAACTCTTAATCTTCGCTAATTATTCCAATCGATAAGTGCAAATAAAGTAACCTGAGCCATTTATCCATTGGCTTACTATTTATTTACCTATTCATTTACAGTAAAAACTAGTTTATCCATTATTACTCATTTGTTTTAACTATGTAGCAGTTAGCTTTAGCAATTTAAACCTTTCATCTGTTCATTTTAGCTAGCTTAGTTTCCAACAGCTAATCCGTTACTCTTAGCTAATTATTTCAACTGCTTATTCATCACATTTGTATGACTAATCATCCATCTTATCTTATACTGTTAATGGTTAGCTTCAGTAAAAGGATAAATGTTTAACATTTCAGACAATTAGCCATTAATTTTTATCCCTTTTAAACATTTATCTAATGTCTTTAGCTGACTATGTCGGCTGTCATAGGTAAAATTTGTTAGCAGGAGTAATATATTAGCCGGCTGTTTGAGCAGTGTGTGTAATTCTCTATATACGGTATATAAATCCTGGGAGTGTTTGTGCATGCATGGCGTGCATGAAAGTGTGCTTTTGTGTGAGAAAGTCCAGGCCCAGCCTCGTCCTGATTCCTCCCTCTCATCACGGCAGTGCCTGTTTTTAATCTGGGCCAGTGATTTATGAAGGAGCTCCGACTGTGTATATCTCCTCACTTCCTTTCATTTCTCAAATGGTTTGTGCACTGTGGGATGATAGATTTATCTACACACAACCCCTGCATGACTAATTAACTCTGAAATATCAGGGCCAGATGTGGAACTGAGAGACGGACCCCAGAGTGCTTTCTCTCCCTCTCAATCTTGCTCTTTCGTTTTTCTAACTGTTGCATGTGATTTTTCTTCTTTCTTCTCTTTGTCCCTTCTCTGCATTCAGTAATAGTTTCTGCCGATAATATGACAGGATGTTTTACATGAATGTAAATGTTGCACTGACTGAAGGGGGGAAAACAAAAGCAAATTGACGGTTGTGATTTGTTTGCTTAATAATCGACTTTGCCTCAGAGAAACATTCTTTTTTTGCAACCAGGGTTTGTGCCAACTTTGCTACACATAACTTTACAATAAAATGCACCAAGCAACCACACAAATAATCACACAGGCCAAATAAATCCACAGTTTCACTTCAATACATTACTGTAACTGCATTAGTGGTTGAGATACAAAAAACCCCCCCAAAACTTTTCATGCAGACATCCATTAACTTTGACCTAGCAGAGTCTTTTTTATTGCAGTAACCTGATTATGGGACTAAACTGTAAATAATTTCACTTAATTTAAAGACTTTGCCAAATTAGAAGTTAAAAAACTAAGAAACAAATGTAAAAATGCTAACATGCTAAACTTAGATGGTGATAATGATTCACATAAGGCTATACCTGCTAAACTCAGCATGTTAGCAATGTTATTATTAGCATGCATGATGTTAGCATTTAGCTTAATCCTATTTAAAGTCTGACAGATCAGCCGGATTCTTTTCCTCTAAATGAAAACACACAATAAGCTTTTGTTGTACAGACATTTCTTTATTGAAGCTTGTGTCCACTGATGTGAAATCTAGCTCTTCACAGAGTCTGTCTGCATGAGATGAGTCAATACAAAGTCTGAACAAGGTCCTCACATCACACACCCATAAATCCCCTTTATGACAGATTAGAGAGAGCAATGGCTTTTCCACTCGTTTACCCATAAATACAGCAACACGCTCAGCTGGTTTATGCCTCACTCTTGAGACGATGGAATGGGTGAGCCGATGTTTATAGCTGTCACGGACGTGCAGTGAATATGTCTTTTTACTGGCTAACGTCCAGCTGAACTTCAAAGCAATAAGAAAATAGAGCCACTCAGTAATGGGAAAGCAAAACAGCTGTGCGCGAGATATGATTTAGCTTTGTTCCCTTCCACAGCGTTTTGTTGTGAGAAGGAACAAACAAGTAAATTTAGAGAATATTTCCTGCCGCACGTCTGAGAGATAATATTTCCCACGCTGGGTTTTTTTTTTTTTTAAAGTTCATGTCACACATATTTTGGATTAGAAATGAAAGAGAGGAAATAAGTAAAAAAAAAAAGAATGAAAAAAAGGGAGGGAGGAAAGGCGAGAGGCTGTGTGAGACGGAGAACAGGTTAGAAAAAGGAGCCAGGCGAGCCGTCAGATCTGATGTAGGCGTTTTTTCCTGACAGCTGTAATTCTCCAGCCTACAGAATTTCATCAACGGCAGTTGCATTTAAGCTGCGCCGTGGGGCAGCGGCTCTTTCAAGTCTCCTTCCTCTGACAGGTAGATTTATTAGCACTGAAATTTGTACAGATCACACGTCACTCATGGCAAACTGTCAGCGCGTCAGAGGGGCCTTCTGGCTTTTTTCTTAAGGTGGATCTGCCCGGAAGAGGTTTACCCATCAACTCCCTCTCTGTCTCCTGGCCCGTAACTTACTCAGCTCAAACCCACCCATTTTAAACAGGAGGGAAAGAAGGAAAAGAATCCAGAGAACGACAGGGAGGAAACTGAAGGCGAAGATCTGGCTTTTTCTAAGTGAACTCCAGAGATCAGCATTACTAAGACCAGACAGTCTGAGTGATAAGAGAGAAAAATGCAGGATGTTTAAAAAAAGGGGCTGACTGATAGAAAGTACCACAATAAATAACCTTGCAAGGCAGCTAGACTGCTCAGATTTTAAGCCGGGTCCGTCTTGAAAAGCTCCTATCGGGTTAGTTTATGTCTGGTCAGAATATGACCGGACCAATCAGAAAGAAGTGGAAGCTGTGGGCGTGATTTACCATAATTTCCGGACTATAAGCCGCTACTTTTTTCACAAGCTTTGAATCCCGCGACTTAAACTACAATGCGGCTAATTTATGGATGAAAATAAACGAGAAAGTGTGTGACGAAGTAATTCTGAGGCTGTTAAATTCCGATATTGAAGAAGACAGCTTTAGTGGTTTTAGTTGTTAAATTTAGTGGGTGCGGCTTATAGTCCGTTAAGTACGGTAGTTTTGACAAGAGCGAGAAACAACTGCAAGCTTGTACACAACGGCGACTGCTGAAGATGTTAGCGTGAATGTTGCAATTCTAGCAAAACAACATTTCCTCATTAAAAATAAGCAAAAAATGGCACTGAAGGTTATTTTTGATGGAAAAGATGAACCGGTTTCCGCAAGAGTAATGAATGTGACGTACAGAACGTTCATCCAATCACCTTTCAGCTTCTTTTCTTAAATGACTTACCCCTTATAAACGCCGTCTATGAGCTGTTTCCCAGATGTGCATGTGAAATAAATCCAATAGATATTTGAAACATTACATCAGGTGTCAGGTTATCAATATATAGGAAATAGGACTGGATATTACCATCTATGTTGCTATGCTAACTTGGCTAAAAAGGTTTTTTTAAAATAGCTAAATGACTGATTTATTTTGGCTTTACAAAGGAAGTAATAATCATGGGGCAAATAAAAGAAGATACCCCACTTTGACTGCTCGGCCACTCTGCTGCCCATCTCATCTCACTGACCTCTGGACCCTGGTTAAACTCCCAGCATGCCCTGGGGCTTTAGGGTCAAGACCAACAAACACAGTAAAAGTTCACCCTTTCTGTTCAAGGTGTGTGTGTGTTTTCAACTGGTGACCCACAAACACCCTGCTGGGAGCAAAAGAAAATGAAAACTCCTGCATCCACCTGAATCTAATTTTCTGCTTGCGTGTGTGTGTGTGTGTGTGTGAACATGTGCACTCCTCACTGCTGCACATGCATGTTTGGTTGTGTACGCAGTTGCTTGGAAACTTTGCATGTCTGATATTAGTAAACCTGCGTCTTATTTACATATTATCTGCATTATGACTTTTTGTTTTGATAAATGTGTTTATTTTCAGTAGAAATTAATATCAAGTGTTTGAAATCACTCCTGTTTTTTTTTTGCACGATGTTTGCACTTTGTTTCTTGACTGACAGTTTTCAGGTTTTTTAAATCTTTACAACAGAAGTGTTGAGTAAAACATTATGATGATCAACAGTCTTAAAGCACATAATTGTCAGAACAACAAATAATTCCAGTTAAAGGTGTCAAAAGCTTGTGATAAGCTTTTGGGCTTGTTGGTGTCATTCTGTAGCTAGCATGCTAACTTGCTAGCCATGTCATCTGGGGACATGTTGACTCTTTGTCACAAAAGCTCTTCAAGCATCTTTTATTCCCTGGAGGACGATTATTACTCCTCAGTATTTTGTTCTCAGGATTGCAAGCTACATCATTTTATTAAATAAATTGTTCCAGATGAGGAGACAAAAGCACTTTAAGCTAGCTGGTTGCTAGCTGTCAGTTAATAAGTTTATTAGCTAGGTACACTAAGATCATATGTATAATTTAATAGATGTATTTGTACCAAAAACTCCTGTTTCAAACAGTCAAAATAACTGAAAAGTGACCCCTCCATGAAGTTTTTCCCTGCTGGTTTTGAAGCTCTTAGCGAAGCCTCTGCGGTTGCTGGTGTCCTCATGTCTCTGTCAGGTAATTTATGGCTTTCAAACCTGCAGGATCTGAGCCAGCATTACCCATGAACTCTACAGGAATTCAACAGTCAGCACACACATGAGAAAGGCTGCTGGGTGGGAAGAAAACAGTGAAATCTTGGGATTTCCATCCCGAACACATGTACAGAAACTTTTTTTTTTTATTTTTTGTTTCTGTCTCGTCCTAACCATAAGTAATTCCAGAGTTACGAATGCAAAAAAAAAAAGAATTGCGAACACTGCCACACTTTTGAGTGTAAGAGGATGAGAGACACATTGAAACCATGTGTTTCCACTCACACGATGTGACCTGAAGAAGTCTCCAAAATCCCCAGCACAAGCCCCGAGCGCCTGCCACCAAGCATAGAGTCACCGGTCTGCTCAGCGATTCACTTCAAACCAGATTTTCTACTTAACGTGCCAAGCTGCTGCCATATCCCATTTCTCATCAGACCTTGATGGACCTGATGTGGGAATCCATTATCACACCCATACTCTCTTTTTTTTTTTTCCTTTCTTGGCTTTGCTCTGTTGTTTCTTCGGCCCTGTCATGGATCCACAGCGTATGCCTTCAGGGGCCCCCGAGCACCCGTTCTTGTCTGTTTTAGCCCCAGCTCGAGGTCATCCTTTAGCTTTAGTCCTGTTCACCGTTGTCAAAAGACATTCTCTCATTGTCAGTTTACAGAATAAGAGACAGTAGGTCCAATGTAATGGGTTGGGATGCAAATAAAAGGGAGTTTTGTCGGGTAGCCACACTTGATTTTTCAAGGCTTTGAATGGACGTGCTTGTGCTACAGTTACTTGACCTCTCAGTGCCCAAGTCTGCGAACAATCGCTCCTGTGTTTTTGCAAACTGTCATACACTCAGATGCTGCGTTACTAAAGCAAAAAGTTGTACCACTATGTATTTATAAATGTAGACTATATATAGTAAATCTAACTAGTGCAGTATGTTTCTTTGACTGTTTCACACACACACAGCGTTTGTTTCTCCCGCTGAACTCTTCACCCCAGCTGCCGACAGAAGGCTGTCATGCTCAATTATACCTATGTTGTTTTGCGGCCCCCCTAGTTTGACAGACAGGCGGTAAGATTAGAGATTACAGATTAACTCGCTGCTTGTGTCTTGAAATTTTTCCGTCCACACTTTGCAATTAGATTACAGCCGTCCTGCAAAAAAAGCCCTTAAACTTCTTCCTTTAGTTTAACGGCTGTTGGCAACGAAACAGAATATGGCGCCGTCACCTTTATGTGGTTGAAATAAAAGACTTTTTTTTGTCAAAAATGGCTGCTTGCCTCTCATGACATTCAGAGTAAAGCTGCTTTCTGTTGGCTAAAATCTTTATTCTCAACCATCTCTCTTAAACAGAATGTTCTTTACTGCTTAGCATTGCCCTCAGGACATCGTTTTCATCCAGGACAGGCTGCTGTTTTCAAGAAAAAGTGCTAAAACTGAACTAAAACCAAAAAACCGGTAAACACAGTTTTTTACTAGCTGGTGAACAATGTGGGACGAAAGATTTATTACAGATTATACAGATAAATACTATATAGACAGTTTGTATACATTTTCAGGAGATGGTAGAGACCAAAAACAGAGTTAAAAGTAAATTTTGGACTTATCGTTTGAACAAAAATAAACTCCAAATCAGTGTAACTCTGTAACTGCTAGCAACCTTTGTAAAGAAGTACATCATTGTTGTGTTTGCAGCTCATCTCAGCTGCCTCAAGTGGCAAAATAAATAGATATTGCAGGTTTGAAATCAGGGAAAAATTGTGGTTTTGTTTCATGTTTACAAAGTTATCAGTGACAGGAAGTATGACACAGAAGGACTTTACTTCTTTAAGATGTAACCAAACCTTTACCGAAGTGCTTTTCCTGCCTAAACACAACAACAAACCTTGTATCGGATGTCATGCTGCAATTATTGCACTAAAAATATGAAAATATGACCTTCAATAAGGAAATGTGCCATGTGGGAAACTCTTTTTTCCATCATGAACACACGACATCAGAACAATATGGCGGCTCACACCATGAACAACAAGCAGAATGACTTTTGCATCAGATTTGTGTTTTTCTGACAACTGTGCAACAACTACATAGTTGTCATTTCCACTTCCTTGATAGAAGATAGCTTGATAGAGGTCTTAGCGAGCAGGCAGAGGCACTCCTGTTCCTTCCATCTCTTTTAAAGTGAGCTAATATGCTGATAAAGTTGCCATTAAAACATCAGTTTGCTGCTGGAGTCCATGTTTTTTTCCAGAGCAGATGCATTTAGAAGGGAAGTTGTGAGTAATGATTGAGTAGTACTGACTTCTGATTGGCAATAGATTGCACTTTAGTCCTCAAGTCCTAATGCCAACTATCAATCTTGTCTGTTATGTAAAAACATTCCTGTTCCTGCAAATGAAGAACATTTTTTGAGAGCAAAATGCAACTAGCTAAACAGTTTTGTAGAATATAAGTGAAACAATTTAGGTTTTATTTCAAGCTGCACAGGTTTAAAGTCGTGTTTCTGTTAAAGTTTAAGTTCCAGGCTGCAGCTGAAACAGAGTGATATGTCACTGGGAACACCTGTACAGTGTGACAGCCAGATGGATGTGGAGGTGTGTAGTTTGAGGTGACACGAATCGCAAGCGTAATCCATGTTTGTGAAGGGCACCAAGCCGAAAAAATCATCCATCACAGTTTTCAAAAGCTCCTAAAAAAACTCAGATTTGTCGACTCTGAAGGGTATTGTTGAATTTTCCTGTATCTTTGTGGTCGAATCGTTGGCTCAGTTGACCATTAGATGCCTTTTCAAATTCATCTGTATAAGTGTGGACATGGTGAAAAGACTAAAGATCCAACATCTGCCTTGTTTGCTCTGAAGAAGCACCTGCCGCTGTGCTGTGGGGTCCGTTTGGATTTCGTCCCACCTTTGACCGGCTCAAAGAACCATAGTAAACTGTGTTAACTGCTCCTTTTGTCAAAGCGTCCTGTGCTCTGCTGAGTGATTTACAACTCACAGCTTTTATAAACGCTAATTTATTGCGATCTGCTTGAACAGCATAAGATGATTAAAGGAGAGCAGCACAAAAGCTTTACTGCTCGATGTGGATCGATGGGTTTTTTGATTTGGACGCCATGAAAACTGCGAATAAGAAGGCCAGCTGAGTTTTTAAACTTTGTTATTCAGGAATTAGTTAAAGTGGTACTGTTTGCTCCTTTGAGCACGATACTGTCGTGGAGAAAGTTTTGTTTGTGTTTATCTCCAGTGAAAATACCTGACACTAAAAAAGAAGGGATGATTATATAAAACTAAAGGAGACCAAGAACATTTTTCAGTCAACGTTTAATCAGATTCTGGTTCATTTAAGCTGATGTAAACACATCAGAACCATCAGACCCTTTCAAAGAATTGATCTCGATCAGGTCAAAAATAAATCCTTAAGTGTTTTGTTTGTGGTGGGAGCATAAGTTGACTTTGATCTGACAAACTATGAGTCTGTAAGTTTAAGCTAACTGGTTCAAGGAGCTACAGCACGATGATCTGCTTGTAATGCACTTAAAGGTTTGTTAGAACAGACTTTTTATGTTATTTGCAAATATTATTTCTGTGTTTTTACACCCTGCAACAGATAAGGTACCGGTCTGCTATTAGCTTAAATAAACAGAAGCACCAACTGTGCAGCGACCGCTCGTCTAGTCAGCCAAGTTTAGCTTCAGTTGCATTTTGCATTCAGAGGTGTGAAAAAATCAACAGTGGCTAACAGCTAGCCTGAGAACGAATTAGTCAGCGCTCGACCAGCAATGAACTTTATTGCCTTTGGTTCCATAAAGATAAAAACACTGAAGTTTTTTATGGTGTTTGGTCAGTGGCTGAAGGAGAGACGTGCAGAACATCTGCTGTGTTCAAGTAGAAAAACTGAGGAAAACTCTACGACAGAAATCCAAAATGTTTTTCACAGAAGCCTTTACCACACCAACCATCCTTTGTTTGCAGCTTTTCGTGATGCATTTTGGTTTGTTTGCCTAAATGAAAATAAAATTAACCAAAGGGGAAATACAGAAAACCAACGCAATGATTTGGACTAAAGCAAACAGACTTTACATTTGAAGAAAACCCAGAATGTTTGCATAAATTTCATGATGAACCATCCAGTAGTTTATATTTCAGTCTGCACCAAATCAGTGACCTGATGAAACGCAAGAATGACATTTCCACCTTTAGAGTCACTTCAATAGCTAATAAAATAAAGGGAAGTCATGCAAATGTGTCAATTATTAATG
>JAPZDY010000011.1:20215195-20242306 GCA_029783645.1 Ctenochaetus hawaiiensis
TCCAGCTCCATTTTGATATTTAGACCATTGAGAGAGACAGGTGAGAGAGAGATCTTCTGTTTTAACATTAGCGTAGGATATAATCTCCTGTGTGTGCTTTGGTTGGCTCGTGCATCTGACATTTTTCATTCCCGTCATCCCTTTCTTTCTTCTCATGGCCTTGGCTCATCATGTGACGGCGCTTCCTGAGTCGAGTCGAGTTGAGAGACAGGCCACAGTCTTTAAATTGCTCCCTCACCCTCTGGGCATGTTCATGTGAGGATCCAGTTTTAGGGTGTGACAATGAGGATCATCTGGCTCGAATCAGCCCGAACAATCATGGTTCGGTGCCCCGTGACAGACGGGTAGACAAGTTGGCTGAGACGTGCCACCGCGGAGAGACGCTGACAATGCCATCAAGAGGCTGTCCCTGCGTCTGCGTTATCCGTCTTTATATTCCAGCAGATAAGAAGACTCTGAATTAATTACGCTGCAGGAATCTCTAATGCCTTTCACATCACGGCGGCGCTGACAGAGACTCGTTCCTCCTCCCCTGTTGTTGTCCTCGCCACGGAGCTCCGTCTTCAAAAGGTTATCAACCGAAAAAATTCCGAGACGGGAATCAGAGAGAGAAGAGACGAGGAAGGTGAAACAGATTTGAAGGAGCTTTTGATGAGAAAAGCTTGGGATGAAAGAAAGCTTTCGAGGCACAAATGAAAAAAAAAAAAGACTCCACCACTCTTGTTCTTCTGCTTTCTGTCCCTGCTGTCACTCTATCACACACACACACACACACACACACACTGTGCTGCCAGTGTCACACACACTCGCTCTGAGCCATGAACCCAAAACTGGTGTTGTAGCAGATTTTCATGTTCGACGTTGCATGCTTGTCTCTTTGCATCTCGCCACGTTCTGCCGCTGTGTGCAGACTTTGGACCAGCTTCAGCAACGGATACCCCGTCGAGAGACGTGAGACGTGATGAAAGGAGAAGGAAAATAAGTACAATGTCATCTTTAATGTCAAACACCAAATGTGAGCTTTCGTTATTTTTCACCCTCCCGCCTCCCTCCTCGTGTCTGGCTTCCAACGCGGCGCTGTAACATTAGCTGTGTTGCTCGGAGCGACACCTTGTCAGGTGGAGTTCAGACACTCCGACACAGTATCCTGTAACCTCTCTGCTATGGCGAGTGCGAGCCAGACAGAAGAAAGAAAAAAAAAACGGCAACAGAAGACGGACGGGAACGGTGAGAAGGACAAGTCGAAACATGAAATAAAACAAAAACAAAAAAACGATTGATTGTGACAGTCCGGAGCTGCGTTTGTCTCATGTGACCAACTCTCGTCAAGGAGACCAGATTTGAGATGTTTTGAAAAGTTATTCCATCAGTGTTTTTATAATTCGGTCACCAGAGGTTGGATTGACATTTAACGCTGCCCCCGAACATTTTAAAGCTGGCCGAGTCGTCTCTCGTGTCACTTTGAATCCATTTCTTTTTGTGGCCTTTCTGAAAACTGAAGCAGGTTCCTGAAGTTTATTCTCCATTTTCTTCAATTAATCATAATCCAGCACATCGGCTGCTTTTAGAAACCGAAACCTTTGTGACTTTAACTCAGTAAACATCGATTACTTCGCAGCTGTCAGAAAAAAGTGAACAGAGCTGCTGAAATATGTTGAACTCTCCCTGACAGCTACTTTACTTTATTGTAATTTCTTCATTTTTCTCTTCCACATCCCATAAAATCAACCCACACTTTCTTCTAAATTAATTTTCCAAACTTTAAGCTGAAACTTCTGCTGCTTTCTCCTGTTTAAACACTTAACCCACGATTGTTGAGGGTTTGAGTCAGATTACGTTTTGCTAAAGAGAACTGAATAAATAATATTTCATCAGTTAAAAGAAGTTACAGTCCTTCTTAAAACATGACTTACAGTTGTGAAAAGCTTCCTTCCATGGCTGCATTTTTAGTTTTTGGTAAAAATATTGGCTTGAGTTTTCAAACTTCTTGGAGCAGAAGCTGGAAGTTGTGGTTTTTAACTTTTTTCTCCACCTTTGACTGATCTCAAAACTTACCAGTAACTCCAGTTTCTTGTTATTTTTCCTCCGGACTGTCACTTTTTAATCATTTCTCTTTTGTTTTCAAACCAGATTCACAAACATCTGGCAGAAACATGAATTTCTTGCTCGAGTTTTAACATATTTAATTGCATATTTGCTTAGGAGATGACTGCATGCAGAAAACTTGTATCTAACACTTGTAGCAGGAAATTAACTTTGGCAAAGAAAAGTCTGAAAGTTTAAAAATCCAAATGTTTCAAGTTCAGGACTTTTTCTTGACAGATTTCTGGACATGTTTCAGGTTTAACTCTTATTTCTTACAGTGTTTCACTCTTTTCTCTGAACACGAAACCCTCCATGAACGCTGTTTCTTCTCTCTCAGCCTTGATATTACCCGTCTGTTCCTCCTGGAGTCTGAAATGAGTCTTTCCCTTCCTCCATCCATCCCTCTTTCTCTTTTCTTTCTCTTTGCTCTTTGTTTTCTGTTCATTTTGCTGCCTGTGCACAAACATGTCTGCTGCCTGTCTGCCTGCCTGCCTGCCTGCCTGTCTGTCTGTCTGTCTGCCTGCCTGCCTGGCAGCCAGCAGGTTTGAGGCCTATATTTAATCACCACAAGGCTTAACTCCGTCCGTCAGTGACGGCTCATTTGACGTGGCGGCCCTGGGCTCCTTCTCTCCCATTCTGTGCCAAATACAATAACTCCTCTCTTTCGTTACCCTGCTGTATGTTATAATTTCGCTATTTTTCAATGTCAGGGCCCGGCCTTTTGAAGAGTTTTTATTGAATTTCCTGCTGGCCTTTTTTTTTTTTTCTCTCTCTCCCAGCCTTCACAGTTATCAGCAGGCTTTCTGTGTGAAAACCTCCTTTCTCTTCGCAGTAAAACAGAACATTTCATCCTTCATAAAGTGCAGTGTTTTATTGTTTAAACCATCTATCTGAAAAACTGAAAAACCAGTGTCTCGCTTGCAGAAAATCCCCTGCATGCTTACCATTAAAGGTTCTTGTTACCCATCTATTTCCTCTGGGTAATATTATCTAAACCTCCTCAGTTACATGTGTTCACAATTCTTGAGCATTATAAATCTTCCGCAGAGCTGTCATGAGTGTCTTGAAAGCATTAAAATGCCTGTTGTTTGACCAAATGGAAGGAGAGTGGATTCAAACAATACTTCACTCTTCCTGCCTCAGAGTTCACAGAAGTTAATGCATTTGGCAGTAGCAGATGCCGTCCTCCCTTCTGAGTTGTGTGAAAGAATGTCACCCAAGTCTAATCAAATTATGGCTGTTATAGCAGATGTCAAACCTTCACTTTAAATTTCAGCCGTTCGCCGCTGACGGTTCGTGCACTTTCCTGCTCCTTTTTTTTTTTTTTTTCCTGTTGTTGTGATAAATCAGAGATATGATCTCAATAAGAGCATGTATGGGAGGGTTTGCTCTTTGATAACGCAGCCGTGGATCATATGGTTAAAATCTGTGTGTGTGTGTGTGTGTGTGTGCGTCATCGCTTGTGACCTCTTAATATCGCATCACATGTCTGATCTTATTCTTGTCTGCCATCTGAACTCCCGTCATGTGCTCCTTTTGCCAATCTGTCACACTTAATCTGAGCGGAAAGAAAAACTTAAGAGGAGAGCCTCCAGTGCCCCGGGAACGCTTGGGGTTGAGAGGGAGAGGGAGAAAAAAAGAGAGCGTAGAAACAAAAGAAGAAGAAGGAGAAGAAAATCACAACGGCGTAGCATTTCAGGGGCATGAATGGCATCAATGATTCGCTGAGGGGGGATAAATGGGTTGAGAGAAAAGAGGGAGAAAGATGAGAGAACAATGTGTCTGTTGTTCTTTAATCTGAAGTAAATCATCTGTCTTTCTCTTCTTCTGTCAGGTGTTGAGCTCTGCTCTCATCACACAATGCTTCAAGGGTTTTGCCCAGTACAGTGCTGTCCTAATGATTTAGACTTAGTCAGGTCCTCTGCCTTCATCTCATCTTCCTTTTTCTTTTTTTTTTCTTTTAAGCGTCTGCTTTGGTTGATTTCACCAGATCTGAAGCTGCAGATTTCTCACTCAGTCAGAGCAACACGTTCCACGCTTGTTAAGTTGATGATTATGGTCATTTCCAGCCCAGATATTTGAAGTTTAATCAGCCCTCGACATTTCCTGTGGAGAAAAAACATTCATGACAACCTTCTCAACAGTTAGTAAAAATACTCTCTCGCCTTCCAAGTTTTTTCACGCGCTGGTTTGGATTCGGTTCCTTGGAAGATCATGAGAGCGGCGAAAGTCAAACGTGTTCAGCTTTGAGTCGTTTCAGTAACACAAACCATGAGCTGGCTCTGCGTCGGTTTGCCAGATGGGACAGCTGCTGAGGGTGCAGCTTCACTTTTCTCTGCGAGGAGAGAAAAGTTTATTCCCAACGTGCCAAAAAAATCCATGTGGAAAAGCAGCGTTACCTGAACTTCATTAGCCTGTACGTCTGAAACATTTAGTGCACATGTTACATGGAGGTGTAAATCAGCAATAAAACCAGACAAATATGTTCTTAGAATTAAAAGATTAAATGTGTTTCACTGACTTTTTGTGCAAGTAAATCGGATACAGGAACACTGATGGATGCTAACAACTCCTTGAATATAAGGAGTCTGTACAAACAGTTTTGAGCCGGTAAACATGGACGTTTAATAACTTCTTCATCCAAATAAGTAGCCTTGCGTAACCTCCACAGTGTTGCGTCAGTGCTGCAGAAAGATTATCATTCTACTGCAGCAAAAGAAACAAATGGGCTTGTTTTTATTTCATGAAACCAATCACAATCGTCTTGGGCGGCGCTAAACCCAGAATGCAACAGTGATTCTAAAAACAGTCACACACAGAAATCACAACATGACATTTTATGCTTGCTTTTGTTGAAAATAGCTGCAGACACCGTGTGAGTCAAAATAACAATTGATTTATCCTACTGTTATTATTACACAGTGAATATAAAGCTAGCAATCAGTTAGCTTAGCTTAGCATAAAGATATATATTAAAATGGGGAAACAGCTAGCTTGCTTTTGTCTGAAAACACAAAAGTCCGCTAAGCAACCTGAGGGTTTTTAGAGGTTTTATTTCAGGAAGCCAAGAAACCGTCCCACATGTGAAACTTTCGTATCTCATTTGATAGATGCTGATAGAATTTCTTGCCTTCAGCCAAGCTAGCTAAATCCCTTAGTTCCAGGTCTCCATGCTAAGCTACGCTAACCGGCTGCTGGATGGAGCTTCATGCTGAACAGAAGGCTGTCAGAGTGGATTCAGGACTCCTTCTGCTCTCACATTTTTGCATTTACAACAATAACTAGATGTAAGCTTTCTCCCCCTTCGGCGATCTCATTTACAACTTTACAAGGAGAAGAAAAACACCGGACAGTGTTCTCATTTACGAACACTCTCTGTGTTGCTCCATTCAAGGCCCAATTAAATGTTTTATGAGAGGAATTGAAGTTATGGACTTCTACAGAAACTGAGAACATATGGTGGATTGTGCAGCTGCTCCGCGTTTGACCCCGACTATTGGCATCGGCAGCCGGCATTAATGTGTCAAATTAAACCAACAGTGCTGTTGACAGAACAGTATTGACCTCTGTCAGAGGAAGTATTCCTCTTTTATGCCCTCCATCTTCTTTCTCTTGTCACACACGGCCGAGAGCGCTCCACAAATTGGCCATTTCCAACCGAGCTTTACTGCATCTTATGACATAATTTTCCCTCCTGACAAGCCTCTTTCACTCGCCGTCTAAAATGTCCATAATTTTAACAACTTGTGACCAGATAATGGGGGGGTTCATGAGGCGGAGTCACTCTGCAAAGACAGCAATCGAAGTCCTGTCTGTAGCACTTAATGTCATCAGCGTTTTGTCAGTGAGGACTGTTATTGTCCCGCGCTGCACTTTGTTTAATGGTTGCTGAAGCTCAGGCGGCCATGTGTCATTCATCACAGGGTTTGTGTGGTTATATTTTTATCCCTAAAAACACACAAATGTTCTTGTGCTTGAACTGTATCAACTCTTAAAGCCACAACATGTGAATTATTAACTCACCAGTCTTTTGAGTTTGGGAACCCTGATGTTCGTCCTCTGATTTGTGTCACTTCAAGGGTCAATGTGGATAACTATTTACGAGAAGTCAACTTTTAATGAGAATAAACAGCTTTGTGATAATTCGTTTTCCAGCTAATCTTAAAGGGTCTTTTTATAATTTTTTTGAGCTTGAAGAGGAAAAATTTCTCAAGCAAAAATAGATCACTTCCTCCTTCTGTTTACTAGAGAAATGCAATTCAAGATCACCAAATCTGGAGATATGTGGTTTCTACTGAACAGAAAGTGAATGAAAAAATTGAAATCTGAAAAGTAACTAGTAACTGAAGCTTTTAAAATGAATTAAATTAAGGAAAAGTACAATATTTGCCTTTGTTAAATATCTGAGAAGTATAAAGTTGCATAGAATGCAAATACTCAAGTGAGTACAGGTACCTTAAATTTGTACTCAAGTACTGTACTTGAGTAAGTGTATTTAGTTACATTCCACCACTGACTAAGACCAGCTAGGGGTTAGCAAGCTATCTAGCTTGGAAAGTTACTGTAACCATTATTTTGACTGACAGGTGCTAGCTTATTCTGACTGTTAAGCTTGTTAGCTGTTAGCTTGCTAGCTGCAGTAGCTCGCTAACTCAGCCTGCAGGTATGTTTCTAAAAATATGGCACCAACTGTTTCACACACAGGTGAACTTCGGTGTAAGTGTGAGCCAGTTTTAATTCACTCATTCATTCATCCGTTCATTTGTTAACTGACCAGCATTGTTCAATGTAACAAGAGGAAAACTGTGGAGAAAAAGCCGGTCGAGTTAAGCAGGTGCTCATTGAAATGTGTGTGGCTAGCTCAGGACTGTTCAGCGTGTGTGTTCGCCTCCCCGCCTCCCCCCTGTGTGGGTGTTGATATGTCGGCCTCCTGTCGCTGAAGAACACTTCACAGAACTCCATCAAAGAGCGAAAACAGAAGAACAGAGACGGAGAACCAAGTGGGGGAGGCATCAAAGGCCGATTCTCTCCAGTTTCCACATGCTGCAACATCCCAGTGGTAACAGCTGACAAGCCCCTCTATAAACAGCCTGCTCAGATCTCGCCAGCAGGATGCATCCATTCAAAAGCATTTTGCTCCCTGGGCTTTGTTGATTGAAGTGCTGCCTGGACAGCAGGGCAGCATGAGGTGGAGGGAGGGAGGGAGGGAGGCGGGCAGAGTCAAAATAGAGAGGGTAGAGGAATTAAGAAGTAAAGGGCACAAGATGAAGGTTAATAAAGTCAAACTCGTGTTGTGTTCACTGCCATCTGAAGACACCAGAGCTGGAGGATCCTCACATGACGTTTGCAGAAGATCCACTATATAAGAGCATTACGGTTTCTCACTTAGCTGCAGCAAAAATGGACAAAAATGAGTTTTAAACTGCACCATACGTCTGTTTGTCATAAAGAATACAGAAGTTAAGCACGTGGTCAAAAAGCCTTCACATGTGCATTTCGCTCGGTCCTTTGTGTTGTTCTGTGTGCACGAGTACAAGCTGCAGATGTTTCAGCAAAAGCATTGATGGCATTCGTGTTATTCACTTATTCTCATCAAAAATACACCAATATTTAAATGCATCAAGTGTCACAGTAAGAATAACAGCCTTTGAGCTCCTGTTGAATGCTTAGATGTTTTAAAACTATGCTGACTTTAATATACTGAACCATGAATGTTGTGTACAATGCAGGCAAATACATATAGAGTACTTTATACGGCATTTACCTGCAAAAGAGTCAGATATTTCCTGCAAAGATTGGCTTTAAAACAGTGAATATTGGACTTATATTCATCAGGTTTATATAAATATAACTTAAAAGAAAGGATTGAGTTGCTTTGCGGCTGCTTGGACTTGAAAAACAAGCAACAATGTGCTAACAAGCTCACTGTGAAGTTAAAAGGTAATAACATGAAATCTGCATGTTCACAACTTGTTCCTTCTGCCTCCAAATCAGTTTAAAACACATTTAATTCACATGTACAGTTTGTATAATTTCTTCTGCAGCTCATTTTACCACCATGTTTGTCCTCATCTGCCGTCTAAACTATCCAACAAACACAGAGACAAGTTGTGAGTTTTCTCTGTCGTCAACCCTCCTCGTCGTTCTGTTTGATGCCGCCCATTTGCAAGTAACACCGCTGAAAGACCTGAGTGATTCTGAGGCAAATATTTCTGTCAGTCCACCGGTGAAGACAAACAATGTTTACTTATAAAAAGAGAAAAAAACAACAACAACAGAGACGGTTGGAGAAGTTTTTTCCAGATGTCTGTCCAAAGAGTTTAAACAGCATGAAAAAGACTGTGCTTCATCTCACCTCATAGACTGTCATTTTGGCAAAGCCCAACTCTCCCAAACTCCAAGCTAATTCAAAAAGGAGCAAAAAGGTGGAGCAAGGGTGGAGCACAGACGTCTTGGACCATTTGTTAGAACAATTAACCGCACAGCAAGCAGGATTATTTGTCCAATACTTGCATGAAAAACTTTCCAAAAGGCATCAACAACACAAAGTCCTGGGAGGTTGAGTTCATAGCGATGAGTTAGCTGAGAGCTAGCAGCTAGCTGTCAGTCAAAACAACATTTAAAGTTACATAAAAATTTAGTTTCCACATATATTTTAATAAATTATAAAATGATAAAAGGGCAAAGAAAGTGTTTATACCAGCCTTTGTGATTTAAAGCTGGGTATTTCAGTATGAGGCTCTAACAGGTCCCTTCTGGAGCATGCCCCAAGTGGCCGTTTTGGGAACTGCAGTTTTTGGCGCTTCATTTTAAGCCTTGGAGGTTGCTGCTTCTTTCACCCCTGTGAGTGAAAGTTGTGACTAAACCAACACTCATCCTCTTCACATCAAAGGTGTTGTTCAGAAGTTTTAAGCAATACCTCCGCTAGGCGTGTCAACGGGTTCTGCTCAGGTTTATTTTCATTGCTGAACCTCCCCCTTTTCCCGTCTGTTTTGCCTCTTCTGTTGGGGCTTGCTCCATGTCTTGTTTTGCCTGAGGACGGGCGCTTGAGCAAGAGGAAGGAGAAGATGAGCAGGTCACGAACAAGGTGGGAAAATGTGAGAAGCTTAAAAAACAAACAAACGGTCAAATTCCACTTCCTGCTAGAACTTCAACCTTCCCTTAAAAAGATCCAAAATTGAGCCTTCAACCGGCCGTCCGGCTCCGCTGACGCTAGTTTTCCTGTTGCACTTCAGAGATCAAAACAGCGAAGTCGACAGAATGAGACTGAGTTGCATTCCTCTCAGGTGATGACAGCGATAATCCACAGGCAGCCTCGGTTCAGCCGAGCGTGGATGACAAGGTTGGAGTGACACACTGACACACGCTGCCACACATTACCTGAAACCTTCCCATCAGCCTCGGGCCCTCTGTGCAAAAAAAAAAAAAAAAAAAAATGTGGGTCATGGGTAAAGACTACAAAGGCTGTCTTGCCGCTGCTGTACACACACACACACACACACAAAATCTGTGTGTTTGCAGCTCTAATCCTCCCTGTCAGACTTTGTGACAGCATGATGGACAGATAGAAGGAGGGGGAAGTAGCGTTCAATGTTAAGTGGCAGGGTGACAGCAAAATGACAGACCTTAAGAAACACACACACACACACGCACACACACGCACACACACACACACACACACACACACACACCAGTGGCAAAACAATAATCACACAATCCCTTCACACCCTTTACTGGTAGAGTCTCACCAAAAAAACAAATCTCAACATGACACTAATTCATTGTTGTTTCTTGTACAAGTTGAAGAAATAATAACTTTTTTAAGGAGTTGAAGTTTCAGTTCTGCCAGAACGAGATGAAAATTTCTGGTGATAGAGATAGAAGTACTTACTGTAAATCAAAATTATTGGAACAGTGTCGAGATTATAAGAGAGGAAGTCAAGCTTTTGCATACAAAGTCAAAATTATTAGAAAAGCAGAATTAAAGAATTCTAAAAAGATAGAAAAGTTAAAGATGTCAGCCAAGTTTTTGACTCCTCACCTCATATTTCATAATTTTTACTCAGTACCTTGTCAGTATTGTGACATTTTATGTGACAGTTGTTACTTCATTAGTCAAAAGTTTGACATTGTATCTTCTTTGGACTTAGTGAGCCAAAACGGACCTTGACTTATTAAAAAAAAAACTTAAAAAGTATCTTTTAATTTTAGCCTAGTCACTTCTTATTCTCTCTTTTTTTTGTTAACTTTGTTACTTTGTAAGTCAAAAGTTTGCCGTGGTTTCCAACATATGTGGTTTGACTGAGTGTCTCTTAGTTTCAAGTTGGGTTTTATCCAGTTCTTTAGACTAATCACACATTTCACACATTTTCAGCACCAAGGTATTTTATTTTCAGTTTCAGGACTCAGATTTTAATTTATTTTTCTAAACAAAGGCTGCCAATAAGGACAAACTGCAGAATACTTTTTTTTACAGCACATCTTTGAGCAATGTATTTATTCTTTTTGGAACCAATTTTTTCAAAGAGCATTTATATATAAACAATTTAAATAAATTATCCATGATTACAAAAGTTGTCAAAATGTCACAAAAAAGTGCAGCCAAATCCCACCGAATAACAAACAACCAAAACTAGATTTTTTTTAATCTCTACAGCCTGGGTCAAGTATTGAATCATTATTACATGAAATATTTATATTATATGATATAAATCATATAATATATTATAGGATATATACTATAAAGTATACTATACAGAGTATTTTTATTTTTTCATATCAAATCCAGCTTTTCAGCTACCCTTCCTCTTCCTGGAAGAAAACCGGGCTTCCATATGAACCTCAAAATTCCTCAAACAACATATTTTTTCTGATTACTTTTTTTGTCCTCACCAAACTGTGTGTCATTTCCTGAAACCGTCAGCCAACTGGGAACGATGAAACCCTTAACGATCCCAGTAAAGCACCAGCGCTGGGATTCACAGCTTCCTAATGCTTCCTTGTGTGCTGTCCACATGGGCCGATGTGCCAGAGGAAACACCCTCATCTGTCACTCTGTCACAAAGATGGCCGCCGCTGCTGTGGTGCTTGTGGGGAAATGAAAGGAGGCCAGATCTGTGGATAAAGTGGTCAGGAACAAATGGAGACTCTGTCTGGGCATGAACACAGAAATGGCTTTGATTTATCCACAGCGCATGAGTTTGACAGAATCTGAATTCACAAGACCAAAGGTCAAAACAAGGATGCACGGTTGGTAGTTACAGTTTGTGAGGTCAACAGTGAAATGAGGTGGAATGTAAGTTTCTAAGTCGCTCACAAAAAGGCCCTTTGTCTCTTTTTCCTCTCAATTATGCGCGTGGAACAAAAGTCGAAGTGGCATCATGTATTGCCACTTTATGTTGACGGCTTAATGTTTCTGTGAATGTAATTTTTTCAATAATGAGATTATTGTCAGGATGGAGAAAAATCAGGCAAGGCACAATTTGAATAGTCAAATAGGGGACACACACACAGCACAACCCCTCCCTTGTTATATCTTAACCCCGCCCCCCCCCCCACCTCCCCTCCATCATCGCTTCTCTTCCTGCCAAATCATTTCCACCAAATCCATTTTGATACGACATCACAGCGCCCCGCAAAGTGAAGATAATCCTTGACATTTTTATCATTCACCCCCCTTTTATTTAGTCTGCGCTCTGCTTGCCTGTCTTGTTTGCTGATAAAATCTGCCAGCCGATGCAAGCCACGGCGGCTCACACATCAAAAAGGTCCGTTTCCCCCCGGAGGGTGACGAAGTGTCAAAATAATATTCCTCTGTGTGCTCTGGGTGGCAGCCTAATTTAAAAACTTCATTTGATGATTGTAGCCATTTACATGTTTGACTGTAATGTTTGATCCTCTTCTGTTCTGATTTACATGACAAAAAGAATTTAAATATGAAAAGCAAACTAATAAATATCAAAACAGGTCAGGTCATTAAATAAATACAAGAAAAGAAAACACAAGACGTGTTTTTACACAATAGGAAAATAACATAAAGACAATTGCCAAATTTTGAAAGAATTAAAGTTGATTTAGTTAATTGCAGTGAAAACAACCACAAGTATCATGTAAACGGCCATAAAGTTTTGTACTGATTGACCAAATGTTTAAATGGTCAATAAAAGCGAAAACTTAAATATTTGACACACAATTAAATTAGTTCATCAATAAACGGATTTAATTTTATACTTTGTGCATTTACATTAAAAGAGATTTGAGGATTATTTGTGGGATTTCTAATAACTTGGTTTATAAAATGTTTTAATTGGCAACACACAACTCTCACCAACTTCTTTAATTAAGTGATTATTTAATACACGCTTAAACTTTCCATTTAGCCTTTAATATCTTAAATATTACATTTCTTAAATGAGAAATAAATTAGTGAATTCACCGACTGAATTAACCAATTAACCATTTAAGGTTTTAATCAGGGCCATGGATTGCATATTAAATAGTGGTCAGTGTGAGCATGGTTTGTTCTCGAGTTTTGCGTTATGACTGTTGCCATCTTGTTCCTCATGCAGCCGGAAGTGACCATATTTGGTCAAGAGGGCGGAGCTGTGGAGGAAACACATTGATACAAATGACTGTGTGACCTCCAGCAGCTGCTTTCACTCTAAACAGCCACGCCCCTAATCCAAACTGAGTTAGTTATATAAAAATCAACCCACACACAGTTGTTATAAAACGGAAAATTAGCTTTAGCAACCAAAAGGACCTTTTGTACCAGGCAGGAAACATGATTATTTCCGCTGTAAATTTTGGCATTTTAATATGAGGCTCTAATAAGATTGACTAGCTGTTGGATCGTGTCCCAAGTGGACATTCAGGGAACTGCAGATGGCTTCAGTTGGTCAGAACAATAAAAAAGAAAATATTTTGTTTGTTTTTTCCCATGTTCCCACATGCTTTTCCGTTTTATTTTACCATTTAAATGACACTCTTGGCTCTACTGTCTTCCAGTTTTGACTTATCATGTGTATTTTTACTCTGTTTTAGTTCATGTTTTGAGCTATTTTTTACTCAGCTTGTCTATGTTACTTATGGGCTTCCATAAGTAACATTTAAGAGATGTAATAAAGTGTTTGGTCTCTGTGGTGAAACATCCTTGTCTTCTCTCCATCCTGTCCACCATATAATGTTGTTAGGCACGAGTCGGTGCATGAAGAACTGTAAACTGTGCTTCTCATGTTGCCATACTGTGATGCTTTGAAATAGATTTTCACAGTAATAATTCCCCTTGGCTCAAGCTTCGCTAAAATATATGTGAATGTCCATACAGACTGTAACAGACTGTGACAAGACTTTATGGTTAGAGAGACGACATGAAAAAAAAGGGAGGGAAGGCCGGGGGTAAAAAAGCCAAAGACATGTGGCCAAAAATCCTCTCAGAGCCTCAGTTATGAGATTCTGACTTGATGATTAATCTCATATGTCAATGTTAATACAGAAAAAGCCCCTTTATCCAAGGAGTTATTATAGTTTTGCCTGTTGGGCCACTGTTTTTCAACATTTGGGGCTTTCCTGTAATAAGGCATAAGTTTTTCCCAACTGGTTCAGTGGAATGAACAGCCCCAGCCAGGCCACGGTTTTGATTTTAACAGCAGCGAGCACAAACACTATAAATTTACAGTCACAAGAGGGAGGTTTTTTTTTAATAGGAACTCAACTTTGCAAAGGCAATAACTCTCTCAGTCTTACCTTCTTTCTCTGAAATGCTCCCACTGTTTGCTGAGGTAGCGGAGGCAGCTGGCAGTGTTCAGTACTTGGTCTGACAAGGTGCTTTGAAATACCAATCACCGAGTTTATACAACAGGGAGGGCTTGTAAATGTGTCGAGTGGAGAAATATACAATGCCATGCTTCCATTTCTTCTGGTAAAGGAGGAGAGTTATAGTCTCAGCAGTGAGTAGACCTTACAGGTGATATAATATATGCTCAGGCTCGTTCTGAAACCCATTTATCATGGATGACAGTGGAGGAAAGTGATTTTAGTTCTGTTATCCTCTTGACAATCCGCTGTAACCCCTCGCCAACACCACCCACATATATACACAAATGTACAGGGATACATGAGACTGAAAATGTGCACAGGCTGGATGTGGCCATGCTGTGAGTAATTTACAGCACCATTTGGCAGAAGGTGAGGAGAAAACTTGCACTTGTGCCCACAAAATAACATATATTAGCGACTGCTGGTTCTGCCAGTCCACAGGTCAGGGCTGGGTTTAAAATTAGGAAAAAGTCAGAATAAAAATGGATACTGGTTGATGCTATAATGTTAGGATTAGAGCTGTCATGACTGCTCTGCTAAAACAAGGTATAGGACATGTCAACATTTGGCATTGAAGGAAGAACAGGAAAACAGTTTTTTTTTTGTACTACTGTACTGTACTGTACTGTACGTGTACTACTTAATTTAAATAGCCAAAATCTGCTTTTTTCGCAGTGTTTTACACTGTTGCTGAAGCTGGGTACTTTGGATCTCAGTATCTAAAAGGTAACATTTTCGATAAGCAAAGTTTCCCCTGACGCAATAATGTTTATAACGGATAAAGTGAAGCTAAAAACAAACTGTCTCTGTATTTTTATGATAAGTATTTTGAAGATATAGTCATGAAAGTGTTCTGTCATGCAGGGTGCTACGGAGATTATGCTAGGGGGCGTTGTTTTGTTGTGACTCTAGCTCATTTAAAGCGCCAGTAAACTTCACCTGGAACAGCGGAAAATGGGAGAAAAGGGGAAAACTTATGGGTTTGAGTTGAATAGGTGTGCAAAAACACAACATGCCACATGGCTAGACACTCTTGGAGACACAAAATATAAATAAATAGAGTTTTTATTCACCCACAAATCACAATAACGCTAAACTAGCTGGCTAGTTTTGAGCTTGCTAGCCTCGAAGCTAGTAACATGTTCTTTTGGTTACATTGATATCATCCTGCAATATAAAATTTTATATAGGTGCATTTACCCACTGAATAATACATGAAAGTGTAACTTTTACAGATGTATCTTTGAACAGAAGTTATGGCCGAGTGACACACAAATGGAGAAAATAACTGAGTGAACATCTCATACAAATATGAGTAACAGAGAGCAAGTGGGAGTGAAATAGCAGGAGGTGAACAGTGGAAAAGAAGAGTGATCCACACTTCAAAGCTATCAGGAGTAATCTGAATTTATGATTCTGTGGAAAATCATGACATTATCTCACCCTCTAAAGTTCGCCGTACATGTGGAGCTGGAGGGGAAACTGTCCTACTTCAGCAGAAATCTGAGGTCAGCGCAGGAAATATTTCACGGCGTGTCAGACCGCTCGGCACACGGTGAATAATGTTCAACATGACACTGTAATGCTTGTTCAGGTGAAAAACGGTTCCCTCCGCAACTTTCTGGGGCAGCGGTAATAATATTCCATCCGAGGGCGGGGGTGTGTGTGAAATATGGCGCTACTTCACATTCATGTATTCATCCTGGAGCGATAAATTAGACCCCAGACGTTTCAATCTAACTTCCTAAATAGAGCACTTTGTCATCCCAAACTAAAGAGGAGGTGCGTTGGGTGATCAGCGGAATAATTCATGATCTTTTTTTTTTACATATTTAAGCATCAGGAACAGAGTGACACACATGATCCAAGAATTAGCCGAAAAACATACTGTAAATAATCGCCGTGCACAACAGGAAGACAAAACACTGCTTTAATTTGAAATGATTCCTCAAACCCTCCAACTCTGATGCACCACGTTGCAGCCGAGCGGCAACACGAGCTGCATCCTCTCTCTTGATCTCTGCAGTCAAATATCATGCATAAAATGAATTAGACTGGTGCAGCTGGATGAAGATCATTTGTTCGAGGCGACGTGGCTGATGGGAGTTGATTTACTTACACAATAATCGCCTTTTAATTGAGCTCTTCCGTCCTTTGTAACATCAAAGCCTGACAAGTGGTTTGACAACGGCTCTTTCTCTCCCTCCTCTGTGACTGACAGGCACAATATGGTCGCCCTCGTCCCCCCTCAGCTTCCCTTAACTGTCACGACTGCACGCCAGATTGAAAGCGGACACCTTTGCCTGAGGGACACGCTATATGTCCAAACAAAAATTTTAAATTAAAATGGTTATCCCCTCAGAAAAACAGAGGCGCTGCAGGAGAGTTTGATATTTTTTTCTGTGCAACATGCGTGCTCTTGCTCTGATTTATTCGCAAAGACAGAAATACAAATAAAGAAAGCAATCTCATTTACCACCTTCCAGTGTTGCCATAGTCTGTTAAACCACAAGTCAAGTGTTATGACAGACTTTGTCTGCTTTGCTGGCATGTCTTGAGGGAGAGCAGAGGAGGCGTGTGGTGTGTGCTGAGCGATGACAGATGTGGGACGAACTCTGAAATGCATCTCCTCTTTGTAATGCTCTCTTTTGGGTTGAAAACGGTTGCTGCTGACCGGTGATTATGCGGCCGTGTGCACGCAAGAACACAGCCTATGTTTGGTGTAGCTCACATTTGGGTTTCTAAATGGTGCGTGGATCCATTCCTGACATTTACGAATGAGGGTTGTGCTAAGGGTTAAGTAAATAAAGCCATCAAAGTGGGGAGCATGCGAGGAGCGAGGAGTCGCCTTCGCTGCTTCCTCCTGCGTTCTTTTATTTTCTCCCCTCTGCTGCTCTGTTTAAATAACTCACAGGGTTTTCCATCAATGTAACTTATTGAACAGCGTGAATCAATGCGTGACATAGGTCCTGCTCCAGCGCCCTGCTCCAGCTAACTGCTTTGTCTTTGATTTTATAGACAGGTTCAGGATTAATGGGGATCCAGAATGAGAGCAATTGACTTCTGTGTCACCCTCTTTCTCATTAACAACACAGGGAATCTGTGTGAAATACAAAATGGCTTTAAGAGGACACATTTAACACTCAACAGACTTCTATTACACAGATGTGACAGTATTATAATGGGACCCTTCAGTGTTGTGAAGGGTTAAGTCCCATTCACGATGTATCATGTGTGTCCTTTCGCAGTTTTAAAGATTTATTTTTACAATTTATCCATTATATCTGAATCATATGCAGAAAAGCTATTCGTGATTTACAAGCTGCTTTTAACTTCAGTCATAGTTTTTGCTCATGAGAATTGACTTTTTTTACCCTTAAAAAGCTTTGATTAGTCATATTTAGTCATCAAGATGTGTTGCAACGTGTAATCGCTGCCCTTTCAGCTCTTTTCTTGTGATTCTTCTAAACCAAGTGAGTAAGATGGACATCAGCTTTGAATAAATCTGTGGCCTAAGCTCTGACAAATAGGATAAGCCTCCCCTCCTCTTTGCATCCGTTGAAGTGTTTCAAACAGATGGGAAATCAATGGTAAATGATTGCCTAGCTACTGTGTGGGTTGAAGGCTACAGGGAGCAATGGAAAGGTTTGTTTAGCACCTCCAGGGTTGTGCAGTCACAATCAATTTCCCTGCGGCAGTCAAGAAAAGGTCCACTAGATCCCTGAAAATACCCCAAAAAGTAACAATAAGTTGACTAATTCTTGCCAAAGTGGACGTCAAAGTTGTGTTCTTGTACAGGAAGCACTGTGATGTGTATTGAAACTACAGTTCTTTTGGAGTCGAATCAAAAAGGGTTGTTTACCTGTCAAGCTTTCCTCTCTAACAAGGCAGCACTGATGCCGATCACGTTGATAACAGTGTCAGTTAGCCCGCTAGTTAATGTTACTTTTGCTCGTCGGTGGATGATGTATCACTGCTGACTTGTTTTAAAACCCATAAAAGAGTCGTTAAAATGCACTTGATGACTTGACTGATTGTAAGTTTGGAGAGTGGGACTCCATCTTAAGGAGTTTTACTGGAGTTTTAACTTCCCCTGAAACCAAAACAGAGCAGCAAAGACAATTTAGCACCACTTAAAACTAATACAGCATCTTACTTTGATTAATGTAACCTGTAACCCCACACAATAATGCTATAATGCTAGGTGTGCTGGTTGTTTTGGGTAGAAATGCTAAGTTACTGTACTGTTAGCCAGCTGGTTAGCTGGGTAAGCTAACGTTTGCAGAGCAAATGAACAAATCCTTACAGTTTGCTCCCGTATTTTTCATGTGGATCATTGCTTTTAGTTTTGTGTGCACTTCTGCAATAAGGTGTATGTGGCTGTAAATCATTCATGCATGGGCCAAAAATAAGTTTCCTTTACACCACATTCCACAGCTTTAAATAACATTTGTATTTAAATTAAAAGCTGTTTAATGTATATTTCTCCTTTTTTAATAAAACAGTGAAAACAAGAAATCTTTTTCTGGCGCTTTAACCTTTTTATTTCAGAGTAGACTACATGATAGCCGGCAGGCAGATCTTAGTTTTTGGAACAAGATATTCTACAAAAAGCCAAATCTGGAGGGGTGTGAAAAAACATCTTTGATATCAGATAAAATTTCAGCGAACAGCACAGTACAATCTTATTGCAGGCTGGCGTCCTCTGGCAGCATGATCTCTCCGGATCGTTCCACCCACAGGACATGAAAAGTGCATCTGTGCTGCTGAGAAAGTGTGTGTTTAAGTGCGTCTGCGCTCTTATGTTTGTGTGCACAGACGAGCTGATGATTGAAGTATTTGGGGGAAAGTTGATTTGACAGGTAGACAGCATCTTGATGAGTGCAGTGTGAACAATTTGACTGACACTTTGTAAATGAGACAAGCCGATGTTCAACAGAACATTCATATATTCTATTTCTTACTGTACAGTACAGTATATGTGAAAAATGAGAGTTGAATTATGTGCAGTATATTTACATTTTTATGCACATAATTTCATTTCTGCTGAATCTCACTATTATGAATTAACTCTGAGAATTTGCATTACAGGTGAAATTGCACTGATAAACTTACTGATGCTAATATTTCCAACTTCCTTTTTTTTTTTTTTTTTTACCATATACCTGTTTTGGTGAGGAATGTTTAAACAGTATTAGCTCTCTCTGAGATGCTTAGTTAAGAACATGTCTGGCTAACTAACTAATTTCTTACAATAAAGTAGAAATTCTTCTTAAAAACAAAGTAAAACATCATCCCAGATTATTTTGTTGGATTATAGGTTGAAAAAATCCCTGATCAATACTGGAGCATGCACTGTGCTGGAGCCAAGATGCTACTTTATAAGTTTAGGCTAACGTTAGCAGCTGTGTCAGGTTCATAAAGAACTTAAACCCTGGAAATGAGTTAGCATTGTTCGTTCAATGCTTTTATGTGTCTTAAATAAGACAGTTGCTAATAAATGAGGCCACAAAGGTTCTCTGGGTGTTAAATGTCATTGTTCCACTTACTGGGTTTTATTTTGAACAAACTGACGGAAACCAACACAAAAAATTAGGTGCAGATCGAGCTCACATAGTTAGCTTATAAAAGCTAGGTGCAGCGAAAAAATATACTTTTTAGTAAAAACAAGTATATTCGGTTGACTACAAATTTTCAGTGTTAAACTGTAGCAGTTATCGTTGCAAACATATCGTGCAAAGATGGAAAGCTTAATAGGCATAGCAGGGTTTCAGAAGCGGCTTTTAAAAGCTTTGTGTCATTAATGAATGAAAAACTAATGGGTGCAATGAGGACACGTTTGGTGCTTTGAGGTCTGTCAGTGTTTAGTGCTCCATTTCCACAGGTTTATTAGTCGCCACATCAAAGACAAAAGTCTCTCTTTGCCTTTTAGTTTAGTACAAACACCATTTGTGTTGTGCCGTCATAGTGGGAGTATTCAAGGTCGGTTTTTAGTCCATCTTTCAAATTTGGCTCTATTGTTTTGCCATGTGTTGCTGCTTTGATTATGTTTTTACTGTAAGATAAGAGCATGAGGAAAGCAGTCTCAAATTAACAACAACAGGAAGCAGTAATCACTCACACACACTGCGCTGCTGCACATTAATGACCGACTTCAATCCGAGTCACAAGAAGTTTAAGAGAAGAGCTCTATTGTTTATCGTGGCTTCACTCTCAGCGTTTGACCTTCCTTGGTTTCTCCTGTTTTTTTAAGCCCGTTCCCTTTCTACCACAGACCTTTGTCCTCTTTTTGGAGGAGTTTTTTAAAACAGCTCCACTCACTTTGTGCTAATCTGTGGTTTAGTTGGGACGAGGAACCGCTAGCCTGTTCCAAACAGTTAAGCGTTTGTTTATTTGTGAATTAATCTTAATCAAGAGATAAAATAAAATTTAACCAACTCATACACATAACATGACGACTTTTTATCTCTGCTCAAGGCCAGCAGCTCGAGGCCACATTAGCAGCTGCTAGCATAAAGGCTCATTTATGCTCTACAGTAGATATACATACGGATACGGACAGAGCCTTCTGTCCGTACTCTACGTTAATTTCGTACGTATTTCCGCACGCTTTCTGCAAACTTGCGGATACGGACCAAACGCTCTTTGGATAAAACATTTTGTGGAGAGGTTGTGCGAGTTGGTATGAAATTACACACATATCTCCAATATGTCCTCCATCATCACTGCTTTTGTTGTTTTTATAAACTTTTGACTCTTCTTATTTGCGGTAACTTTTAACTCCAAGCGGTGACTGCTAGCAGTTTGGTACCTTTAAAGTCCATTACTATGTAAAGGACTCAAGGAAGTATGAGGGCAGTCAAATTTTGCTATTTAAAATGTACATATTTTCGTATGTAAGGTGAGCATTAAAAAATTCTAAAGTAGTCATAAGGAGTTGACAAGGAAAATTGTAAGGAATTAAAAATTTGTCTTTGGTTTTGCTACATCAAACGTAATTATGGTCATAAAAACATTATTATATTTTATAAAGACAGAGAACATCATAAGGTGACAATATTTAAAGACTGACCCTGGGTTTTAAAGATGTAATGTTACACAGGGTGTTTCTACTCAGCCAGCCTTAGTGACTGGTTTCCATATGAGGCAATTACACTTTCCACACTCCATTTACCAGTAACAAATCGTTCCTTGGATAAATCATCCCAGTTATATTGACTTTACTCATGCATTAATTCATGTTGTCTTGCGGAGGAAATTAAACAGGCAACCTCCATCAGCAGCCTAATCTGCTGTACAGATGTGCTGTTTCATGTAGGGAAAGAAAATTTGACAACACATCTGCAAGAGAGGTACTGATAAAAACCGAATAACAGAGACAGATGTATTGATTAATTTTTCTCATATGTTCTCCATGCCTGTATACCAACAGCACTGTGCTGACACTTGAAAAGGCAAAACCACCTGCTGTTTTTTGTTTTCCCATAAAGCCATGCAGGTTCTCGCTCTACAGTGGTCCAGACCATGACCCTGTTTCCTGAAGAGATGGCGCTCTCGCTCCCTGCCTCTTATCACCAACGGGACATTGATGGATGGCTGAAAGTAGCTGCTCCAGTGTTTTAGGGCACGAGGTCAAGACGACGGATACTTTAGCCAAATGCTATGATTTCAGATTGTTAGCAATGCTTGTACGGATTGTAAAAAGAGATGGGTGATTTATCAACATGATGCAGGCTTTTACATAAGTTTTAATTTATTGCCCTTTCTATATATTCAGATGTAAACCGCTGCTTTTGAAGATTAAGGAGGACCCTGCAAGATATGTACAAATATCCGTCAGCTAATTCACATTATGCAGCCTTATGCCCACAGGTTATGAAGGATTAGGACTGATTTCGCACTCAATTGAGGCTGCAAAGGATTCGGGGAATCAAAGCCCCTCAGACTGAGACTATTTCGGGCTGCTGCTAATAGTTCTTGTCAGCCGTAATTTTTAAGTACTTTAACCAATTCATTGTATAATTAGGTTAACAAAATTAGCTCATTGCAAAGTCAGTCAGCAGGCGGTAATGCAATAAAGTTATTAACATTCCAGATTTATAGAACCATTAATATAGAGGTGATTTGTCTTTATCACATTTTTCTTGCCTGTTAAAAATGGCATAAATTAATAAAGCAAAATAGACTCCAGTGACATGTTCTGCATACTTTATTGATTCTTTTTTTTTGTTTTCTGCTCAAATATGCTCAAAGCAAAAGTCAGAAGACAAATGATCCGTCACTCAACATGTAAAATTAAAAACATGCAGTGCCTCCTGAAGTGCACAAAGTGGTTAATAAACATCTTAAACCACAATTTAATAAAAAACTTTCAAATACTTTTAGAACTTCAACAACTCGCTGACAGTCAAACCGATGCCTGTAAATTCTGTGTGACATTTTGTTGTTCATTAGGTGACAAATTTTTATTATGGTGACACTTTTTAGCGTGACACTAGCTTAGCAAACCTGTGTGTGAACTTTAGAGGGATTAGGATGAAGGATTTAGGAAATATGTGACCTGTCCTGTTCCTGCATCTGTCAAAGATGTTCATTTCTTTTTCCATTTGTTAAGTGACGTACATGGTTGTAAAAGAACATACTGTACATGATATGCATGTAATGTGGCAACAGACATGTATAAATGCAGGTCATATGACATGAAAAACCGCAGTCACAAAATATTCCGCTCTTGTTTGTTACTGTGTGCTACTTGTTAATTATTATTCTGTATTCATCCCGTGTGAAAGTAATGGAGTGTCCTCAGTGATTCCTGTGGGATAGGATGGGATTTACATGGGATTTGCAGTAAACATGAAGTGATATTGTCAATGAGTTTGCTGTAGGATACAGCTTAAGCCCTTAAAGCTGATATTTGTTTACAGTGTAGCACCACTGAAAGTATGCAGAATTTGCTGAGAGCACTTCCTGTTTACAGTGTAACCCTCGATGTACAGACATACTACATTAATCTGACACCGATGAAACCTTAAAAATGTGAAGATTCTTAAGCAAGTTCTGAAGTCTTAAGATGCATTTCTAAGCTGATTTATAGATATTTATTTGTGAACATTTAAGGTGATGATATCCAGTGCAAGTATAGTTTTAACTCAGAAACTCTCCTCTTTGTAGAAAAACACCCTAAGCCTTGTCAGAGCCATAAAAACCGGACGAGAAAACCCCTTTTGGTGTTTGACTTGTGTCCACTTGTCTGCTTGTTGAGAGCAGATTGTGGGATGACTCATGTGACCATATGACTCATTTTCACTGCTCATTGACTTTGTTCTCTGCATCATTTCACTCACAAAAGCGCATTTTTAGTTTTAATAAGGGGGTTCTGCACCGCGCTCCTGCACACTCATAGTATCCCTGTATGTGACGTTTGTCAGTGGACTTCTCTTGGGGAAAAGTTCCTCCGCGTGCCTCAGATCTGTTTCATGAGCTGCAAGTCAATGTGACAGTTCAAAGTTTCCTTTTTTCCACACATTCATTATTGTGGGGTTTCATTTTGACAAACCGTTTAAATACCGCCTCGTCATACGTCAAACATTGGTTTTACAGCATCTCAAAAGTGCTCTCATGATTTGATGGTGAGTCTTAACCTCATGTGAGATCAGAGCTCTTCTCTTAGTCACAGTTACCAACACTTTTTGCAAATACGCACCAATTTTAAGCGGTTTTTACGTGCATCTCCTGATCAAAGACTCAAGCAAAAGATCAATTTTGCCTGCTGGTTTAACTTTATTATGTGTTAAATTTTTTTTTAATTACTTTATTTTGAGGACAGAGCGTAGTTCTACAAGGATAAACAAGCATGTTTTTTAGGTGATGATGACGAAAGGTCGAAGGCCAAAGGCCAAAGACCCCACAGAAACAAATAAAATACACTTAAGTAACACTAATAAGACCGATAACCAAAATAACCTTTATATTGCACTGTTGCTCTCAGAAAAATGATCACCGATAACCTTTTGTGAGGACACTCTGTAATGCCTTCAGCGATGATTTCATGGATACGTTTGTTCAGGCAACATGTTGTTAGTAGGAAGTGGTGGTGGAAACTTGTGCCAATTTAACTTAAGTACAATTTGAGGTAAACAGCCTTGTGTTTTAACTGAGTATTCCCATATTAAACTTTAAACTTGTACTCTGCTACATTTCTGAGTGAGATATTGTTCTTTTTAATTGACTTACAATTTTTACCCATTACATTACAGATTTTTGAAATAAAAGCATAATTAAAAACATGAAATTGGGAAATATTTCTATAGATTTTATTATCTGACAGTACAATAAACAGTTTCACTCAGTAGCTCTAAGTTAGCTTTGTTTGGACCAACTACAGCTGAAAAATACTATTTACACATTAATGCATCAGCAATAATTAACTGAACCAACCAAAAAAAAATGTTTGCATCAGTGTATTAACAGTCATGTTGCTCTGCAGAGTGGAGACAAAAACCAGAGCTAAAAGAGAGTTAATAGGTGGACGTGAAATGTGCAAGTCGTCATGTCTGTGCAAATAACTTTGTTTACTTGTTTGCATGATAGTTTATGTGTCAGTCATGTGTTTACAGTTTGCTTTGCTGGCAAAAAAAGGTAAAAAATGTCAGTAAATGCAGGTTAAGTGAATACATCTTGATACATTGTGAAGTTGCACAAACAGAACATACCTGAGTGTTTCCTTTCTATACTTTATACTTCTATTTCTATGACATTTCAGAGCCAAATACTATACTTTTTACTTAACTGCAATAATTTAATAATTTAAACTGCCCTCCAGATTTGGATTTATAATGAAAAACGTGCATCACGTAATAATATATGATAGATTATGATCGTTTATGCTACAAAACACTACATAAAGTCATTATCAGAAGACAAATCAGTAAATACTTGAATGTATGAATCATTTTTTAATCAAAAAACACACATTATTCTGCCACTTTAGGAGCCTTTACTTCATTTTGATGGTAATACTTTTGTACATTTATTACATATTATTTGTTGTTTTCTTTGAAGTCATGCAGCTGAATATTGCCCACTGTGTCAAAGGTGTGGTGAGACCGAAAACGCCTTGGCCCCGCCCTCATGCGCTTCCGCCCCGCCCACCCCATTACCGATGCGGCCACCCAGCGGACACTTTGAAGTCTGCGTGTTGTGATCAGTCAGTGAGCTGCTGCCGTCCGGACCGGAGACACGCACCGGGACGTTTCCTCCCGACAGTCGGGATCTGTAAGGAACTCTGAGGCGTTTTATGCGGAAAAAAGACGCTGTGTGCGTTTTTTGGCGCAGTGCAGCTCGCACGGTGGACTTTTTTTATTCGGAGTACGAGTCGTTTGTGAAGATAAAAGATGCTTCAGACAAACTGAGAGGCTCCTCCGTCCTTCGGGACATTTAAGGGCGTCCAGCTGTTTTCTTTTCTTTTCTTTTTTTTTCTTGGACGTTACTGTTGTCTGCATGGATTACATTTAAACATCAGCTGAAAACGCGAGTTTGGACTAAAAAAAAAAAAAAAAAAAGAAAGTAACGCACATCCGCAAAGCGCAGCGTCTTCTCTCCAATGAAATATCTGCCCGCTGCGGATCGAGTAAGTACGCGGATCGAGCGCAGTGAGACCGGCGGCAGGACAGAGTCTCGTCCCGGTGCCGTGGTCTCTTTGTTGACCCCTCTGGACCCACTTCGCCAGGCAAAGCGGCTTCCTATCCGAGTTATCAAGATGTTGACTGCGCACACTGGACACTTGCTACACCCGGAATATTTACAGCCTTTGACGTCCGCACCAGTGAGCATTGAGGTATCCAATGTCTTTCTTTAAAATACTGCACTCTTATCATCCGGACAGGACTGATTTAAAACAGCAGAGTGGTAGAAAATGTAAAGATAGCTCTTTTAAATTCGCATTGGAAAAGCTAATTGTGGCTGTGCCTCATTTTTAACTTTTATTTAAGGTACAGATTACAGAATAGATTACTTATCTTCAGTCAAAATGTCCCAACCAGGTAATGACATTTTAGTTGTATGCTTAAATTAGAGGTGGAGCAGTAAGTAGATTACTTCATTAACAAAAAATATTTGTAATTAATGGGTACTTTTGATAAGAAAACATGATAAGAGAGGCTGCTGCTAATTTTCATAATCGATCAGTCTGATTATATCTGGATTCATCATTTAGTGCAGGACATGCCCCTCAAACTGCTTAGAGCTCAGCATGATACCTTTAAATGCCCTCTTTTGTTCTGCTAAAAGTCCAAAACCTCACAGATACAAAATAAGACAAAGAAAAACATCTAGAAACAGAGAATATTTGATATTTTTAAAGAAAACTTGCATGAAAAATGAAAGAAATTAAAGTAGTTACAGATTATTTTCCATCCACTAATTGATTTACTGGCTCTGAGCTTTAAACAAGGCAACTTTAAGATGTTCCCTTGCAGACTGGACAGCTAAATTAAGATATAATTGGCAGATTAAATTGAAAAATAAAGTAATTTACAGCTTCAGCCTTTGTTCAATTGAAGCACATGTCAACAGTTTCCAGTTTAAAGATGACCTCAGAGGACTCTGGTCATTTGATTCATGTCGTCAGGGACTTTGCAGATTTTTTTTTCTTCATAAAACCAGAATGTCTCTGCAGGAAACAGTGAAACGAATCACAGAGCTGATCAGAATCTGTGTTTTCTTGTAGCTGGATGCCAAGAAGAGTCCATTGGCCCTGCTGGCACAGACCTGCTCTCAGATTGGTAAACCAGACCCCCCGTCCTCCTCCAAGCTGGGCTCCTCCTGCAGCCAGGGCGACAAGGAGCCCAGCAGTCGGTCATCCGTCTCCAGCCTGAAGCTCGGGGAGCACCGCCCCTCCCTGGAGGACAAGTGTAGCTTCAAGCCCTATAACAAAGGCAGTGGAGACTGTCGCAGAGATGGAGTTACCAGCAGCAGCTCCAACAGCAGCAGCAGCAGCGATAAAGTGGGGTTCAGGGTACCCAGCAGTAATATTACCACTAATGGAAATTCATCCACCGGTCAGCAGTCCTATCCGCCTCACGCTGCTTCACCCAGCTCAAGAGCAAGCAACGGCACTCCACCAGGACACACTCAGCAGCAGCAGCAGCAGCAGCCGGCTCACAAACAGAGCCAGTCTCCTGGTGGACAGCCAACGTCACACTCCCAGAC
>JAPZDY010000011.1:20254642-20280534 GCA_029783645.1 Ctenochaetus hawaiiensis
CAAAGTTTTCTTTTTTGGTTGTAAAAGTCATCCTGCAACACTTTCAAAGTTTAGTTGGATTATAATCAATGCACAACAGCTTTCTTTGAAACTATCAGTGTTTAGTAATTAGGGTGTTATTGGGGGAAAAACTCCTTGTAAATGACCCATTAGCTGTAGAATTTGGTCATGCAGAGTAATAAATGCTTTATACTGATATAAAGAGTGGATATGCTGCTAACATGTCAGCTAATAACCAGCTAGTTGGGGGTAAAAAATATGGCTTAAAAAGAAAGAAATAGCCTAAGAATTTAGGCCTTTAACAAGCAGATAAGTCAAGACACATATTGTTTAGACCCAAGAAACTTTATTTTCAATTGTAGTGATTTAGAAAGCCTTCATGTAAATGTGTGTAGAATAATAAAGAGCACATTTAAGTTAAGTGCAGCACAAAAATATGGAGTTTTAGGTCATAATTACGTATTTTATAAGCCTTCTACTGGCAGCATTTATGTGTTGATCATTTTCATGTTACAACTGGTAAAGATGGACCTAATTGTAATAATTGTCTCATTTTCATTTGATTGTTACCTCAATGATCAAATAAAGCTTTAAATGAACTTAACTGATGATTAAACATCATAGTTTCCTATTTGTGTTTTTAATGTGAATATTCATAATAACTACAGTAATCAAATGCATGTATCAGAGTAAAAATGACCGCATGTCTCTGTATTTTAAGTAAGGTTATTAAGTTATTGTGCCTTTGACTTGTGTTTTTATGTTTTTCTCTGGTGTTTTTTATGCTTGACCAGTTTTCAAACCTCGTGGGCATGAGGGTCACCTGAGGGGAAAACACACCTGACACTACCGATTACATTCGCTAGACTCTGCTGCCCTCTGCTGGATATTTACCTCAATTACGCTTTATAAGTTAAGTTGTTACAAAAACAGTTTTGAACTTGCAAGAAGGTGACTAATAACAACAAAAATGAATCTTAAGCAATAAACTAGAACGGTTGCGGGACTTTGGAGCGGATTACGCAAAGGTTTTACGCAAACTTTCACCTTGTTTGCGCCTACTTTTAAATGGTTAGATGCCGATATGTGTTTCTAAAGTTGGACTTCCCCTTCTTTCTCTGTTTCAGTAAAGGGAAATGATGTGTAGACCCATTCTTTAAGGTTTTGCCTGCCATTTAAACGCCGTGAGCCCCAGCGGGAAGCGGCTTCCTCCCTGTTATTCCTGGTGTCGCTTCCTGCTCCCTCCCCTTTCCCGGTCCGGCTCCTCCTCTGTTGCGCGTCTCACTCCATCAAACGATCTTCCCAAAAACTTTCCGTGTCAAGGCTTCCAGCGGCTCTGGCGCAGGAACGACAGTCGGAACCGATGGAGGGATTCGTGTAAGATATGAAATATAAAACATGGTGCTGGTGACCGAGCCGGCGGACAGACCTCTGACCCCGTTATCCGCACCGGAGCAAGTTTTCAACAAGGACTCCCGAGGGAATCGGTCGACGTAAGTGGATAAGATGGGGAGGAAGGGCCCGGCTTGCTCTCCAGCTGGACTTCTGGCCTGCTGCTTTGTGGTTATTTACATGCATATCCTGCATTTTTTTTAAATTAAAGGGCCGTGCTGACTTTAAATGGTCGCACGAGACGCGTACGTGGCACAGAAAAGGAGCAGATCGCGTCAATTTGCATGAGAAACTTCACATGACTCGACCTTTCACATTGTGTTCCAGCTCTGAATGGAAGCTTGTGTCTGCTCTGGATGTTTTATGCAGTGATTTTCTTTTTTAACACATGATGCCTTTTCATCTCCTGCACAGTTAATGTGCTGTGACACAGTTTTCAGTCTCACGCAGGTGATTGTCGCGCAGGAAAAAGAAAGAAAGAAAGAAAAGTGTCCTTTGTGATGTTTTCAGGTCTGAGGTGGAGAATGGAGGTGAGAGGAGGCAGAGGAGGTCTGGAAGATCACCTGCAGACCTCCAGCTGTGTCTGGACACGGAGTCAGACCTCTCAGAGAGCAGGAAGAAACCAGGCAGCAGGAGGTAAAGAAGGTTATGTTGTCCTCTCTGTGGCTGCTTTTATAATAAACCTGTTAAAACAACAACAGCTAACCCTATGAGGACTGATCAACATCACTTTTTATTTAGTTAAAGTCATTATTTTAAAGCAAAAAAGGTCAGAATTCTCCTTTTCAAGCTTCTCCATTGTGAGATTTGCTGCTTTTCTGGATTCAATTTTACTTTAAATTAAACATTTTTGAGTTTTGGACTGCTGGTCTGATAAAAAATAACATTAAAAGACATAAATGGGACTCTTAAAAACTGTGATAGTCACATATACAATTTAAGAAGGACCCAATAGTTGACATAAATGCTGAGACTGTTTCAAATTATTATAAAAGTGGCATTACACATTTTTCTTTAGTAGAAATCTGCATTTAAGTGATTAAATTCTGGTATGAATTGGCATTTACAGTAATTGTTAGTTAGAGTATTTAGTTTTAAATTGATAGTTCTAATTATAGCTACATCTAATAAATATTTTGAAGTGTGAAGACAAATGGATGTAATACAATTTACTTTATTCTTGAACAATAAACCTTTTTGATTCTCATTTTTTAATCATCTTTTCTTGCATAAAAGTGTATCCTGATGCTACTTTATAGTCTTCTTCTGTGGTATATTAAAAGCCAAAGTGAATACTTAGTAACGCCTTAAATAAATCCAAATAATAATAAATCACATTGTAGCTTAAACTGGATTCTTTTCACTAAAGTTGTCAGTAGACGTTCCCTGTTTTCTTCTCAGCGCTGTTTTTCCACCTAACTACAGTAAACCTGCATGACGAAAGTGCTGTTTACAGATTTTGCTGTTGCTGTGTAAGCAGGTGTTGTTTAACCACAGCTGACAGAAACGCGAAGCCAAATGAGGGACGTTTACTTTTAGCCAGTAACATTTTCCACGTGGATCTGTAGACGTGAGCACACGAGTCATGTTTTATCAGGATTATTATATTAGATTTAATGCTGTAATGACTGTGGCTTTTCTCACAGAGGCTGTTAAATGTTACCTGTCCTCTGCTCAGGTGTTCTGTTGCTACCTGAACATAAACGCTGACCTTTCGTTTGTCAGGTTGAAACCTGTGGAGCAGCTTTCGCTGACGCAGAGTCCAAGTGACTGTGAAACAAAGTTTGAAAGGAAGAAATCCCAGTCCAGCCAAGTAAGGACACAGTCTGACAGTCTGATCAAACCATTTTCACCAAACTTAATGCAAAATTTACCAGATTTTAACACAACAAACGTCTTTTCTGTTCTTTCTCAGCTGTCAAAGACAAATGCTCAGTACCATAAGTTATTCAAGGAGGTCAGCAAAGATGAGATACTCAAACAAAGTAAGTTTTAGATTTTTTTTTTTAAAGTGAAAATGTAAGAAAGAGGAATGTTGGACTGTCAATCTGAATGTGAAATGTGTTTGTGCAAACAGGTTACACTTGTGCCCTGCAGAGAGACATTTTATATCAGGGCAAAATGTTCGTCTCTGATAACTGGATCTGTTTCCACTCCAAGGTCTTTGGCAGAGACACCAAGGTGTGATAGTGTTCAGTTCAGCGCCTGTTTATGTGTTTAAAGTCTGAATTCTGTGTTTTAAACATGCTGCTGTTTGCTCATCCACAGATTTCAATCCCTGTCGTCTCTGTGACGTTTATCAAAAAGACCAAAACTGCATTATTGGTGCCAAACGCCCTCGTGATTGAAACTTCAAGTTATCAGGTAAGAAAACTGTTCAGATGACCAGTTTTTTTTACCTTTTGACATAAGCATGAAAGTGATTTTAAATGCTTGTTTTCCAGCATGTGTTTGTGTCCTTCCTCTCTCGAAACACAACCTACAAACTCCTGAAGTCCATCTGCGTTCATCTGGAGGTAAATAACATCTGAAAAAACACTTATATTTCTTAATTGAGGTCAGTGTTTTTTCTGTTAATTTAGCATTTAACATCCAGCAAGAATGTATCCAGCTTAAATCTAAAAAAATAGAAAACAGGTAAATATTTCAGAGCTGATTGATCATTTAAGCATTAATTTAAACACACACTGTATTCTTTTGAAACCACAATAAATTAAATTATGTTATTTTAAAGTGTACATAAAGTGTATATGTGCGTTAATACAATTTAAGAACGTCACTTTGGGCTATTTTTCACTATTTTCTACCATTTTACAGCATAAATAATGACACATTAGCTGTAAACATGAGGGTATTGATAAAAACTCTCATGTTTATATGCTAAACATAAAGCTTCTGCCACAAGCTGGTTAGCTTAGCTTAGCATAAACACTGAAAGTAAGGGGAAACAGCTAGCCTGGATTAGCTCAAAGGCACATTTAATTCTTTTAAGCAAAATCTCTGTATGGCTCAAAATGTCAGACAAATTAGTAACCAAATATTAAAGACAGTGGAGCTTTTTGTTGTTGATGAGCCAGATTTTTCATTCAGGATGTGTTGGAGGTAAAATGAGATTAAATATTACACTTGTTGTCTTCACATGAACAGAAACACGACTAAAAAGATGCTAATGTTGCTCTCCTGCAGGGTCTGAAAACAGTTAACCATCTGCTAACACTTTGGCTGTAATAACAACATGAAGATGCTTTTTCTGTTACTGGAAAGTTGCATAAAATAAAAAATATCATCCTCTACATGATTGATGTGTAATCTGTTATTCCAGGTGGATAAAACTTGCAGCAGCCCCGTCACTTCTTCATGTGAAAACAGCTTCAGAGCGACAAAATGTCCTTCGTCTCTCCCTCTGGTCTGTTCAATGTTTTTTCACTGGGCGGATCTGTTTATTTATACGCCTGTTTTCCATTGTGATAAAAGATCTATAGGACTTTGCTCTCATGTTAAACAACACCCTCTCCGCATGTGGGATCCATTGTATGTTTTCCTGCAGGACTTTTCCAGAGATTTCTCCGACCTCGACGGGGTTGTGCAACAGAGACGGCAGGAGATGATGGAGAGCAGCAGCTCCGGGTCTCAAACTCCGGATTACGACAAAATAAGCGGTGTGTGCTCCACCATCCTCGTCCTCTCCACATATACCTGCTTTACAGAGCTACAGTGTGCTCACTCTGATCTAATCTCCACACTTTGTAGAGTTACGTTTTGTTCTTAGTGTGTCAGGAGTCACTGCGTCTCTGCGAGTCTTTGGTTTGCAAATATTAAAGCTGGACTTCAGCCAAGTGAAATTTGATCCATTGAGTCTTTGTTAGTGTTAAAAACAAATGACAATGATGATCCTTTTTAAAAGATAAATGACTTCTGTTGGCTTATTGTTTGTCTCACAAGCGAACGTTGATCTGCGAGAATGATTTCATTCGAACCGATGTCTTTTATTTTTGGTTTATGCACACAAAGTGCCACACCTTCATGGGTTTAAAAGATGCAAAGAATACAGTTGCAGTGATCAAATGGGAGCTGCCATGTTATCAGATTTTCACTGCGATATGACTGTTGGGGCCTGAATAATTCATGATAACAGTATTATTTTGTGCTTATCTCTTCTTATGGCTTTGTGCCGCTGACAACCCTTCACTTCAGGCATATTTGTTTTGGTTGTTCGTCTGTCTGGTTGTATTTACGCCTCATTCTGGTAAAGTTTTTATCTCAATAACACCTTAAGGGAATTTCTTCAAATTTAGAAAAAACATTCTCTTGGACTGAATAGAGTATGATGGTCAAAGGTTAAAGGTCGCTGTTTTTGGCCGTAACTCACGAAGTCGTGCAAATAATGACGAAGTTTCACACAAACGTCTGACAGCATAAAGTGATGAAGTGATGAAAGTTTAAATCGAAAAGCAAACAACAGGTGTGAGCTGAAACTTTAATGGTTGCACAGGCACACAACCGTGATGTTTATTTTAGTTTGGCTAAAGAGTTACACTGAAAATACAAGATCGAGAGTCTGTAACCTTTACTGTACAAAATATACAAAGAGAAAAATTATATTCAAGAATTTTTTATTCAGGTGCATTAGTGATATTTAAAATGAGAATGCAGAGAAACAAAAATGATTAAAGAGGCACTATGACATTAACATGGTATTATCATACGTGCATTATTGACATAGAATCAATATTTCATTCTTTAAATATCAAGAATATCTTCAGAAGTAGTTTTTTTCAGGTCAAACATCTTAGTCTGAAACATAATATTCTGTCTTATTTGGCAAGATTTGTAGATAAGATCGACAACAAACAAAAAAGGTTCCCTTCCTGGAGAAAAAACTTCAAGTTTCTCTAAGTTCACCTGATTCACATTACAAACGGAGTCTGTCCTAAAAGCTTGTTTGTGCTTCTGTTAATAATATTTACTTTACTCACCGTTTTTTTCCGTGTGTTTGAACAGACTTCACCGGGCTGCCAGACACATTTCTGAGTGCTGTAAAGACTGCAGAGGTTTCTGTCCACGCGGATATTCACCTCCAGACTCCGAGTCCGAAACACGGAGCTTCTCCGAAGACCGGTACTTTGGTGCTCAAACAGAACGGAGCTTTGTTTAAACTGCTGTAGTTTAAAAGTTCAGACCCCATGGAAATATCAGTTATAAACAAAGAGAAGTTATGTTTATTTAAAGGAATAATTCAAAATTTTGGCAACTACTTGTCAGCTTTTTTTGCAGTTATGTGCTGAAAAAATATAGATGACACCAGCAGCTATTAGCTTAGCTTAACATTAACAGGTGGGCCACAGCCAGTCTGACTCTGTTCAAAGGGAAGCATCTATAACCTCAATGGAAAACAACAAAATGTCATTAAATAAACAAGATGTTATGTGTTAATTATATATTATTTATCTTAAGACAGAGTCAGGTTGGCTGTTTTTACTTGTTTCCAGTTTTTATGCTATGATAAGCTAATTATCTGCTAGCTCCTGCTCATTCTTTTAACCCTCTAATCTGACATATTTAGATAAATATTTCCTTAAAGCTCCATTATTTTGGCAAAGTTTTACTTCTTTTAGCACCAACAAAATCAATAAATCTCCTTTTGTTTTTTTCCTCACAGGATCGACCAAACCGACCCGAGGAGTCACGCTCAAAGACAAATCCTCCCAGCCCATGTCGCTACACGCCATCCTGCTCATCTATTTGTTCTTGTGAGTTACCTTTCATTATGTGGAACACGAGAAGCCAGAACGCTCTGACAAGACAATGGTTCGGTTTCTCTTAAAGGCTTGTTTCCATTATTTGGGCGTGTTGGCATTGTGCTGTGTGGTTGGTATTTAAATGTCCATCTGTCACTGTGTTTGTGCGTCTTCACAGAGTTAGTGTTCTCGTCCTGTCGTCCTGTTACATGGCTTTCAAGATTGTGGCTCTCGAGCATCGCTTGAACTCCTTGGTGTCGGTGGGGGAGCACATCCGTAATGAGTGAGAGCTAAATTCACACGTTATGACAGATATTTAAAATTTTACAGTGCTCTCTTTTTCACAAACATCAAGATACTGTTTGAATCTGCAGACAGACTCATGCTGCTTTATTTCTTTTTATGGTGCAACATCACACATGATTGGTTAATGATTTATTGGGAATGTTGTTGCAGAAACACTGTGAGCCACAGGACCCAAAATGAAATGAATGCTGAAATCTTCGGAGAGCTGTCCACCAACCTGTTCAAGCTAGAAAAGGTTTGTTTTTAAATGTGATGGCTCTTATTTAATGTGTTGTTGTCTTTTTTCATTCACTTACAAGGTTAATCTGTCTGTTAAAAATTATATTTGCAAACAGGAAAAACATTTTATAGACAAGTAGAAGGTTGATGTCTGAACTTAGGGAAGCTATTAACTGAAATGTAAAGCACAAACAACATGGAGGCTCAACTTTGTGAAAGAAACCATACACTTTCAAAACAATAAGGGAAATATTTGACACTGAAAATTATGTATTGTAGAATGATACTACTCTCATGTCTTTGCAACAAAGCTAAAGCAAGGAGATGGCTAGCTTAGCTTAGCTTAGCTTAACTTAGCTTAAAGACTGGAGTCAGGAGGAAACAGTTAGCCTGAAAAGAAAAAATTCCCCTACCAGCACCAGTTAAGCTCATATGTTATCAGATCTGTTTTGTTTAAATGTGTTATAAAACCAAAGTGTATGAATGTGCAGTAGAGTGTTGATCCCGTTTCTGGAAAAAACACAAACTTCCTCTGTCGCATTGTGCTCATGGGAACAGCAGCTGACGCTTAGAATTTCTAAAGAAGTTGCAGTGAGGCACTTAAAGAAATAAACAACAGGCCAGTGTTTTAATAACCATCACGTTCGCTGTTCAAAAACTCTGTTCATATAAACCCTCCGGAGCTCTAATCATCCTTCTTCGTTTCGTGCACGATGAACAGCACAATGACCACTTCTGGTTTTGATGTTTGTCGCAGCTTTGACAGTTTCTGACTCGGTTTGTGGTCTCTAACATTAGAATGTGGAAGTGAGCGCCGACTAAAGCAAACCTTTGTGACCCTGCTGGTCTTATCAGCCTCGTCTGCTGTGCATCACAGAGCTTTCCTGTCTCTTTGTCGCCTTTGTTATCAACCAGGTTGTTGCAAAATGCGCTTGTGACCTGTGGATGATGTTAATGACTGAGTTAACCAGCAGTAGTAGACCATGAGCCATGAGCATGTTGTGTGAATGCAGACTGAAACAGAACTTTGCCTTTTGTGAAAAGATGCATGAAATTATCAGACCGCAGGTTTTGCTGAGCCTCGTGTTCAGTGATAAGAGTCTGCTGAGCCTGCTGATGCCTCTGTTGACCATCTGCAGTGGTTCACAGTAAAAAACTTCAGCTTGTCGAGGCCATGAAACAGTCCAAACTTATCAGTGGTCATCTCCATTTCTGTCTCATGGAGTTTTATTCACGGTTCAAACCTGTTTTCCAGTCGTAACCTGTTTATGCCAGACTTTTGCTGTCAAACAGATGTCTGAGCTGCAAGTTGGCTCAGTATAACCTTTAAATTTTGCCCTCTTTGCATTTTCTTTTAGCATGGAGATCTTTTAGTAAACGCTCCATTTAAAGCTCATGACTTCACTGGTTTTATTTCAGTGAGTCTGATGGAAAGTTGTGGTGTCAGTTAGAGAAAACTGTCTGTTTAAATCTTCTTGAGTTGTTTTCTGGTGAACATCAGTTGGCTGAAGATTTAACAGAATTGTCAGAGTATTACAAAGTTCAGAGGACGTCTCCAGTCCTTGAGTACAACAACACTTTGTAACAGATTATTACATTCTTTGAACTCCATTTTGACAAGTGGAAGCTCTAGTGAAGTCCAATATTAGATAAATAACAAAAGAACTGCAAAAAAAAACAGCTCCACCACATTCCTGAAAACAATAAGAGATCTCTTTCGGCATGTTTCTTCTTCCCCTGTTGAGTTTTTATGGGATTTGGCATCCAAGCGTTGTAATCCTGCCATCTGCTGGACCGTCCCATGTCCCCCATCTAGTCCAGCTGTGCCACAGGATGTGAAAAAAAGGAGCAGATGTGAAATGATGCTGCATGTTTGAATAGTAAAAATCACTGCAGACACCTGAGAGGTCATCCCAGTAATTTACAGGGAATTCTGTTTGAAAGAGACTTAAATGTAAGAGGTCATAGCCAGTAAATAGAAGGATGCTGCGTACAATTAATAAAAAATAAAACACACTCACACTCTTAAATACCTGTGGCCTCTATGGTTATGCAGAGTTATGCTAGTTGGTTTCCCACTTCCACTCTTTATGCTAAGCTAAGATTGGCTAGGCTAAGCTAACCAGCTGCAGGCTATAGCTACATATTTAAACATATTTATACTTAAAAAATTGTGAATAGGTATGTTTTCTAAAGTTTCAAACTTTTACCTTAAAAAAAATCTGAAATTTAACATTTAAGTTTAGAGTAGATGTAGTTTTTCATTGCATGTTTTCAGATGTCCTTTTTTAAAATCCTAGATTCAGAGAAACCTGCGGAAGCTTCTTGAGGAGACTTAAAGAGAAGACTCGTCTGTCGGCCTGTTTGGACAGAAACAGATTTGATGATGGATTTGTTGCCAAAACATGGACAGCTTACACTGAAAATGTCCTTAAAATTATGTGAAATTTAGCCTAAATTGTGCAATAATAGCTTCTTTCCCCCTTTTTTCCACTCAGGACTCTTTCTGAGCAAAAATGTTGTGCTGGAGGGTAAAACTGAAGCAGCCTGTTTGTGTGCCAGTGTTAGTGGAGAGAGATTTGAAGCGTGTTTGAGTATTTATCTAAGAGCTTATTTTTAGCATTTTCACAGTAGTGAGATTTTTAAAGGCCCAAAGGTCTTATTTCAATGTTTTCCAAACATTTCTTAAAAGGTCAACTTATGTTTGCTTGTGTATTTTTGTTAGAATTTAAGAGTTATATTTATGTAATGTAAAAATATATATATATAAATGGCTTAGCTGGGGATGTTTGTTCAGCATCTTTTGAAAACTTCCAACAGAGTTCAGGATCTTTATTTAAAAAACAAGGCTGTCAGGGCCACATGAGTGGAGTTTTACCAAGTAAAAACATGCAAGTTCAATGGGTATTTTTAGTGTTAATGTGGCCCAGTTGGAATATAAAGAACTCTTTTATTTAAAAACATAAAATATTTGTCCAGTTTTATTGTCATTTTTTAAATTTCTAATGGTCCAAAAGCATTTGCTGTTGAGTTTTTGAGATGAAATCAATCAGTTTGGGAGCACAAATAGAAAAGAATGAACTTGTTTATTCAGCGCTGGAGGTGTGGTGAAGCTTTTTGTTTACATTTTAATCAGACTTTTCTTTTAACTATTGTATCCACTTCAGTCCGGAAACAAATGCCTTTTATTCAGTTTCTATTGAACTTTGCTCCAGGAGTTTTTTTTTTTTTATTTGCACCAGGTTTCTTTACAAAGTCAGGTGACATGCCTGCAGGGGAAAAAAAACAACCCTTTTTATTATTACGGGTGACTTCACATCATTTACATAAGGACTAAGTGATTATATGCATGTGGAAAGGTGTTATGTTATGTGTGTACATATAAGCAGAAAGAGTCTATAACACTAAACCAAAATCATCCTGCAAAACTTGCCTGAAATGCATCCAAACCTGAGCAGACCAAACACTTGCAATATTATTTATTGTGGCTTGTTTTTGTTTTGTTTTTATTTTTCTGTTGTTTCTCTCTTCTTCACTTTATCCCCTGTTAGCTGCATCTTTCCATTTTTTTGTATTTGCAAGAAAGTACATTTTCCTTAATAAACATTGTCCTGATTCAGTTACAGAGGCCCCACTAATGCCCCCTGGTGGTTGCCACTTAAAAAATCAGACAGATATTTCATTTTTGTCTACTTTTTTGTCTTAATATTTTTGTACTTGGGAACCTTTTCACTGTTGTTATGTTGTGCTAAGAAGTGTTTTTGCAGTGTGGTATTTGTACTTTTACTCAAGTAAGGACTCCAAATACTTCTTCCACCACTGGTGGCTGTGCACAGCATTAAATTTTAATTAAATTTGCATCATGGGTATCAAAAACTGTACTTGCCGAGGAGTAAAAAGAACATTTCTGAAAATATATTATGTTCATATTTCTCTGGATGAAGGATGTATAAATCAGCATTGAACAAATATACTCAAGTGAAGTACCAATACCCTTAAGATTTTTGAGAAAATGTCCTCCATCGCTGCTCTTCCTCAGCTTCCGAACATAAACGTGGTGTTTGTTATGATTCAGTCTCGTCCTCCTCTGCTCCTTCCTCTTCACTCCCACTCTGCAGTGACTCATGTCCTTTTATTTCAGCTCCTGGTTTTTTTCTTTCTATGTCATCTCTTGAAAACATTTGTGGCTTATTTGAATGCTTGTTGTGCATTCAACACTCTGAATAAAACACACAAAAACATTGTTGTGTCCTGTAGTTTTTAATCATATGCTGCTACTATGTGAAATTCAATGTGCTTGTTGGTTTTAAGTCTGAGCACAAGGAGTCAATAACATGTAAACACTTACAGAATAAACACTTCATCCAGTAAAAAAACTCAACTTTTTTGGACTTTATGCATAACATATGGAATACGTGATGATGGTTCAGGTATTTTGTAAAGTAAGTTTGGGTGAATTAAAAGAACTAAATTACCTTTTAGTACAATTACAACTTGTGACTCATTCAGTCTCATTCATGAAAAAGATCTAATTAAATTACCTCCAGTAATGTTGGCAATTTAACTACAATTTTGTGGTTCTTTACTCAGATATGTCAATTTTTTGCTACTTTATAATTCTACTTTATAACATTTTGGAGACAAATATTGTATTTTTTTGTTCCACTACATTTGATTACTTTAGTTACTAGTTTCAAGTCAGATTAATAATGCAAAATATACTGATTATGATGTATTTTTAGGGATTAGATAAGGAGGAAATTTACATCATAGCAGCTTAAATCATACAAAAGAATTACTCCCACTGGATGCAACATGCATAATTATGCATATTAATTATATTTATATGTATTTTTGGCACTTAAATGTGTTTGGTGTAAATACCTTTTTTTTTTTAAATTTATAGTACAGGACTTTAACACTGAAACTTTGCTACATTTATTCAAGTAAAAGTACTTTTTCCACCACTTCAAATTCTTTATAAAGGTCACTTTAATGCACCTTATATAAATAAAGTTTAAGACATACACATAAGTGAATATGTACAAACATATTAGCATGAAGATGCAATAAAATTTGCTTAAAAAAAGAAAAAAATTCCGCACACATTGACAGATGCATGAAGAACAAACATTAAAAACAAATGGATTTAATGTGCATTTGTGGAATCTGCTATCTGGATGTTTATTGTGCCTCCACAACAAAAGGAGCCCGCCCACTCCGGAGTTTCGGACCAATGACGCGCGCGCCTCCACATCTCGTCTGCCTGTCAACCCGAGTCCCGCCCCCTGAATGACGTAACACCCAGTCTGGAAGTGCAATGGCGATATTGGACAATAACAGCCATCGCTTTTTGGGGACCACATCTATATTATGTGGCTAACGCTGAAGAAAACACCTCCAGTCGGCTGCAAAACCCCGCGTTTCATCGGCACACGGCGCGAGCGACGACCTGCGACCAGGAAAGGTGATCTCACAGCCTCCGCGCGCGATGACAGTTTAGACTAAAACGCTGGTAAGTGCAAACTCCGGCGATTGCAACAGCATTTGCACGGAAAAAAAAACCGTCTCCAGCAAATGGTCTCTTGCAGCCAGAAAGCTTCAGATTTCAAAGGGGCGTGGCGGCGTGCTGGGTACCACTTCTGACTAAAGGATGCTGATAGCTTAGCAACAGCGACAAGGAAGGGAGAAGGAAGCGGAGGAGAGACAATGGATGTGCGATCTGTCAGCATCGTTACCGGGTAGGCTGAGCTGAGCTCGTATTGTCTGACTAGAAGCGGAGGATCGTCATCAGTTTGTGCCAAGTCAACCACAAGGAGCCGTGAATGCAGAGTGGGAATGTAAACAAAGGGTGTGGGCCTCTCAGCTGGCCTGTGATGCTCTGCCACTGAGAGGAACCATTACTGCTGCTCATAGGAGATGTTTCTCACAGGATGCAGTGGTGTTTGATGGCTGACGGAGGCAGAGTTCTCCTCTAAACTGTTGCATCCAAAAAATCAAGCGATTTCTTCCTTCTTTTTTTTTTTAATCCTCAGGTGTGACGTGTGAACAGACACCATGGCCACACAGGAACCGTCCCCTCCGTCGTCCATGGAGAGCAACAAGCCCGGCTTCCCCAAGAAGATCCTGGGCAACAAGCTGGAGGACAAGCACCTGTGCAACTGCTGCCACAACATACTGAGACGACCGTTTCAAGCCCAGTGTGGACATCGCTTCTGCTCCTACTGCTTCAACCGGACTGTGAGGTGAGGAGCTGCAGGGCAAAGAGATCACCGTGTGTGTGTGTGTGTGTGTGTGTGTGTGTGTGTGCTGAGGAGGTGGAGGGAGTAAAAGTAGTAATACTACAGAGCAGAAATACTCCACTACATGTTAGAGTCATGTGTACAAAGATGACTAGAGCAAAAGTGCAGAAGTGTTAGCATCAAATTACACTGAAAATGCTCAGAATGACCAATTTCAGAATAATGTATCCTGGATTATATTATTGGATTATAACTGTTGATGCATTCATGTGTAAAGTGAAGTTTATATACAGTTTAGTATAAGAATGCACCGTAATTTATCAGTTCATTCATATTTAAAATGACATGACTTTGTAAAGTAACAAACTGTCAAATAAATGACGTCTCAGGGTTAAAAACATAGAACATGCAACATAGAAGTACAAAGTGACATAAAATGAAAGTACTAAAGTACAAAAACCAGGATTAGAAGTGTACTTAAGTACAATACTTGAGGAAATGCACTTAGTTACTTCCCACCCCAGGATATCTGACGTGTATCAATTTATAATGTGTTTTTATTGCAGTAATGGACCACAGAAGTGCAACGCCTGCATCAAAGAGGATATTTTTGAGGAGCCCACATCAATTTTGAAACAAGGATGTGTGAGTGTTAATGGATTTATATGCACATTAAAGTTAAGTTAAAATTAATTTCTTTCAATGATTTAAGGAGTTAATCGAAGTAGCCAATATCCTGTCATTCCTTCTCTATCAATTAACTATTAATTTGCTTTATAAAGTGTCAGAAAATAGTGAAAAAATCCCCCAACAGTTTTCCAGATTCTTGGGTGACATCTTCAACCTTAAACATAAAATTATGATGATCTAAAAAGACTAAAAAACAAACAAAAAATCAGTTTAATATGTAAAAATGCAAAAACCAACATATTGTACACTTTGTGCTCAGTTAACTACCCTGTAATAAGTAATTACAAACATCTTTAGGGCCAAAATACAGCTGCGTTTGTTTGTTTTTTACCAGTTTAGACCGGCTTTAGTTTCATTATGACCAGTTCAAAACAGTTTCAGTTTCGTTTTGATGTCTCCTTCACAGTTCCCCTTCAAATGCTGCGATTGGCTGATTCTGTATATATGATCAGTCCAGATGTTTGACACTTGTTCAGGCACCTCTGGACACAATATTTGTTTCCTTCCTTGTATTAATGGTTAAGAACGAACCTTCGAGTCTCAGTCCAAACCTACATTTACGCCTCAGTGATCTGCAGCCACAGTTTCAGCCTTCAGGGTTTGTTGGAGGAGGAAAAAAAAAGCCGCCTCATGCTTTATTTGTGATGTGCAGCTCGTGATTCTTGCTCTGATGAAAAACATGTGCTCACGCTGAAGGAAAATCAGCAGATCACCCTGATAAGGAACATCAAAATGAACAAACACTTCTCTGTGAATGGAGCAGAGTTTAATATGTATGTAAAATGATTTATATTATGAGACAGTGTGACAGCAGATCCTGTTGTTGTCTTCCGTTATTTTCAGGCTTTTCCTGACAACGCAGTTCGAAGGGAAGTTGAACACCTTTCAGCTGTTTGTATCAACGAAAGCTGCACTTGGAAAGGAAGTATTAAAGAGTACGAGGTCAGATCATCTTCATGATTTGTTATTTTATCTTGAAACGGATCAAAATGCATCATGTTCCTAATGTCCCTGAGCTCGGTTTTCTTTATTTTTGCTAGCTTAGCTTCCCCCGCTGCGCATGTTTAGACTCCCAGCTCTCCGCTGAGCTTTCTGTGCAACTTAAAACTCCACTTTTTTGCAGATGAACCACGAGGGGAAGTGTGAGTTCATGATCATCCCCTGCCCCTCCTGCAAAGAACATATTCGCTTCAATGAACAGGAGCGCCATAATGAGCGAGAGTGCCCGGAGAGAACGCTCAACTGCAAGTACTGCAAGGAGCCATTTCACTTCAAAAATATCAAGGTTGGACATGATTAATTTAGACTTGCCAGGATGCTCGTCTGGTGCAGCCGGTGCAGCATGTCACAGCAGCTGTGTGTGTGTGTGCGCGCGAGTGTGTGTCTTTAAAAGAAACATTTTTTTTTATTTTTATTCAGGCACACGATGAGATCTGTCCCAAGTACCCGATGATCTGTGAAGGCTGCGCCAAGAAGAAAATACCCAGAGAAAAGGTGAGTGTGTAAACAACGTGCAGGCAGGACGGAGACATCTTGTAGCAATGAAAAGGCCGAAGTCCCGTGTAGCTGCTGATCTCCAGTTCGAGCCTCTCGTGTTTTGTGATCACAGAGCTGAGCGTGTTTTTTCCTGTTAAATATAAACTTGGAAATCCTTTAAAAACATTTTCCGCTGCTCTCAAGATATTCCCAGAATCCTTACAGACTTTTTCAAAACCACCTGGAGGGAAAAAAAATGTAAAAAAATCTGTCAAGATAAAAAGATAAAAGACAGATTTTAACCTGTTTCTCATGTTTTTGTTCTCTCTTCTTGCTGTAAATGTGATATTTTTGTTCAAAAGAAAAGATAAAATAACAGAAAGTAATCTTAGCATTGCTTCATTTTGGCCTGCCATCTTTGTTTGGATTAAGAGAAAGACTCGCAGCTTAGAAAATGAGGTTAAAAATGCTTTTTTTTGTTTGCAAGAGACAGAATATTTTTCATCCAGATGGTTCGAAGGGTTTATTTTTGGATTCTGTAAATATCTTCTAAACCCCTTCTGGGTTCTTTAGCAGCTCGTAGCTCCAATGCTAACTTTGCTATTAATACTTATTTATTGTCTTTATTTCAGTATGTGGATCATATTAAGTTCTGCAGCAAATTCAGAACTCCATGTCGGTTTCACGTCGTAGGATGCGACATGTCTGTAAGTCTGATTGTCTTCTTAAAAATCATGTTTATATATTGACACTCATTCAGATTTGGGACTGTGTGAAAGTTTTTAGCTGTGGGAGGTCTGAGAGGAGCAAAGGTTATGCTTTTTTTTCTGAAGAGAGGAATTTATTGATATCATTTTAAGGGAAGGAGGTTGTGTTTTAACTTGTTCTCGTCCCAGATCTCTCAAGAGATTTTTTGTCAAAAACATTTTTTTTTAAAAAAAATAATAATTATCACTAACTTCACTCTCATTAGAGTGCATTCATTCATTTTTTCTCTGTTTTTCTAGGTGGAAAAGGAAAAGATTCACGACCACGAGCGCGCCTACGCCTACGAGCACCTCAATCTGTTGCTGCATTACATCATGGGCATGAAAGTGAGCATGGAGGGCCTGCAGCCCCAGGGACTGGAGCTGGCCGGACACAAACTGGTGGAGCTCCAACAGTCCCTCAGGGAGCTGGAGGCCAGAGTCTCCCAGCTTAGCACCACCACCTCTGGGCCTCCCGTGCAGGGAGCTGCCGCCGCCGCCGCCGCCTCCTCCTCCTCCTCCAGCTCCGGTCCCTCTGGTCCACCGGCTTCAGCTCCTCTCCCTCCACCTCCCACTCTGGCTCCCACTCTGTCCGTCTCTACCTCCTTCACTCCTCTGCCCAGCTCGGTGGGTGCAGCGCTGGAGCTCCAGCTCCACAGCGAGAAGACCAAGGTGGCCGAGCTGGGTCGCAGGTGCACGGAGCTTGAAGTCAAAGCCGGCACGTTTGAAAATGTGGTGTGTGTCCTGAACAGAGAGGTGGAGAGGTTTGCCACCACCATGGAGGCCAGCAACCGTCAGCACAAACTGGACCAGGACAAGATCGAGGCTCTGAGCAACAAGGTCAGACTGGAACGTGACTGAACTTTTAACTGCTATTTCAATGTAAATAATGCACTTCTTCTTCTCTCAGTCATAACTAACAGACATGATACATGATATCTATAACAAATAAATATCCACAAATCGGCCTGGAAGTAGAAATAGAAAAAAAGACACTTCTTCTAATATCCAGAACTTGCCTGAGAATGAACACATTTTTAAATTTTGATCAGAATCAAAGCAATATGGAGATAACTGTCTGAACATTCATGGCTGCATTGTAAAGAGGAGCTGCTAAGAGTTCATTCGGCAAAGTTTTAACCGTGCCGCTTTGCCAAAATGTAAACAAATATGATCTGTAAACACGGGGCTCAAGTTGTAACCCCCAGCCTTTCTCTCAAGAGTGTTTACACTTCCTGTTACAATCCATCAAAGCATTATGGGAGTGTAGTTCCAACACTGAGAGCATTCTTATTCCCTAAATAGAAGCATGATGAAGGATAATGATGAAAGTGACAAACTCTATTAATATAAACCTATTTGTAGTTGCATTATTGATATAATTCTTCAATCTTGTTTGATTTCTTCCATCTATTTATATGCAGATATTTGAGCTGTGCTGAAAACGTTTGGTCATACAGATAAAATAACTCAAACTTTCTTTAATCAGTTCCATAATTTCTCCATAAAGCTCTTCTAAAACATGTCTAACAGTGTGTGTTTGTGTGTTTGTTTCTCAGGTGCGGCAGCTGGAGAGGACGGTCGGGCTGAAGGACCTGACGGTTGCAGAGATGGAGGGTCGGCTGAGGGAAATGTCTGCCACCACCTTTGATGGCGTCTTCGTCTGGAGGATCTCTGATTTCGCCAAAAAGAGACAGGATGCCATCGCAGGTCGAGCCCCCGCCATGTTTTCACCAGGTAACTTCCATTATTACAGATTACAGATGTTCTCTATAGATTTTATTCCTGCACTCAGTCAGATTCAGGTTGTGGGTCACCTCCTTAAACTGAGTTTATTTGTTTAATGATCTGCAGATGATTAAAGCTCAGCATCTCTTCCCTTTCAGCCTTTTATACCAGTAAATATGGCTACAAGATGTGTCTGCGGATCTACCTGAATGGAGATGGGACGGGGCGCGGCAGCCACTTGTCCCTGTTCTTTGTGGTGATGAGGGGGCTGAGTGACGCTCTGCTCAAATGGCCTTTCAACCAGAAGGTAAACGACCCACAGACGCATATTTAACAACAGTCTGCAGCCCATTTTCAGGGGCCACAAACAGTATTTTACTGTGTTTACCGTACAAACACACAGAGGTTTTGCAGCAGTAACATGCTTGAAATTGTGCAAATGGACTCATGCTGTGTGTATTTTAAGGCAACAAAATGAAAAATGCTTTATAAAGTTACTTTCCTGGAGTTCTCTGCTGAGTTTAAGTGCAGCAGTTTTTCACTCCTTTTAAATATTCATATCCATTGCAACATGACTGGAGCAGTCAGTAACACTCATCCAGTCAGCCTTTATGTTACTTTTCCATCCATTAAATAAACTAAACTCATGTCTGTTGTTTAAATGTTTTTCTCAAAATCTTTCACATGTATTTTGAGTAACTACGAGTAAATGACATAAAGCCAAAGCCTCTCATTAAACCTTCGTTTTGTTTGATTAATGCACACCTGCAGCTGAAAAAGTAGTTTTTATAACTGTAGTCTTAGGAATTAACCTGTTACCAGGAGTTCAGACTGGCTTTATGTGGTGGAAGATTGTTGTTTAAACCTTAAATGAGACCTGGAAAAGTACCCACAAAATAAATTTGAGGTAGGATTGATGGATTTAAAAGCTTAAAAGATGCCAAAAAACTGTAATCGTCAAAAGGATTTTTCATCTTGAGACTGCTTTTTTTTTTACCAAGTAATTAACCAGATATGTGTTCTTTTTATTATTTTATTGGCTGAGCAGCTCAAGTTAAATCAGGTTCAGGAAGTTTATGTCTTTGTTAACTTTATTTCTTTGACCTACATACCTTTTTAACAGCAGACAAACACACGTTAAAACATGTAAATTTAATTATAATTTCATTTTTTTTTAATTTCCCAGGTGACTCTAATGCTGCTGGACCAGAGCAACAGGGAGCACATCATCGACGCCTTTCGCCCCGACGTCACTTCCTCCTCCTTCCAGAGACCCGTGAGCGAGATGAACATCGCCAGCGGCTGTCCGCTCTTCTGCCCGCTCTCAAAGCTCGACGCCAAAAACTCTTACATCCGCGACGACACCATCTTCATCAAGGCGATAGTGGACCTCACCGGCCTCTAGGTGGCTCCACTGGTGGTGATGGGGTTTTGGCAACCAGGCAGCTCTGCGACCATTAAGGCTTCATTTTGGCTCAATCGTGGTCCCTTTAGGGCTCTGTTCAGGCATCTTCCTGTCCCCTGCAGCTTTCGGGAGACAAACATGCTTGCAACTGCATGTGGCTGCAGTTTGCTTCGTCCAGACGGCGCTGGCATCGTCACACCAGGTGGCCTCTATGGGAGAACCACCGTCATTGCTGTACATTTTGGGTGCAAACTTTTATTTTTTCTCTCTCTCTCTTTTTTTTTTTTGACATCTCAACACCACTCCCATGGTGATAAAATGTCAGTTCGGTTGTTGCACACAAGTTTTCAGTTACAGGACGTGGAAGAAGCAGGCGGCGGTGCAGCGAGGTCAGTGCAGTGTTGAGAAGAAGCAGAGATGTCACAGTGACGGAGTGAGACGAGCGAAAAGCGTCTTTTTTTTAATCTCCTACGGTGCGTTTGAAGATGGTGGATGTTACAGAACAGTGCAGACTGTGTTAGAACAGGACTGCAGGTAGTTGATGTGATCTTTGGCAGTAGAGTTAGAGCATGGCTTGATGCAGTTCTTGCTTTTTCTTTTTTTTCCTCGCAGGTTGTGGATATCGTGAGCTTCTCAGTTCCAGTGTGGAGTGAATTTGCCTAGACAAACGTGGAGTTATGTTATGAATATGCTTACAGGCGTTGTTTTTTTTTTTTTTTGGCCTAATTTTGCGCAAAGTGCATGCCGCCGGTGTTTTGAGTATAAACTTGCTCCTTATTTCGACTGAGCTTTATGAAGGTTCCTCGTTCGCTGTTAAACTTGTTAGTGACTTAGCCATCCGTGATGGTGGACATTGCCTGCATGTCTTCAGAACCAGGCTATTTTACATGTAAAGTTAGTGTTGCGTATTTGTTCCTACGAGGGGTCGGTGGTTCTGATTGGTGGTTTGGTACATCTGTGGAAGATACAGTGGAGTTACCAAGGAGTCAGGGCAGCTTGCCAGTCAAGCCTGAGGCATCAAAACTTAACATGTGTTTTTGTCTCTGACAAACATACATAGCTGGAGTTTTTTCCCCAGGATATGCTCACTAGCTCACATCTCAACACATAGTACTGTGCCCCACCACAGATTGAGGTCAACACAGATTCCACGAAATGAAGGAATTGTCCGTTCCTTGTTTTCTGTCCATACAGTTACAGTGCATACGTGTTCCTGCTGCTCTCAGATAGATTTTACTGATGTGAAATTCAATGTATATGTTGGTGCAAATATAAACGAGGTAAATGTGTGTCGGGGGTTGAGAGGCTGAAATGAGACGACGTGAAAACAAGATGTTGTTATGCTTTTGTTGTAGGTCGGAGGCCATTATTGACATTATTTATCGCAGATTGATGTCCAGCGCAGCTCCAGATTACTTAGTGTGTTAATGTACTCTCACTCATTTCCAATAAGGCACAGCAAATCTACATTATATCTGTTTAAACTGACATGTAATTTTCCTATATGTCCACCAGAGACTGCTGTTGTACTTACTTAGCATGCATGCTGAGGTTTTTAAGGTTCCCGATGGCCTGTTTGAAAACCAGTCTCGACCTGTATTGAAACCTCTCTGTGCATGGGAGGCTTCAATTCATATTCACTATGGAGTTTCACACCGGTTTACCCCGTGAGCCACGTGTGAACGCATTTATTTGTATTTGTTTGGATGAGAACACGTAATCATAGAATAGTTATTATGTTATAACTGGCGCTGCGTCTGTTCAACAGAGGCTCCCGCCTATATTCATAGCAATTTATAAATATGTATCTTTCATATCATAATGTTGAAATAATCTATATATCAATGTTAATATACACAAGATGTTATAATAAACTAGTATTACTGAATACCTTATTAATTCTATATCTATATACCAACTTTTTGTTTGTCAAGATGGTTCGAACAGGCCAGAACCGCCCCATTGTGCAGAAAGGACCTATGATTCCTTCTAGAGTGCAATATATGATAATGTATGTTACCTTGGATTTAAGGGTTTACAGAGGTCATACTCGACTCATTTGTTTACATTAATCATCATGGCGCTGAAGAACTGCAACTAATTTGAACTTTACAGGGAAATATGATGCTTTCCTTGCCATTAAGCTTAAGCTACTTGATACCACTTACATGAGAATCTCTAGTCAGCAGCTCTTCTTGAAGCTAACTGGCTAAGGGAGGTGATGATTTTTAGAAAGACCATTTTAATGTTGAGGATTTCATGCTACGAGTGGCTTTTTACTCTTAACTTTAAACCGTTTTGGTGAAGACTGAGCATGTAATAAGTAGGATTACATGAACTTTTTAAAACCTTGCACATTCTCGTAATGTGCCAAAATCAAATATTACCTCCATATACTAACAATGTCGTATTGCAAGTTGTATTTTATGTTCTATGCTAACATATGGTGCCAAATATATTTATAATTAAGTTTTGAGCTGCGTGTTTGTACATATGTGTGTATGTGTGAGCGCACGTGTGCCATTTTAAATATGATGCTTCGGTCACTTCTGTAAGCACCAGAGGTAATTATTACTGTCCCACGAACCTATCCTCAAATTACAGACCCTCCCAAGGTTTTTTGAATGTAAGCTTTAATTCAGCTGTTTCCTTTTCTGTTTCAAAAACACAACAGCAGTTCTGTAATGTGATGCAGTTGAATTGAACCGACTTTATTTGTGCACTTTGTATCGGTTGTTTGTGCAAACAGGGTATTTTGTTGAATGATTTATGTACCTTTAAATCAGAGCCATATATATTCTGATGTTGATCATTGATGTATTATGCTAAAACTGACATGCAGTATGTAATAAAGTTTGCTGGTTTCATCTTGTTGATTGTGTCAGACTCATAATAAATATATAAAGCCACTCACTGGCAGGGTTGGGAGAAGTATTCATATTCTTTATTTAACTAAAAATTATCGCTACAACAAGCATAAATACTCCACTACAAGTCCTGTAATTAAAAACCTGCTTAAGTAAAAGAACATATATATTACAGGCAGACTGTGATTACAGGGTTAAAATTACCTGTCACAAGAGGAAGAAGAAAAAACAAACAAATGTATGACATCTGTCTTTTAAATTATATTATCTTTTTTTGCAACACTGGATTATTTTATCAATTGAGCGTCTAACCGTTTTAAAGCAATAAAGCTTTATTAGAAGTGCCTCAAAATTGCACTCAAGTACTTGAGTCAATAAATGAAGTTCTCCTCCTTGCTCACTAGAGGGCACTGTTAGTCCCTTAATGAGTGGTTGGACTTGCTCTGTTTGTAGTTATATAGACAATATTAAAAATAAAATCCAGGAAAAAACAGAGAGTGCTGCACTTTTATAGTAATTTAGAGATTATCTGCATATATCATGCATTACTGGAAGTGAAATAATGGGACATCTTTCTAAAAAAGAAGAAAGTGGACACCCAGGACCCTTCAGGACAATGCTGTGCGTTGTAAACATCTAAGTGCTGTCCGGATGCTTATTTGAAAAAAAGTATCAATTCGTTTCTTACTGGAAATGCAAAAAGAAAGAGCTGCTTTGCTGCTTACGGGATGTGTTATATAATACACTAACAGCATTTTGGGTGAGTCACGCACATTGACAGCCCTGAGAGGTGTAGAGGAAGTGAGCTGAAAAAATAGTGGTTACCTTTATACAGGATGTGGTCAGGTGACTACATGGGGGCTAATGGAAAACATTTTTTTTCACATGACCCATTTATTTTAAGAGTACAAGCAAATGGAACTCAATGTTTCAGTTTCTGTGTAATGTTTTGTGGCCCTATAAAGCCCACAGCCTTTTTTATATTTAGTAATAATAATTTGCAATATTAGGAAATACACTGTAAAATATAAAAAATCACAGCAATTGGTATACAGTTATACTCAATTACTATGTTCAGATACCAAAAATAAGGTACTTTTCCCACACCTCAAGTATATTAATATTTAAAGCACAAAACAGACGATAGCAATATGAAAGTCAATTAATGTAGTTTATGTTATCAACGATACATCAAATGGCAAAAACTCCAGATTGTGGTCCGCCCCCTTACAAGTAACAGGCACGTGCCGGAATAAAAATCTAACGCACCCTTCGTAATGGCGCACTATGCTTGAACCTGGAACTGTAGCGGTTGTAGCCAAGGTGTAAGGGTAAACTGACCTTAACAGCGTTTATCTGCCGCTAACCTCATATATTATTTAGTAAAATCTACCTGTCAACACTTTAAAGTCGCCGAAAGCAACTCTGAAGACGGAATTTACCGCCCAAGTGTCGAATTCTGTGATTCTGCTAGTCCTCCGTTAGCATAGTTAGCTAGCTGTTGCAGCTAACGTTAGTGCGCATTTTGAGGCCGAGTTTTTCCGACCCCTACCCCTCCAGACCTGGCTTCCTCCTCAGGTGTTCATTCTTCAATGAGATGTCGACCACAGCTTCATTTCATTAAGCTAAGTATTTTCTGCCATTGCTTATATTGATGTTGTGACTACATTTTTGGCGGTGGTTTATGCTAACGCAACATATGAGACTGTTTGCTATGCTAGCAAGGAGCTGGTGATCAGTAATTTTAATGTAATTAAGTTTAACGCATTTACTCGTGTAACCTTACTAAATGTAAAATTTGTGATACTCATTCTTTACTTAATTCTTATTTATCCTTACTATTTTTTATTACTGTATTGTATTTTATCATTTAGCTGTTAGGTGCAACAGCTGCTAGCCGTAGCAACGTTGAGTTTAAGCTAGCACAGACCCGCTTGTTCTTGATGCTTTAGCTAACTGGCAATTCATGTTTAGATGTGATACAGTTATTTTGGCTATATGCAGTGTTTCTATTTTTATTTAATTAATTTTGAATTAATTTTTGCATTGGTTAATCTCATCCTCTTTTGGTTATATGTGTGTCCTTTGATGCTTTTCTGTTTTGTTTGGTGTCACTCTCTACTTTTGTGCCACCTCGTTGAAGTTTATATTATTCTCTTTTTGTTTAAGCAGTGTAGACAGTTATTGATTCAACTTAACAGTGATGCTGTTAACTTATTTTGTGTTATTCTCAGAGGGGTCTTTGTAGGAATTTGTTCAAGGTAGACTAAATTAACAGGAACACATTATTTCTTCTAACCAGATCTCAGGATTTAGTTTTTGTGCCTCACTCTTAACCAATCCCAACTATATAAAAAAAGCCTAAACTTTAGAAATGTGATGAGTTTTAAAAGGCACACATGAATGAGGATCTGGACAAGCAACCTATGTTGTTGTTTTATCTGGAGGACTTGTGCTGAAATGAATGATAGAGCAGGTGAGGAATAAAAGTTTGCAGACTCCTTCCAACATTCAAATGGACTACTGCTGAGTGGAATGGATGGCACATTACTGCTCACGTCAATCTGTTTCAGCTCCTCTTTTGCCAAATGAATCTTCACAGAGATGTTCCAGTGTTGTCCTCTCTGTCAGAGAAGGTTGACTGTTGTTTGGCTAACAGTTGCTATACAGTTCCTGTGTGTTATGTTCAGTTGACTGTGGAGTTCATTGTAGGTAAATCATTTGGACTGACCTCACTTTTTACAGCATCTGGAACATACTCTTGTTTGTCTTAGTAGTATGATGTTATTGACACCTGCATTGATCCACCAGTGGTTGAAAAGATGCTGAGAATAGGGACTGTTAACACAACCACTATATGGAAATTCCTCTCAAGTACTCCTGTTGATCTGTGATATAAGCTGTCCTTGTGTGCTTCTCAGGGGGTTACTGCTGACAGGTTAGCAGATGGAAAATTAATGAACTTTTGACTTAAGAATTCCACTTGTCCTTCTGCTATTTTTTGTCAGATGAAACTGGGAGGTAACAAAGCTAATAGTACTGTATGTCCTCCAGTAATGCATCTATACTGACAGCTTTTAATG
>JAPZDY010000011.1:20286289-20299578 GCA_029783645.1 Ctenochaetus hawaiiensis
TTTACTTGTATTTTACAGTGTCGTATTTCTACCTCTTGTTGTAGACGAAGAAGGAGTGGGCTACTATTTATGCAGAAAAATCAAAAGAAAGATCAAAGATCAAAAATGCTTGACTTTGATAGGCCACTCAGTCTGAAAATGGTTTATCATTATGCAGTGTTGAATCACGATCTATATGTTCTTCATAACCATGTCCCACATTGGCTGACTAAATGCTGGTTAGCGGTGAAATTAGGTCACTCCCTGGGGTCTTGTCAATACATAATTAAAAAGATAGGATACAGACACTCTTCCCTCGCACGTTGTGCACAGAATGAACCACTGTTCTATATTAGTATACAGTATAGCATAGTTAATAACATCTTATGTGCAGAATATTTTATTTTTCTTTGAGGAAGAATCTACAAATGTTTGTATGGTTGCTTTTAAAGTGATTTACAATCTGTCTTGATAGAAAGAGATTCAATGAATCAGTGACTTCCAGAGAAATCATGAGCTTTACGTCAGTTTAAGCTTTTTAGTACTTTTGATGGAAATCCTTTATCAGCTGTGTTTTTTTATCTCCAAAACAGCGGTCTTCTACTAAAATAAAGGAGTCTCTGAGGCATGAGTCTGTTTTATTGGTGTTCTTGGACCAAGTAGTCTTGTTCAACAACTTCCTGACAGATTCTGAGATCTTCCAGGACATCCTTGGGCCTTGTCTTTCTGGAAATACTTGTTGAGAAAAGACAAGAATGTTTATAGGTAGAGCTTTTATATCTATTGCGTAGGTAATAGGGTTGCCACGAGACATCTAGACAGAAAGTAAAATATAGTTAAGATAAAGCCCATAACGTCTACAATGGTTCAGGAAACCTGTCTGGGTCTTGCAAAAGACAAAAAGTAGAAATGAATACATATGAAGAATTTAGTTTATTCTGTATAAGAGTTTGTTTTAATTTCTGGCAGTGTTTTAAAAATTTTAAATATTCCAGACAGCGGAGCTCATGACCTTGTACAAACATCCAGGAAAAATTAGTCACAAGCAGTGACCTACTGGAACATACCCACTGCCTTGCACAGTGTTTTGACTGCAGTGAATTTTTAAAGCTGCTAATAATTAATTGCTGTATTAAGTAGTATTAAGTAGTATTAAGTAGTATTAAGGGTTGTACAAAATGGTTCAAAACTTCAAAGCTTTGTTCATGGACATTTAAATTCAAATTAATAATTAAGTTGACACCAGTCAAGGGATTTTTCACAACCTGGCAACCCAGAAGTTGTTCTAATTAATGGCTTGGAACTGATACATAAAGCATAATAGATAATTAGCAGTAGTTAAGCTGTAAGCTACAAGTAAATGGTTGTGCCTTATTTAAAAGTATTACCATCATTTTTTGTACAAATCCCCAAAGTAAATACAAACTGACAAGCAGTCCTTCCACTGTCTTGCACTTGACCCAAACTGTTGTGTCTCAGCATCATTTTTTGATGATCCAATTGACCTGATTCATCAGATTGTTTTATCAGGTGGATTTTGGGATTTTGGCAAAAAAAACAAACAAAAAACTTGCTTACATTTTTCTTTGTCTGCCCTAATTTATTACGTTTAAAAGTGTTGAATTGTGGTAAATCCGAGGTTATATTTTACACTCAATGTTATTGATTTCATTGCCAAAAAAAAAAAAAAAACACATCTGCAATACAATAGAAATGAACTTCATATGTTGGTTAAGCAATATTTGAGAGCAGACTCTGCTACTGTTGGCATTTAGTCAAGGATGACTTGTTTAAACAGTGCAGATTGCTCAGAATCATCTAGCAAAATTTTCTGAATATCATCTAAATCATGCAGCACTATTGCTGTTTGTAAGTCGACTGATGGGCCAAAAATGCAGAGTATGAGGAGTTTTCTTAGCCAGCTTTTAAAGCATCTTTACTGATGCTGTGTCAGAGGTTTCCCTGGAAACCAAATATTTAAATAGAATGGCAGAGTCAGCCTCAAGGGACTTCAGATTAAGTCAACGAAGCAGCACTGACAAAAGATTACTGTCAGGATTACTTTGAATAAGTGAAAACTATTTTGCCAGCTGTTTTATCTATTAGACAGATGTAACAGTGTAATGCAAAAATCTACATAAATTGTGCATTTTGTCTTCAGTTGTTTCCAGGATGTAGCCAAAGCTGATGACAACCTAAGTTAAATAACAGGACCAACACAATCAGTTTAGACTTTCCCATGGTTTTGCTCTCATGGAGAGAATCCTAAAGCACTTGGCAGCAACAATCTTTACAGGCATGTTTTTTTGTTGGATTTACACATCTGAAGTTACACAATACTAAGGGGTTAACATGCCCACTGCCTTTCCAATGTTAACAAACAGTATAACATCGAATTAAATATACATAAAATGCTTTACATCTAATCAGACTCCAACTTGCTCTTTTAAATACATCAATTGCTACAGTAATGAAACACGCGAGACGTCATTATTAAACCTCAGTGTTTTAGAGGAAAGTCTATGATTACTCTTCTCATAAAATGTCCAAAAATAGCAAAAAATGTTAAAACAGTTTCCCCGGATAACTTTTTTCAAGTCATGGTGATTCATTCCTTGACAAATAAATTAATCTTTTTACCAATAATATTCTCCATGTATTTACAAAGAAGTGAACCAAGACTAAACTCTGACAGCTGACTCAGCTGTTGAGACATTTTAGGCTTATTCCGTACTTGCAGCAATGACAGACGAATCGTTTAAGAATATGGTGGACGCCATGCTGTATACACATCAGTCTCATGACAAATGCATGGAAATAAGTTCAAAATTTGTCCAAGGTTTTACTTCAAGGAACATGAAGTCAGCTGACGACACTCCGAGGTATCATTTCATGTCATAAGATTCCAACAGAGGGAGGAAAACTGAAAGAGTCCTGATTTACTCATCACCTCCTTGTTTCCATACAATCCCTGAGGTGGAATTACATCCAAAATTTACTGTAAAAGAGGGAACTTCTTATCTTAGCCACAAATATTACATAAGTGTTAGCAGTGGCAAACAAACAGTGGATTTCCAAAAGCTTTTTGTTTGTTGATAACAACAACATCAGTGTGGCAACAGCTTGTTTTCCGAGAATTCCTTCAAAACAGCCCTCTAACGAAACGAGTTAAAGGAGAGTATCCATTTCAGCTGAACTTCTGACCTGCTAACAACATGCCCACAGAGTATTTATTACAGATTTAACACAGGAACTCGTACACATATTTATCACTTCATTCTCTCTACTTCTGGGTACAAGAGTTACATGTATTAATGCTGTGCCGTTTGTAAGTTAACCCAAAGGTCATTCTGTGATGTAAAAGCACCAGGCGCTATTTTCTTTTCCTGCCATAAATCTTTTTTTTTTTTTTTTAACCTAAACCTTCTTATTTGGCTGACCTTTAACTCTAGTCTTTATTAAGTTGGTCTAGCCTGCGGCGTTTATGTTAAATTGCAGTTCTGCGTTAACGGATGACAAGTGCTCCTGTTATGTGATGTATTTTAGTTTTATTGAAAGATTTAACAAGATAAATTTTAAATACTCTCCTGAAGGCAATTAAAGATAAAACGAGCCCTGAAGTTGGGCGGGGCCTTTAATGTGTGGACTTGACAAAGAACAAAAATCTATTTAATAAGTAAACGAAGGAAATTAATAATCTCATCTCTGTAAACTGATGAGGACAGAAGATTATACAGTACATCCAATAAAAGTAGAGATGTTTGGTAGTAAAACCTCCATCCAAGTGTAGGACAGTAGTGTTCAGAGCGCTTTACCCAGACATGCATGCCAGCTCTAATCCCTCTCTGTCTGGAAGCACTGACCTCTTTTGTTCATTTGATGGCTTATTACCGGTATTGATTTTGGCTTCTTTATTTTACAGACTTCCTGCAGGGAGGCAGATGAGCCATGCACATATCAGCTACTGTTGGCCACTGACAACATCGCAAATATAAGAAATTAGTTTCGCTCAAGATAAATTAAATGTTTACTTCTTTTTTTTTATGGAGGGGGTGTTTTAAAGACATCAGACAACAGACTTAGTACTCCAGTGATGGATAAAATGTCCCCTGTTGAGAGACTGGATCATGTGTGATGCTCTTGGATTCAACTCTGCGTGTGTTTTTGCCTTTGTGTGGGCAGCTTGTTGATAGAAGATTCCTCTGGAGGACTTGTTCGTCTGCTGTTGAATCTGAGCTGAAGTGGACAAAACGTCTTTCACTGTAAGTCCTTTTAATGACTGTTCGACCTGTTTTACTTTGATATTTTTGGATAAATGGAAAAAAAATATTCTTTTTTTCAGTTGGTCTTGGTGTTGCTAAGCAGATGTAAAGTTGTGTATCAGGTATATTGATGGATTGGTCAGTGGATGGATATGCTCGGTTTTTAAAGCTGTGTACTGTACTTGTGATATTCTAGCAAAGTGTTTATTGTCCATTACAATTTGCCTTGTGGTTGTTTGAACTTTTCCATAAATACTGTGACACTGACTCAGAGAACTGCTAGTTATTCTGAATATACACATCAGACTATTTTAGAGTGCTCCCTTCAAAGTGGATTTCAAATATCTCAGCTCTTTAGTTGCAATGTTTATGTCATATACAGACTACACTCGATTTTGTTATCAAAGTCAGTTAGTTTCATAAACAGATACCATATTTGGAAAGAAAAACACACTTGTAAGTAATAAATCATTCAGTATTATGATATAAATCACCTTTTGTTTGTAGGTAATGGGATTAAACATAGAAAACAGACGGAATATTTTACGACACAATGTTTCCTAGTTTATCAGTATTATAGGACAACATGGGAAAAGAGCCCACAGCTGTAATGTGAATTTGTCTATTGTTTATGAGTTGTTAAACACAGCAGCTGCTTGATTTGACAGCACATCTGGTTTGGACCAAAGGCATCTACTGTTCGGGTTCCCTGCTTCTCTGAGCGTACCCCTTATCACTCTAAGTGTTTGAAAAGTTTGTGTTTTCTTCACCATGGCTTCAGGGACAGGAGTAATGTTCTTCTGGAGATGGATGGAAGTTTGAGGCAAAGACAGGGAGATGCTAACACAACCCAGAAAATATGCCAGAGTGAAAACTGTGGGGTCACATCTCGAATATCTTCCAGGGAACAGCATCAGAAATATTTTGAAAATGGAAGTCATTTTGTATTGGTGACACTTATACTATGACAACAGTGATAACAATGACTTGTACATTTGTAGACTTTATTGCAGTGTTTTATTAGAAACAATTTTCTTCCAGTAACATTTTTTTTACTGTGTGACAGAGAGTGGTTTTCCCAGTAGGTTTTTCTCAATCTCAGGGACCAGCAGGTAATCTTTGCATTTGGAAATTACAATATTTTGATTTAAAAAATGACTTAAATGATTAATCATCTATCTGAATAGTTGATTTTATTATTTTCTACAAGTGAATCGTTGATAAAATGGCTAAATGTTGCAGCTCTCTTATTGATGGCAGAATGATGTTAATGTAGTTTAAGTCATCAGGAACTCTGATGATTTCCGGTGGGAGGGGTTTTGTTGTTGTTGTTGAATTATTAGATATATTGACCAAAGATTTGGTACTTCCCTTATATTTTCATCATGCCTAAACAGTACAGTAAGTTGATAAAGAAGATAAACATTATACTCACTAAATGTGAGCATGTTAGCAGTGTCTTGAGAACATATTAGCAGGCTGGTGTTAGCATGTAGCTTAAGAGTAATTGGTCAATAAAATGTTAAGAAATAGATATAGGAAAAACATGCTCTTAGGAAAATTCTCAGATGGCTTGTTTTGTATTCAAATTGCAGGTTTTAGACAATTAAAAGCTGCAAATCCTATCAATGAGCGGCAAAATTTGGCTGCTCTGCTTGTTGCTTGGTCAGTTTATCAGTATTGTATAAGTAAATGGTCACTTCTTGTAAACAAATACTTTGCATAAATAACTGCAGTCACTCTGTTCTGGGTGGTGATTTTCTGAAAGGCTTTGAGTTTACAGCAGGATTTCCCCAAAGTTTAAACTGTCAGCAGGAGCAGTTTGTCCGTGCAGTGTGGTCCATGCGAAAATCATCTATGAGTAACCTCCGCGGAAACGTTCCACCTCCTACGGTCAGCCACATCAGAAAGCAGTGGTACGGTTGTCATGGCAACAGCAGATTGTTTTGGTTGGTTTCAAAGAGTGAGGCCGGGGCTTTTGCTGATGGGGACATTCATATGAGTGGCTCTTCTCCACTTTGTCATCAGAAATGTTTCTAAAAGACGTGGATCTTCCTCATTGACCTGCCTGACATGGAAAGTCTTTATTGATGTTCAACAGCTGTTGCACTATTTAGACTATTTTCCTCAAATTAAATATAATAAAATTATATAACTTCTGGCTATAATTTATATTAGTGTGAAGTTTGTTTTTATTATTAGCAGTTAACCCTTTTCTTATAAAAATTTAGTGTTCAAATAGTGTCATGAAACACTAAACAGGCCTGTACAGCAATTATTGGTGTGTCAAACACAGTTTGTGACATTTTTGATATTTTACTGTATTGTCTTCTCTCTAATGAAGTAAATTGGATACTGTTTACTTTTCTGTTTATCAGCTGGTCATTCAGTAGACTAGTTGTTTTAGCTCTAGTTTTATTTAACCAGAAATGAGATACTGTCACAGTTCTGCTCTGTTTGTAATAAGTAATTCCTTTCTCTTCCATAATATAGGGTTGGAGGCACAAGTCAAATTGAAAATTGAAAATTCAGTATTTAAAAATTAACATGTAGGCACTGCAAGTTGTTAGTCAAACAATTCATATGTTGTATCCTTTTTGTTGTTAACATTTAGATTAGCTGACCATCATTTACTAACTTTAGCACAGAAAGTCATTAAAGCTTATTAACTCATTAAAACTGTCCCACATTTTCCTGGCAGTACTCAGAGTAGTAATGAAAACAAAAAACTTACAAAGGATGTTGCCAGATTGTGGTCTCTACATTATAAACACCACATTTTATGACTCTGACGGTCCTGAGGCTGATTCAAATACCTTGGATATTCATGCACAGTGTTAGTGCAGTTCATGAAAAGGTAGCCTATAGATGTTTTTTTCTGCTGAGCTCTGAGGTACATTTTTCTTCTATCTCAAACAACAGCTTACTTCTTATTTGGAACAACCTCATGTATAGATTCGACCCTGAGAAATGTATGGATTGGCGCATCAAGGTTTTGGAGTATAACATAGTTTTGACTCAAAAATATAAGAAACTATCCTTGGAGGTCTTTTCCTTGTCCTATGAGAGTGATATTATCTGTTTTTTAAGTTGTGAATACATTTCATTTGCTATCCAGTAATTAATCAGAACACTTAGTACAGTAATGTTTAATTAAAATAGATATGCTTATTCGGTAGTTCGAGCTGATGAGCCTGATGAGCATTACATCACCTCTCTTCTTCCCAGATGTGTGCTTAACTTGTGTTTAAAGCACAAACCAGATGTTTCTGATAAACTTCTGTTTGAACTGACCTGTCTCTATCTCACTGAAACCAAAACCATCCTCCTCTAAACTTAGACTTCTCACTGTTGATTGATGGCAAGCTGCTGGAAATTGAAGAGGAGCATTTTTTGTCTTCTGCAAACAGAAATCAGCAAACTGACATCTTAAATCTCTTTGAAACAATAATATTGATGTTTTGTCTTTGTCCACTTTGCTAATTTATAATTTCCAAGTAGAGTTCAAAAATGTTTTTGAACTTCAAACTAAATATGTTTTTGGATGAGGTTTTATTGCTTCTGTCTTTTAACTTCATGTTTCTTCTGCACATTATGGTGGCTGGGCAGTACTGATAAATATTGGATAAAAATATGTCTGCGTGAAACTAGCTAATGTCTTGGGATTGTTGTAATGCCCTCTGATTGGCCCCTAGTTTTCTTTTTCTCCCTTTTCTAAACTGAAAAATTTAGATAAATGACCTCATTTGGTAAATATTTGGTTGTTACTTGTGTGCACTTGTTAATTTTTCCTACTACATTTTGTACAAATAGAATCATAAGTAAAAAATGTTCATGGCTTTTCACTCATCTGCCATACTGAGCTTTCCTCTTGGCTTTGATTCATCCAGACTTAAGCCTCCTCTGTGATTGCTTAGTCTACTAAAATCCTGTATGAATTTATTAAGCTAATACCTGAATTCTCTATTTGTTCCATGATTCAAAAAAAGAAAAATGAATGCCAAAATATTCTCTTGTTTTGTTAAATATAATGAACAGGCAAAAAATCCATTGCCACAAGAATTCACAGTTTACTACTTTGGACAGTGTGCGGCTGGAGAAACTGAAGTGTGTGAAATGGCAAGTGTTTGGCCACGCTTAGTAAATTACTGATTAGTTTTGCATGACAAAAGTCAAATACTTTGTGGAGACTTTGTACTCCATCACCCCAGCACTAGCTTATGTTATTGGAGTGGAACACCAAACTCTATTACTAACAAATGACTCCAAGCTGAGCAAGTGTCACTGCAACAGTTTACAAAATTCCAGCCAACTTTTCTTTGGAAAAAACTAACTTAATCCCCAGTCTGTTTAATTTCAAAACAATCAGCATAGTTCAGCATTTTGGATTTGAACGAAGTAATTGATGCATCTTGATGCATTTCTATTTCTGTACACGATCATGATTTTCTTTTTTTTTCAATACATTTTATTAAACAAAATATAGAATGAGCAATACAATGAAAAAGAGTCAAATTTTCAGATTTTCAAAGAAGAACAAAACCAGACAAAACAAAACAATCTCCAACATCTTAAACACCCTTCCCACCCATCCCAAGGTCTTCACACGTCTTAACAAGCCACATACAGAAATATACATACATACAGATACAAAGGGTGTAAAAGGAAAGTCATGGAAATACATCAGTAGCTGGGAGTTTATTCACATAATTCAGTAGTGGACCCCAATGAGAGTAAAACTTCTGGGAACACCCTCTAAGCCGGAATTTGATTTTTTCAAGCTTCAGTAAATGTAATAGGTCGTGTAACCAGGATTTAAAAGACGGTGACCGGGAAGATTTCCATGATTTTCTTTTTAAAGTCACTAGCATTAATTAAAGAATCACTTCATTTGGAAGCATCCCACAGTCGTTTGTCTGTATGATAATAACAAAATGAACAGGAGTGCACTGCTATATGAGTAATGTAATGTCTCCAGCATAGATCAGCCGCTGCTGCCCTGTTAGCTTTGCAGAAAGCCATCATTTGCACAAGACGCTTAGTGGGCACAAGGTGTTTGAAGTAAAACTGACTGAAGACCGAGTCATTTTCTTCACCTCATAGCTGATTTGAATAGTTTAATGCTGCAGTGTGTGTTGGTGTCTAGTCTAGTTTATCGCTGCTGATTGTTGCTTCAACCATCTAATGCTACTCTACAGGACGACAAAGGACATTCATATTATAATACACATGAAATTTGTCTTGCACACAACTAATTTTTATCACACATTACACTGAAAAATACTCATTAACCCTAATGTGTGCATGCTGTAAACTGTCCGCTCTTGCAGCTGAGTTTCAGCTTTTTTGTTCCATCATGAAACTGACATTTAGAAAATCTGTTTTAGACATTTGTACAATGATATCCAATCCTTTACGACTGTATCACAATGCGTTTCAGAATGTATTCCACATTACAATGCTGAAATCAGTTTTTTTTCCCTCTTTCATGTTGGGCTTTAATTCGTGTATGAGTGTTGCTGTGGGTTTGAGCGAAATGGATGTGTGCAAATCATGTGCTGCTTTTTATGCTTTACTGCGGCTCCAAAATACCATGTCCATGCAATGTTTGTCACATTACACAGAGGTTTGATCACCATTGTTCAACACACAGGTGAGCCAAAATTCTCTCAGCTGTCAGAATATCTTGTTTCTTTATCTCCAACCTTTTTTTTATGAGATATGATATAGTCTTGAAAAGATAATAAGTTGCAGACACCTCTGTCCATCTTGCCAGCTGCAGGAAAGAAAATGCTATGTTCACACTGCCAGTCTTTGTGCTCAATGAAAGTGCCCTCAAGTCTGATTGAGGCCACATTCCATTGAGATGAAATCAGTAAAATAATCAGATTTTGGCCACTTTTGCCTGCAGTCTGAACATAGCCAATGTGGCCTGAGGGCTAGTTTGAAACATGGTGTATCTACATGAAGTATTTTTTTTAGGTTGGGTGTCCTCTATGCAGCAGAACCAGAGTTGACAGACGGCTCATCTGCACATCAGTCAGTTACAGACTGTTTTAGAGGGAATAAATGACCTCTGTCTGTTCCTTGTTAACTGTGGTGCAGTTGTTGTAAGTTAGTGCAGTCATATTATACTCCAGCGAGCCATGTTTACTTACTCTAAAGAATTAAATCATAATAAAAATTACAGATCGTCTGTGCTATTATGCTTATGCTATCAAGTTTAGGTGTCACGTTTTCTCTGCTCGTGTTATTTATATCTTAGGGATTTGCCACAGATAAGGAAAGTTCTTCAAGCTTGATCATTTAACATTTCTTCACAGACTCACCACAGAATTTATTAGACTGTGTCTCATGTGGATGAAAAACTACTGACCTCACAGTGAAAGACGTCACAGGAGTGAGAACGCTCACTTCATGCTCCCACACAATTTTCCATACGTCTTTGTCCAAGTTGAGACCACAGAGTTCCTGCAGCTGTGTGCATAAAAGCGCTGAGTAGCTGCTAACTAAGGCCAGACTGAGTAGCCTCTGTGAAGACCAGCCATCTCCCACAGTGGGAAATGTCAGCTGCATGGAATGAGGCATGCCTGGAAACCGGGAAGGCCCCGCAACTTGGTTGAGAATACCAGTATTATAACTTATCCAGGCCTGTTTTCAGCTTTGTGCCATAACTTTTAAAGGGCAACTTGTGCACAAAATAACAGGTTTGGAGCCACATTGTTAAGCTGCCAATACTGTCAGCAGTACATGAATAAGCTAAAGCATTTGAGAAGAATTTCTTGAGACCAATAAAAAGACTTCTGCCATATAGTTTTAATTAATTTTTACAAGATACAGAGAACATTGTAGATCATTTTATAGGGCTTCTGATTGGCCCTGGGCTCGTTGTGGCAGATTCTGATGTTAATATTTGGAAAGCTTACAAAAATCAGAATCAAATAAATTTTAAATTTGCCAATATATTATTGTCGATAGACTTCATTTAATAATTTGCAAATTAATATCTAGTTTGAGCAAGATTTCAGTCTGAGACAAGTTTTTAGGGTAGAATGACATGGTGTAAAGATCCTATTTGAGCCATTTACTACCATAAAGCTCCATCCCCTACATTTGTACAGTGCTGTTGCCAAGTGAAATTAAATATTCTCCATATATTTCCTATATATATACACACACACACACACACACACACACATTTCAAGATAAGATCCGTTATTAAAAACTGTTTTCCCATTATGTGTATTAAGCTTAACTCAAAAATAATTCCCCAAATTAGTAGCACACAGGCATAAATGTGATTTATAGGAGATAGAACTGTGCTATCCACTGATGTGTGTGTGTTTTTTTTTAAAGGATTCACTTCCTTAAGGCATTGAAAGACATACTGTCAAAGAACTCTGCATCTATAAGTTCGAGACTAACTTTTACCACATAATCAGAACACAGAGACAAAGCAGTTAGATGTCCTTTTGCGTGAATGTCATCAACACCCAAGTGAGGATTTCAGTCCAATGCTGTGATGTAAACACCAGTGGAGACTTTGGCATAAGTGTTCAACATGATATCTGAGTTGACACATATGCAGCTACATGCTGGTGGATTTTCAGTCTTTTGAGACTTTGCTGATGTATTTTGGGACAGTTTTATTGCTTGTTCTAAAGCCTAAGAAGATTTCATGCACTGTGTTTCCAATGTCTTTTCGAGTTTGCAAGTCTCATTCATAATGTCACAATGGTCCCGTGCACACATTAGAACTAATCTATTGTCAGCAAAATACATCAGAGGAACCATGAAATTCTTTGTCATAGTTTGCTGTAAAATAATTAAGTAATCATTGCAAATGGAGTCAAAGGTAATGGGTTAATTTAAAAAGTCCGTTTGAGACAGATTATATCTGCTGCTGAATTTTCTCTCTGGATTTCTGGAAACTCTGTGGTTAATAACCCCCGAACATCTTCACTTCACAGCACTGAGTTCAATGGGGCATGCAGCACTGACAAAAGACTCCCATAACACATTCAATGCATGTCTTTTATTTCTTTGTCTGTTTTAATTGACAACGATAATTTCTCTCCCAACTCAATAAGACCATTAACTCAGCAAACTTAACTGATCAAAAGTAGAGAATGAAGCACCAAGATTATTTTGGAAAACTCTGGGCTAAGTTTAACTGTGTCAACTACAACAATGGACACATTTTCTTTGTAGTCTTAATGTTTCAGCAGTAAATCTGTTCAGTAAATAAGTTGAAGGTGATCTAAAATTTATTCCAATCTAATTTTCTGATCTAATAAGAATTTAGATATAATATATATAATCAGGCAACATTTCCGGCTGCCCTTTACCTCTTCTGTACTCAATTGTACTGTTTATTGCTAATCAGCAGTTATTCATGGTACAAAACTAAGAAGGTGTATATGATATCATCTGTATCAGGTATAAACACACCTTTCCTAAAGCCGGGACCACATTGTGTAGCAATGTCACTGTTAGCATGTTAGCTTTTTGCTCAAAGCAGCACTGTGCCACAGTGTGGCCTTACAGAGCTTCCTAGGGTGTTGTGTACTCTTAGTATACCTTTAAACATTTACAAAAATGATAAATTTTGTATTATATTTTCATATCAGATAACTTCATGGGAGTATACACATGCTATGTGTTATACTTGAGTCAAGCCCCATTAAAAACAGTTGACTGTTTGACTTGTAGCATAAATGTTAACATAAATGATATGTACCATATGTGTTAATGAAAGATGCATGCATCCCTGTAATTCTTCTCATCATAATGACATTAACTGCAGCGACGAGTGATTGATCACTGATCTTGTTAAGAATACTGAGGCCTGTGATTGATTTAACTCCGACTCGACCAAGCCAAACACAGCTGTTAACAAAGGGTCACATTCAGTACAGATCATTCACCAGTGTCAGTCTAATCCGTAAACTAATGCCTGGGAGTGCAGATCCTCTAATCTGTAAAGAGCACAAGCTCATTAGAGCTACCACACTGAGACAACAAAGGGAAGGGATGTCCATGCAGAGT